>CM068381.1:18020209-18620209 GCA_034770075.1 Aralia elata | reverse complement strand
TGAGACCCTCCTTTTCTTCTTTCTTTTCATGTCTAGCTATGCTCCATCTGTTCTTGAGACGGGGATATAGGAGCTCTGATTGCAACTAATAACCGTTGGTTGTACTTAAGTTATACATTTATAGTTTTGAAGAATATAATACCTAGAATCAGGCTTAAGCTGCGGCTGAGATGGTGAAACACAGCTGATGCCCCTGTAGAGGAGATATAAAGTTTCTTTACAAGTTTTACGAGTGTAAAATTGGAGGAGAAGGAAGATGTAGTGAAGTTGTGATCATCGTGACTGTACAAATGTTGCTCGGTGCATAGCCTTCGATATTTAGGAGTGCCCAGAATTTTTCTTGTGCATGGATTTTATAAAGTTTCCTTTAATTATAGAACTTTTTCGAATATGTCTGAATTATGTTTGTTTAATTGCTTCCTTGATCATTTTTCGATTGGTATGAGTACCTTTTAGTTTCATACTCGGTAGATTGCCCAGTCTCCAATATCAATACCTGTTTGTTGATGAGTTGAGAAGTGTTTCTTTCTGTTCTTTAAATATTTTTACTTCAAGGGTAAAGTCGCTTTTTAGAGGAAAATTATTTATTAAAGCACTAGGCATTATTTCGTAATCTTATTTATGACGAGAAATTAGTCCAATCATACGTCACTTTGTGTCTCATTTGAAAAAATATGGAGTATGACGATGATGCCATGTCATTTCTATCACATCAGATACAACATAAAGGGGAGAGAATTATGTTGGTCAACAATTACCGATCATAATAACAGACGGTGAAAAAAAATGATCTCTTTATTTTGTGTTTTAGATGAATGATACAAATAGTGTGGATTGCGATTGCATCTATTTTTTTCTATCATTTACTTTTGTCTAATGAAACAAATTAGAAAAAAAATAATAATCCTTTCCAATCAACTGAAAATGTTGGTATACTATCATTTTTCTGGATTATGTATCTTTTGAGGTGTCTTTGTATTTTTCACACTAATTTTAGTGTATAATATTTTTTTGGAAATGATATTATTATTTTTTGCAAGGGGTTGACTGAAATATGTATGGTTGTGATTTGAGAGTAATTGGTCAATATTTTTTTATTTTTACTTTATATAAATAAATTGTTTATTAAGTGATTGATTTTGAATAATTTGTTTATTCGAATAAAAAACAAAAACAAATATGTTCCGTATTTGGACAGAATTTTCAAATACTAAATACGAATATTTTTTGACAATTCTCCAAATACCGGATATGGTTTTACAAAAACATACTTATTGAGATTATCTTAATTCAAGGCAACATTTTAATAGTCATTGCAAAAAGCTGTATAAAATATGCAACGAAAATAAAAATTGTTGCAAATGAATGTGGGATATATTAGGCAACGAAATATAGCAACAAAAAAACTTTCGTTGCCCGCGATGAGGAGAAATCAAGTGGCCGAAAATTTTGCAACAAATTCCTAACGAATTTTTTTTCCAAATTTTGCAACGACATGAATTTCGTTGCAAGAAGTGAAAGTCTGACACAATCTGCAACGAAGGACAAAAGTCGTTGCTAAACATACACTTTTAGCAACGACTTTATAAGTCGTTGCCTGAAAAACCGTTGCTAAATCCCATATTCAGCAACAAAAAAACTTTCGTTGCCCACAATGACGGGAAATCAAGTGGTCGAAAATTTTGCAACGAATTTCTAACGAAAATTTCTCCCGCCAATAAATTAACAACGAAATTTTGCAACGACTTATAAATTTTGTTGCCAAAAGTGAAAGCCTGACACAATCTGCAACGAAAGATAAATTTCGTTGCTAAACATATACTTTTAGCAACGACTTATAAAGTCGTTACCCGAAAAATAGTTGCTAAAGGCCCATTTTTTTGTAGTGTATTGATATTTATTTTTCAGTTTGTCTAATATGATTTGAGCTTAATTGTTTAATTACCTGGCCAGTAATTACCGTGATAATCTATATGAAATTGAGAGATGGATTACATGTTAAGATCTGATCATATTAGCATGTGATTATGTTTTCTACTTACGTTTAGGACTCATAATTTATGTTTAGGATAGAGATATACCTACACACCATATGTAATCTGCTAAGGAACCTGAGCTTTAAATCTTTTTTAATTGTAATTCACATAGAGATATAGTGAATTGGTTATCTAGGGTGTTCAACTTAATTCTAACCTTTGTAGATTTGAGTTGATTTGTCAGTGATACACTGAGAAGTGGTTTTAGATATTGATGAGTCCTGATTAATAATTTGAATTACTTATCATAATTTAACAGGAAGTATATAGATTTAAATGAAGAAATAAGTGAAATTGTAATATTAAGTTTCCAATAATATCTATTTTCGAAATTTATTTACTTAGTTTTATTAAAATTCTCAAATCAATACACAATTGATCTCTTGTTTAATTTAATTGAGTTAGTTTAGAGCTGATTTTTATTATTATAAATTGCATACTTTCCTCGTGGGAACGATACTCTACTTACTCTTTATTACTTGTGGACTGCGTATACTTGCGTATTTTTGCTAGTATAGATTTAGGCAAACAGAATGCCTAACGTCGCACGACCAAACAACCTCGGCAGCCCCAACCTATGCCCCCTGGACCCTCGGCGCTGCCGCGTCCCATGGTTGGTGCTGCCGCGCCAACCTGTCAGAGTGATTTCCTGCTTTGCCGAAATTTTTAGCTTTTGTCGATTCTAGCGCACCTATTTCGTGACCTTATAACTCTCTCATTCTAGGTCTGAATGAGTCCGTTCTTAAGCCATTTTCTGGCTTGTAACATCCTCTACAAATTCCCTTGAGTGGAAAAATTTTCCAGACTTATCATCTGGTCAAAACAGTGGCCTCAAAAACCTTCATTGATTAGTTTTCTGCTTTGACAGATTCGACGCACCTTTTTCCAAATGTCATAACTCCCTCATCCGAAGTCGGAATGAGGTCTTCTTAAGCTTACGGCTTCCTTATTCTACGTACTACATAATACCCAGAAAAATGAAATTTTCCAGACACTCTAACTACCCAAAATACTGACTCAAAAGTTAGTACACACTAATTTTAGTTTCTTTAACTAGTTTTACAAAAAAAATTCACCATGGCTTCGTTACAAAAGCTTTTTCCCTCATTCCAATTGGGTGGTGTTCATAACTCACAAGAACATATCACATCACCCTGAAACTTAATTTTTAGATTTAGGACACTACAACAAAAGTGCCCCAAAATAATCCACTAACAGTCCACTAATTAGATTTTCCATCCTTTATGCATAGGTTTGTCTTTTTCATTTTTGTTCCACTTTTTATACATATTACCAAGTAGTTTAACATATATATCATCAATCACCACCTTATAACTTCAAGATCCTTCATGATCTTCCATAAACTAACCACAACACCAACAAAGCATTTATAAAAGCTTAAAAGAAAAGAATAAAGCTAGGGTTTTGGTTTTACCTCTTGATGTTCTTCTTATTCTTGCTAAATGATTATCCAAGCTTGCTAATCCTGCTTCTTCTCTTCCTCTTGAACGTGCACTCCCTCTCTCTCTCTCTCTATATGCTCTCAAGCTTTTGCTTTCTTACTTAGATGATTTAATGAAATGAAACAAAAGGATTGCAAGTATACTTGGAATGACTTATTTATAGCCAAACCAAGAGTGAGGATACAATAGACATTAAGCCACCCTTGCTAACCTAACCACCCCCTAGTTAATCAACTAACCAACCAAGTTAATCAAGGTTAACTTTAACCATCCACAATTAGGCTAACTCATGTTGGATTAAGGGAACCAAATGATGGCAAAGAAGACTTAATGGATTATCTCAAACATTTTAAAATAACACATAACATAACCAATAAACTCTAATTTTTATTTATTTCTACTTTGAACAAAACATAGATAACATCATTGTTATTTACATCATCTATCTTAAAATAATAAAATTTTAGGATTACATTATCATATCCCATTATTACATCAACACTTGGGATTTACATCATATTAACTCTTATAGCTATTCACATGTTATTTTGTTAATCCCCAAGCAACCTATAAGGACATTCCACGTCGCTCAGCTTTTTTGCGCTCTTGCTCCATGATACGAATCATCATCCTGCGATCCATCATGTACCATAGTAAATCCTTGAATTGCACTGGATAGTGGAAAACTCGATCCTGAGCTCTATCCATCGCTGTGTGGAACGCATAATCCATCTCATCCATTTTGGCCTTCTTTGACCGGACCTTATCCTCAACACGATCTATACGATCAGCAACCTTCAACCATGCGTCCTCGGCTCTCGCCCGTTTTGCTAACTCCTCCCTCAATTCATCCTGCACGTCCTCATTCTCAACCATTATTTTTGCTCTTTGATATTCTAACTGAGCTAACTTCTGATCAAGTTTTGCAACTCGTGCAGTGAGATCCTGAATCTTCAAATCCTTTTTTTCTAGAATGGTCTGATGCTCTACTGCCTGCTCCTCTAATTCCTCAACCCTATCTTGCAACTCAATGTTACAATCATACACCTCATCATACATCGCAGCTCCCAATGAGGAAACTGGTATCATATTAGGGTCTCCCTCTTCCTCTTTCTCTTCCTCCACCTCCTCATATTTTTCCTCGGGATCTGATTCAGGCTCATACTCCGGGCCTACAACTGTAACTAATGGGGATGGCTCCCCTCGACACTAACTGCTCCTGGACTGTATGAATATCTCGGGGCTCCTCCTCCCTAGCCTGACTGGATCTTCCTATATCAGTCATCCTGACAACAAAATATTTTAAGTTTTAATTACCAATCGATACTCCTCGCGAGCACAAAGGTTATTAACAAATAAACACATAAAGTCTTTTATTATTTATCTTCAATGAATTCCTGAATTCATTCCCTAGAACTCGATAGAAGTTTTACCATCACTATATTTTTGATCTCCTATATGGTTCTAGCCTAAGGTTTCCCCACCTAAGGTTCATAACTTAAAGCTCTGATACCAACCTGTGACACCCCCAAATCCGGATACTCCAATCCCACAGATCTAGTGTTCACTATCCAAAACAATCACATCTAACTACCCATAATAAAGGATAATAATAAACTTTATAAACCATCATCCCATTAAAGAGTTACATCTCAAACAAAATCCCAGGTCATCTAACATTTAATACATCATTTGCGGAAATAAAACAGAAAAATAATAATCAAGTCTCATTACATAAGCTTTATCAATTAAAAGAAAACTATTCTTCATTAATTGTTCATCTTGCCCTTGCCCTTGCCCTTACTGGTGGGCGGCTCATCGAACTTCTCAATCTTAGCTGCAATGTTTTATGCAAGGGTGAGCAAAACAATTGCCCACCAAGGTAATAATAATTATAATAACATAGAAATAATCAATGAACAGGTTTCAATTGAATATTATAATCTTCTTTGAAATCAGTCAACGATAATCAAAAACTCGGCTTTTGAATCAAGATTAGAAAACAAGATCAAAAGTACATCTGAGGGTCACAAGACCACAAACTTTGTCCTAGGTTAGCAAGTATCTCTACTATAACCTTTAACAGTCTTATAGACTATATAGACCATCCATCTCGTACTCTGGGTGGTCAACCCTTCGTACAATATATTGTGCACAAATATTTTAACGCTATTGCGTAATATAATCCCCTACATTAAGTTGTTCATCTCTGTTTTGATGTTAGAGTCCGCACTAAAGAAAGTTTGGTTTGGAGTAGCTTCAATATAAATTTTAGATCTTAGAGCATTCATCAACTAAGGATTAGTTGAATCAATAAAGGTTCGACATCATTCGAGAGTTCAATAACAATAAAATATTAAAAAAGGAATATTTTAACAATAGTAGGATATCAATAAATCATAAATGGATAAGCGTCATGTATCAAAGTCATGCTTTCATATGAATTAAAAGGCTTAACAAAAACATAAGCGTTGAAAATTATAAGAAACCTTGCTTGAATAACGATAAGCCAAGGTTATGAGACTTGCTCAATACAGGAGTAAAGTTAAGGAAACTTGAGTAATAATAAACAAGTTAGAGATAAGGAACTTGCATAATAAAGGAGTGAAGTTCAGGAACTTGCCTCATGTGTAATCTATACAATCACAACTTACGTTCACCAAATGTCCTACATACCATTAGGATCACAATATAAATTAGTTTCATTACAACTATGATTAACGGTTTCACTTTTCACTTTAGTATAACTTAGCAACTTAGTTCATGATCTAAACTTCCTAACTAACCACATAGCAAGAATCAGAAATCTCTACAAGCATACAACATAAGTCTTAGCATTCAAATTCTCACAAATAACAAGTTAAAGTCTCCTAAAACTTACCAGATCATAGCTTACGATTTAACTTTGTGATTACATACTCATGATACAACTTAATACGTGTTTAAAGCTTCTTCATGCTCATTAGGCTAGGTTACGTTGGGTTCTAAGGACTAAACAGTTAAAAAAACATCCATTTCTGTTCTGGTGCAGGCGCGGCCACACCCTGTTTAGCCTTGGCACCAGCGCGGCCGCGTTGGTGCGCAAACACAGGTACTACAAGTTGCTTCTCCCTTCATCGAACCAAACTCCCAAAACTCCATTCAATAGCAATTTAGGCATATCCAGACGTTATAAACTCAACCAAAATAACATAACTATATACTTAACCATTCTAATAACACAAACAACACTAATAACCAATTTAGAGTCTCCAAAATCAAGGTTCATGCTTATTTTTCATATTTTGACATCTTCAGCGTAATCAAACACCACAATTTCAATTCTCAACCAAATTGGATCATTCAACTTGCATTCTTTTCGTTTCTGAACATATTAACATAAACAACTATCACTTTACAGATTATTACATGAATTAAACATCAATTTTGACATCAAGATAAGCCATTTTGTACATATTCAACCAAAAACCAATTTCTTCCTCTTAAAAAGATTTTTCATGTATTTGATCACTCAAAATCTTTTATAAACAACATATAACAAATTATATATACTCAAGAACACCTATAACAAATTTCTCAACTAATTTTTTTTATCAGAACTAATTACAGAGAATTAGATTTAGAAAATAAACCAAGAACTTTTAGAAATAAATTTCTTACATTTAATTCTTCTTTAGACTTAGATGATTAGGATAGCTTGATTTCCCTTTTTCTTCCTTCTTTGATTCTCAATGTTTCTTCTTCCAAATATCACAGAGAATTTCTTCTCTTTCTCTCTCAACTTCTCTCCTTCTCTAACTCTCAGTCTTAGGAAAAGAACGTAAGTAATAAAAAGACTGATAATTTAGTTGTGAGTTATCAGTTAAACAAAACCAAAGGTTTTAGCTATTACAAAGGCAAAAAGTCACAAGACCATGTTTGGCTAGACTCCCCAAAACCCATTTTAAATTATTTTCATAATTCTCTTATCATATGATTCTTATGTCATACCATTTAAATATGTTATAATATTTAAATTAAATGGAATTAAACCTAACTCCTTAAGAAATAAAATCAAATCTAATTATTATAATTATAGTTTCATTTGATAAAACATTTTATTTACTAAATCATTAATCCTCTAATTTAATTACTTAATCAAAGTAGGATATTATCATAAAATACACATCAATTAGAAAATTATTTATCTTCAATTTACTTAATATCATCATTCTCAAATAAATTATTTCACAATAATTTTCATCAAATATTAATTTTATTTAATAAATAAACCAACTAAAATATTTATTTAATTCGATAAATATTTTAATTATTTATAAAAAATCACATTCGTTACAAATGAGACTTGAGTAAATGAAGTAATAAATATATTAGAGTAGTTCAATAAAAATTAATTGATTAATAAATAAGAGTCTAAGAATAGACATAATTTGAATGAACGGTAATAGTGATTCCGGGGACAGAATCCTTATAAAGAGGGGAAAATGTAAGGACCGAGAATTTTATGTGCTACAATAACGATTATATATATATATATATATATATATATATATATTTCTATTACTTTTGGAGGAATTTTTTTTATTGTTATTTTATAAATTGTCTTGAGCAGATGAGTGAATATATGTTATGTGAATTAAGCAAGCTAGTTGATTTATTTATTTTAAGTTGACTACAAATGAAAAGGAGGCCAAGATGAATAATTAATCAAGTTGATTAAGGAAAAGCAAGATAAGCTTATGTTAAAAATTAACATAGCTTGAATGTTGAACTTGAAGGGTAAATGAAAAGATTTATGATCAGTAAGTGATTAATTAGTATTAAAAATATAAAGTCCTTGTACAAATATGAATACATATATGTGTAATAATTTATCGAACGAACGATAAGAGTTTTCAAGCCAATTAGGGCTAACTAAGTTGATGAATTGGTGGAACAAAAAGGAAAGCCAAGAGATAAGAATTTATTGAGTTGAACTTATGTTACTAACTAAGTAAGCTTGAGATGAAAGCATTGTGACCTAATTATAAATATTAAAGGAATGAGAATTAAATAACCTAAGTGTTATATTTAATTAAAAGTCCAAGTATTTAATTTCATACGAGTGGACTAGCCTAAAGAATATATTTTAATATCTCAATCTATTTATTATTTTAAACATAATTAAAGCAAGTCTAATTGAGTTATATTTATTAAATCAATATGAGTAATTATTTAAAGTCCAAAATAGTGAACTAGAAACCCTAATAACTAGGGTAAAGTAAAATAAATGTGTTGGACCTATGCTAATTTTTATGGCCCAAATAATTTAAATGTTAGCCCAAATAATTAAATGGAGTGGCCCAAACCATAGCCCATTTAAAATGGACCTTATAGAAAAATAAATAAAAAAAAATCAAAAATGGGATAATTAAAGGGGAGGAGCCGGGTGGTATAGGAGGAATTAGCACATGGGGAGAATTAAATGCACACCTCACATTTTTTACCCCTAGCTTACTAACTCACATAGGCTAAATAAAAGAAAATCTCTAGCTTAAGATTTGGAAGGATTTGGAAGAGATATGGGAGATATTGGAAAATTTTTTGCATACTTATATATGTTATATCTATATGTTTTATAAGCCTATAAATAAAGCACTTCTCATTCCTTAGCAAAAGTTAATCCTTATTTCCATTCCCTTAGTTCTAAAGAGAGAGAGAGAAAACAAAATAGAGAGAGAGAGAACAAGAGGTGCAACTGTGACGAACGAGAATTTTGTAATTTAATTTAAATATTTATTGAATTAAATAAATATTTTTCGATGATTTAATTATTGAATTAAATAATTAATTGATGAATTTGTGGTAGATTAATTTAATTATATGTGTTACATTAGTTAAATTGATGTGGAGAATTTTTATATTCAAAGTATGTGTTTAATTGAGTTTATTTGATTAAATACATCATTTAAATAAGCATAATGTTATTTCTAATTAATTTAATAATTAATTAGAGATTTAATAATTTGTCATTATTAATAAAGGAGAATTTTATTTGTGTGACTATGTGATTTAATGTAGAATTATTCTATTTTATTTAATTGATTTAAATGAGATTATTTAATTGATTTAAATATGTGACATTAAGCTATATAATAAGTAATTTATTAAAATAAACCAAAAGAAGAGTTTTAATAAGCAAGCCAAACGAGGCCTTAATGGGGGTTGGAGTCAATTAACCCATTATGGGATTAACTGACTACCATACTCTGCACTTTATTTGATACGCTGATTCCATCATCAGTTTTAGAAACCAAGTCAGAGAGAAAATTGAGAGAAAATTTGGAGTTGAAGAAGAAATTTAGAGAATTGTGGAATTCTTAATCACTTTCTAGCATTCTAAACTATTAATTGAAGGTAATTTCTTAAATCTAAACTTTAATTACGTTTTTAAATTCTTCCATGAAAGTATTCTTTAAGTTATCTGATAATTGAATCTTATGTGAGAATTGATTGTAAGTTGTTTATAATTGTTTAAATGCATGTATAATCTACTGTTTAATGTTTATAAATTGTTTAATTGAATTAATTCATGAGATTATGCCTTTAATTGGAAGTTTTGGAATTTACAGAGTAGTTATGTATGAATATGAACTATATGTATGAAATTGATACTTGTTTTGCATGTTAATTGGTTAAATTGATGACTAATCATGTTTATGCATATAAAAACGAAGAAAACAAGAGTTTAACGGATTAATTTGGTTAAGAAACGAATTCACAGTGTTTAATTACGTTAACTGTATCAATATGTAAATACAAAACATGAACAGTGAATTTTTAGTCTTTATTTGGTTGTCTAGATTGTCTGTAATGTTGAAATCGCTGTGTATGTAACGAGTTTTGATTTTATAACACATGATGAATGGGTAGACTTAAATTTGTCATTCAATGAAAAACTTTGGCCAAATTTGACATTTTTCTGCGTTCTTCGCGAACTGCAGGAACTGGGTTTCGAGTCCACTACCCCGGCGGTGGAATTACTCTAGGATTGCCGCCTCAGCGGTGTCACCACCCCGGAGGTAGAAATGAACTAGTTTGGTCGCCCCAGCGCCCAAAATGAACTGCAATTGTCGTCCAGACAGTAAGCTCGCCCCAGCGAGACTTTTGTGAAGAAACCCACCGCCCCAGCGGTGGGGAAAAAAAAGAGTAAAAAGACGAGAGTAAAAATTTTCTTCTTTCTTTGTGATCATGTTATGTTATCGTAGACATATCTAAAGCTTAGACTAACATATTAATTAAAGTATTAAATGAAATTGGATGAGAATGAGTCCTGAAGTGTTTATAATACTGTAACTAATTATTGTTACTGCTTTATAAACAAAATGTATAGGTTGATTAAAGAACGTGAATTTTAATTTATAGTCTACGCACGAGGCAAGTATCTTATCCTTACTTTTTATGTTTACGCAAGTACCCTTGATCTATTATTTCGTTGAAAGCAAGCTTCGTAATAATACCTCGATTTCAATTACGCAAGTTCCTGAACTTAATTCTCTTATCATATATGTTTCATAATGCTATTACTTACTCGAGCAAGTTATTATTTCTATTCCATTCAATTTCATGGATTCAATGAGACGTTTTAATTTCCTCTTTGTAATACTTCAGTTATACAGAACTTATCCAATTGTACCTTTTGTGAGATTTAGTTTTTGATTCTCGAATATCAATTACACCTTTTGAACCTTGATTGACTAGCGAACCCTTATTGATTCGACTAGTCCATAGTTGATGAGCGTTCTAAATTCTAAAAACGTTATTGAAGTAAATCCAAACCAAACTTTCTTTGGTGCGGACTCTGATGTCAAACTGAGATGAACAACCCTTATACAGGGGATTTTATTTACGCGGTAGCGCTAAGATGTTGTGCACATACATGGTACAAAGGGCTGATCCCCCTAAGTACGAGAAGTAAGGTCCATATAGTCTTACGACTGTTAAAGGTTTAAAGTAGAAATACTTGATAACCTGGGACATAGTTCGTGGCCTTAAGACCCTCAGATGTTCGTTTGAATCTTGTCTTATAATCTTGACTCAAAAACTAAACCTTCGATTATTCGATATCTATCGATTATTCGCATGTTATTATTATTTTTGTTGTGTTATTTGCTGGGCAATTGTTGCTCACCCTTGCATAATAACATTGCAACTAAAGTTGAAAAAGTTGACGAGCCATCCACTAGTAAGGGCAAAGGCAAAGCAAACAAGTGATGAAGACTTGTTATATTTGTTTAAATGATGTTTATGTAATAGACTTAAGTTATATTTCCGCATTGATATTTATTTAAGGTTAGATGACCTGGGATTTATTTATTAATGATGTTGTAACCCTTTAATGGGAGATTTCTATTTTAATTAAGAGTTTTCATTCATATTTGAATGGGTAGTTAGATGTGATGTGATGTATTTGGATAGTGAACACCAAATCCTGAGAAAACGAAGTACCTAGATTTGGGGATGTCACAGCAACTGCACTATAGAGGAAGAAGAGGAGATGTGTTTTTCTTTCATACTACTAAGATTCATCAACTACCTTGGAAGGAGAAAAAGATTTGCATTAAATCTAGGTATAAAACCCTCTAAAACTCAAAACCTAGTTATATATATATATATATATGTTCTTATGCTTGTTTTTGATAAAATGATGAACTTATGTTCTTGAACCTTAGAGTAGTAGATCTACATGTTTTATGGTGTTTCATGTTTAGATCATACCATTTTAAGTGTTCAAAAGCTTGAAAAACAAAGGAGAACAAAAACAATATTTAGGGTTAAAAACCATAATTTTTCAACCTACTTTGAGGCTCTACCATTTGAAATCTACAACTTGTTTTTGAAATCTGTCAAGGGGTATGTGATATCCATGAGTTATCTATTAAACCCAAGTGGTAGCACTCAAAAATATTAAACGAGCAAACCGTGGCATCATTTTTTCCAAAACAGTCTAGTCGGGTAACAAAACTGGAAAAAATCAAAAACTGTTCTGACCAGTTTGTAAATAGGGCTATTCCGGCCACTTTTGATGCTCTAAAAATTTTGATCTTTTGTAGTATTATAGTATATCAAGATAACTAGGTCCTGTCCAAAGATGGGAATTTTTGAATGTCCAGAAGTTGAGTTATGGCTTTTACAACCAAGTGTGATTTTAAAAGTAAACTGTAATAACTCAGTTTATATAGCCCAAAAAAATGTGACATTTTTACAGGAGTTATTCTATGATAACAGGAGTTTACCATGTAAATTTCATAATTGTTGAACAAAAGAATAATTTATGAGAAATCTTCCCATTTTGGACTGTTTTAGCCTATTTAAAAATAGCAAACGAAATTAGAAAATTGATTGAAAATTATTTTGTTAGTAAAATATCATATATTAAGTTTTCTCAGAAGATAAAAAAATGACAAGCTGGTTTGATATTTTTCATGCCTATGATTAAGTTAAGAATAAATGAGTAAATTAAGTTATATTATGTTATAAAACTTGTAAATGTGATTTTATTGATTAATGATCATTATATGATGTGTTAAAACTTTATAAGGGTATTTTGGTCATTTTTAATAAAATGTTATATGAATGACATGATATGTGTGCTAAATAAATTAAATAGTAAGGGATAAACAATTAAATTAAATTATTTATAAGTAATTAAAATATTATTATATGATTAATAATATTATTAAGTAATTAAAATATTATTAAATGCTTAATAATGTTTGAAAATGATTAAGATATTATTAAAGAATAATTAAAATATTATTAAATGATTAATAATATTAGTAAGTGATTAAAATATTATTAAAGGATTAATAATATTTGAAAATGATTAAGATATTATTAAAGAATGATTAAAATATAATTAAATGATTAATAATATTAGTAATTGAATAAAATATTGTTAAGTGATTAATAATATTAGGAAGTGAATAAAATATTATTAAATAAGAATATTAGATAAGAGTTTAAGATGATGATTATTTGATGGCAATATTATCAAAGGATGATAATAATATTAAAGATTTAATGTGATAGCTAATATTTATTTATGTGACTAAATGTTAGATAATTTATTATAAGAGTAGTAGTGTTATGAGTTTAGATATGTTATGCTAATTGAGATATTAATCTTATTAATGATAGGTCTTTAATAAGAGATTATACTTAGATTGCGTAGCAGTAATCAACAAACAAGTTTCCTAACTCAAACTCGAGTTGTTATGTTTCAAGTATGCTAGTGGATTATTATTGACAATTATTCCACATCTATAATATTTATTGATATTCGCACCTTGTGCAAGTTTTTATTGATGTGCAAGTTCTTACATTCATTTATTTTAATTCTTATGATTGTTTCCCAATGTTTGAAAGTCTAAAATTTGTTCAATGATCTTACTTTAAATAAATTGTAGAACTTATACAAATCTTTTATATTTGTATAAGTATTCAAGCTATCTTTTAAAATTCAATTATGCCTGAATTGTTATTGAAGATCGATGTCATTTGTTTCAGCTAGATTAATATTAAAAACGTTCTAATATATGTGAACTGAAATTGTTATTAAAAATCTATGCCACTTGTTTCGACTAGACCGATATTAAAATATTATGTTGAAATGATAGCATTTCTTTGAAATCAATCCAAACCATATTTGATGTGGTACGGACTTATGATGTAAGACTGAGATGAACAACCCTTATAAAAAGGGGAACTTTATTGTCGGACATCCGATTCGCGTGCTATGTTTATAATGAAGCTGATCCCTTCACGTACTTGCAGAAGAGTATAATTAGTTTTTATAACTAACTCATACTCTTGAGGTAATTCTGTTTTATTAACTGATGATTCCTCTAGCAGTTCTCGATCCATTGTGATCACTCAGTATGAAATCTGGGAATATCCCACTTTATTGATTGTTGTTGCAGTATTGCTAATTATTCAAAATTAATTAGATATAGTTAAACCCTCGAAAGAATTTAAAATTTTCATTTTTGATGTGTTATTCAACATGAAATTTAAGAAAAATCCTTATTATTGGAAATGATTCATTGTTTCAACTACTTCGAAATCTTTTGAATATTGTTGAAGTTCTAGAAAGTTAAACTCTTCTATTCATCATATAACATTTATCGTACATTTTAAACTTGCTGAGCAAATTAGTTGCTCACCCTTGCTTAAAATAAAACTTTTCAGCTAAAGCCGCGGTAGCAGAAGGTTCTAGGAAGGACAAATGCAAAGAGAAGGCGACCAAATAGTGTCAATTGAGTACTGCTTATTATGTTATGTATTGATATAAACCTTTTGTATTAATAGTCATGTATTGTTAAGGTTACTTAAACCTGGGATAATGATGTGTTTTGAATTAAGGTATTGTAATGAATGACATAATTCATAATGAATGGGTAGATAGATGTGATGTGTATGATGCATCGGGAGCACTAAACTTGAGGTTCAAGGGACCCAGATTTGGGGGCGTCACAGATTGGTATCAAAGCTGATAGGTTATAAACCTTAGGTAGGGGAAAAAGCCTTAGGAATATGATCGTAAGGAAGATAGAGAAACTCATTTAGAGTTCTAAGTGATGGATTGAGGAAATTAATCAATAGTAAGATGTGTGGATATTTAGTATTTATGGATTGTGTTTACTGGTGTTGTACTAATTAAGTTGTTTAAAATTGATTGTAGGATGTCAGGAGATGATAAGATTAGAGAAACCCATGTGGTTACTGAGATGTTAGCAACTGCCCTAGTGCCATTAGCCGGGGTGGCAGCTTAGAGTGATTCGGTAGGTGATTCAGAGAAGGATTTTGAAGAAGAAGAGTTAGTTGAGGAAGTCTTAAAAGATGAACCTTTGGTAAATCTAGAAAGTGATCATGAAGAGTAACCCGAAATGGAACTAAATGAAGAGGAAGAAGTAGATTCCAAAGAGGCTAAGGTAGAACCAGAAATAGAGACAGAAGATGGAGAAAAATGCAGTGTAGTAGTCGTAGACAGTCAAACGTCAGTTGAAGTTCAAGATCTAAGGAATAAGGTGTTTTTTCTGGAGAAAATGTGAAAGATGGAAAGGGCATTGATAGAAGAACGTAATGAGCTGAAAGCACAGGTCAATAGTATGGGAGTTGAGTGCAGTGTGTCGTCTGAAGCTTTAAGTAAGAAGAAAAAAAAGAGTAATAATGAAAGGAAATGGAACAACAACAATAACCTAGGGAACCAACAAGGGAATTCACAACCAAAGAAGAAGGCTTGTATTAACTGCAGGAAAAGTCATTATGGGGAATGTATGAATAGTAAGAATGTGTGTTATAATTGCGGGCAAGGAGGGCATATCACTCTAAATTGTTTCAAACTTAAGAGAAGACGATGTTATTCATGTAAAGAGGTAGGTCATCAAATCCGGAATTGTCCTAAGAAAAAGACAGGTGAAGGAAGTGGACAAAAGAAAGAATAAGTTCGAGAGAAAGGACTTTTTGAAGTAGGATAATATCTTATGAATGTAGTATAATAGCTGATGGATAGGTATATGTATATCTATATATATGGATGTAATCCTAGTTTTTGTATGAATATTGTGATAACTTCTGTAAGTTCCAACTTTTGTATAAGTTGTGTAATAGCAGTGAATCCCGACTTTTATTATTGCAAAGGGATATTAAATATTTATAGCAATATGCGCTATATGATGTAAAATACTATACACTAGTTAAATGCATATGAATATAAGCATGATTATGAAAAATATTTTGGATTATTAAAGTATTAAAAAATTACTTGAATGTTTTAAAAATAAGTGATGAATGATCGGTGATATGGTAATAACAATAATCTTATTACGCAGAAAGATGCCGCCTAGAAAGAGAATACCAACACCAGAAGAATCAGTGAATGAAGAAAGAAAACAAGCTAACCCAATGCAACAGTTTGTAGACATGTTAGTGGAGCCCTATAGAATAGGAATACTACCACAGAAAATCAAAACCCGCCAGAAAATCGTTTGGAAAACTTCAAAGATTTCAAGGCTATAGGGCCCCCAGAGTTTTAAGGGAACGACGAACCCGATAGAGGCCAGTCATGGGTAAAACAAATGGAGAAGGTGTTTATAGTCGCGAGAGTCGCAGAAGAGCAAAAGACGGCTTTTGCTACTTTTATGTTAAAAGGAAAAGCTAGTTTTTGGTGGGAAGCCAACCAGAATAGAGCCGGATAAGGGATAATAGCATCGGATCGATTCAAAGAGCTGTTCTTCGAGAATTTCTTTCCGCGAAGCATGAAGAATAAAATGGAAGTACAATTTTTAAATCTGAAGCAGGAGGACATGTCGGTAGCTGAATACGCCGCCAAGTTCATTGAGTTAGCTAGGTTCGCTCCACATCAAGTAGACACCGAGGAACGAAAGGCGCGACGTTTTGAGAACGAACTGAAGCCGTGGATATTCAGCAAAGTAGTTCTGTTGCAGATTGATTCATTTTCAACCCTGTTAGAAAAAGCAATCATCGCCGAGGGAGGAAGTGAAGCTGTATCAAAGTACAACCATGAGCAAAAGAAGAAAAAGATTGAAGGAGGTAGTAGTGGAGGCAGTAACTCAAACAAGCGTAAGTGGAACGACAACACTAACTCAGGAAATAAATAAGGAGAAAGTAGGAAGAGAGGTGAAGCATGTACCAATTGCGGTAAGAATCATCAGGGATTCTGCCTAAAGGGCAAAGGTGTGTGTTTTAACTGTGGTCAAGAGGGACACATCTCTCCCAACTGTCCCAGTCCGAAGAAATTGCAAGGTTGTTTTTCGTGTGGATTGCCAGACCACCAAAGTCGTAACTGTCCAAAGAAGAATGCGATGTAGACACCCAAATTTTGCGTTCCTTATACTAACCGTGACAGGAGGGCAAAATCGTCAATTAACCGTGACAGGATGACAAAACCCGTCAAATGAACCGGCCTGCGAGAGCAAAAGATGATCAAGTACGAACACTCGACGCCATCGCGACGATTTACAACCGAAACCGACGTGACAACAAGGCTGTCCGATTTGAGCATTCCCGAATGATGTGGCACGTCTTCCAGTAATTCCCGGACTGCAAAATACGAACATGTCGGCGAAAACTGACGTCACGACACGAGAATTGAGGCATAGCACGAAAGTCGAGAAAGTCAAGCCAGCCAGCCGCGGATTGATCTGCGGCCAATGGGTGCGCCTTTTGAAAACACGGAACTCGAAACACGGAACTCGAAACACGGAACTCGAAACACGGAACTCGAAACCAGGCTGAGTGGCTGGTGGGCCAGCCAGCCGCAGATCAATCTGCGGCCAAGCTGCAGATCAATCTGCGGCTGCCCTAGGCCAGCCTATTTCAGCTCAGTTTCTTCATTTCATCCAGGAGGTGGGCAGCAGCGGAAGAAGAGGGAAAAACAGCAACAGCAGCAGCGAATTAGGGAGAGAAAAGAGAGAAAATAGTGAGGAATTATATCTCTTTTGTGAGATTGTATCACATATATTCTCTACTCTAATTAATATACGAGTTTATACGCATCGTGGTGTCATTTGCAAGGTGAAAAAGAATTCTTTTTATAGCAGTTTTGTTATATCATTTTGTTAAATTTTTATCATTTTGGATTATACTAAATGTAGTTTTCTTGTATATTATTGAGAATACATGGATTAGGGATTATTAGTGAGGGTTCCAATGGAACAAAATTCTTCCTAATGACCCGATGATATCCATTTGGTAAATTTTAGCTTGTTAATTTTTGTAATATCCATTTTGGGGGTGTGTAAGAATTGTGTATGTGAGCCTAGGAGCGCGACCCCGTGGTCCAAATCCGATGATGGACAATTTTGGTGTATGTAATAGGATCGATTATCCTTGATTGTAAACATGTAATCGTTGGGCCTTAAAACGATACCAAGTTGAAAATCGGGTTTAAGGCCCCGTAATAGTGAAATATGTGATTGTTGGCGTTCGGGGTATTTTGATGGCTTACATGCCCGTGAATAGCCCCCTACGCGTTTTGATGCTCAATTTGATTTGTAACACCAAACAAAGGATCTTCAAAGCCAAAACAATAAAGATTTTTCTAAAATCAATCAAAGTAGGATATTAGCATCACGAGGCTAAAAATTAGAAATGCTAATGAAAGTCGATTCCTATTCTACGAGAAAGCTAAAGAGAAGTTGTTTTCAAATGCCACAAAAATGGTTTTTTTATAAAAAGAAATAAATGTTTTACTAAACCTTGATATATAGGGCGAAAGAGATCCTAGAAATTGCCCATCATTTATGAAAGCAACGTATAAATCTCGATTCCTATTTTGGCTAAGGTTTACTAAATTCACGTTTTGCCAAAACAACACTTAATGAAAAATCTCATAGCTGTGACAATCAAAAATCAAAATTTTCTCATAAAGAAATAAAGCTTTCTCGTGTATGCCGAAAAGACATTCCGAAGCGTTCTCAAATTAAAGCACGACTTTCCCTAAAAATCCAAATGATTCTCTCATACAAACTCACCACAACATTCATATAGGCACACACACACACACACGCGCACATACACACACACATTCAAGAATTAAAGGATAGGAAAAGTATCAAGATTGCGGTAACCGTGTTTCACGGAAGTCGAGGGGTGCCTGACACCTTCCCCTCGCTTAAACAAGCCCCCGAACTCTATGAATCTCGGTTCGCAGACCAATTAATTCGGAGTCACAGATGAGCCAGCGATTTACGAAAAAATGAAACTCGGATGAGTTGGGACATCCATTTCAAATATACCAACTGGCGACTCTGGTTAATTGGTTCATCATAAAAAACGATCTTTCAAAACCCCGTCGACATCAATGCCGACCTTTTCCAAGAATCATTCAATCAAAGGCTAAAATCGGAAAAGGACAAAGAGACGAGAAACCCGGCGTCGACATGCGAAAAGAGGAAGAAACAACAAAAGAACAAGTAGTGGGACACTAATGATTAACGGGCCAGCTCAGCTAGGAAGACCAACGACACGTACGTTTAATATGACGGCGCAGGATGCAGTTGCTTTAAAGGAAGTAGTGTCAGGTATAATTCCAATCAGTAATATAATTGCGTATGTATTATTTGATTCAGATTCGATCGATTCTGTAATGTCCAGTAAATTTTTCAAACATTGTATTAAATTATCTTGATATATGAAATTCATTTTATAAATTTTACGAATTTAATCAGATCCATGTAAGTATTGTTATTTAAATATATAAATACATGGTCCAATAATCTTCTTTGCCTTAAAGGGGCTCACTAATAGGTTGAATAAATTAGTGAGTTAACCCAAACATTGGATTGGCAATAAAAATTGGGAAATTAAATAAATAATTTTATCATTATCAGATTTAATAATTCAAATAAAGAATTATGGTTAAAATAAATATTTTAAGTAAATAATTAATTGGTTCGCCCACCTGAAGGCGAAGCAGGAGGCCATGAGGTTCGAGGCTGGGATGGAGGTGTCTGCGAGGATGCATGTCAGGGAGGCCTGGGCCAGGGAGGCCAGGAGGGTTGATCAGTTAGAGGACCAGCTGGAGGCCAGGACAGTGAGGATAGAGACCCTAGGATATGCTTTAGATGTAGCCTACAGGAGGCCCCGGACTGAGGTAGGGGAGTCTAGCCGCTCTGTTCGTCGTAGGGTAGGGGATGGAGCATTCTCTGGTCAGCAGGCTCGGATCCGTCACGATGTGCAGTAACTTGATAGGGCAGTTGATTTATCTTTAGTACAGTCAGTCCCACTTTTTGTTATATTAGGGACATATTCATGTTGTCTTGTGAAGCTTTATATTTGTATTTATGCTTGGGGTAGCAGTTAAACCCCAACTTTTGTGGTCTTTAGGGATGAAAGGTTAGGATTCCCCACTTTTGCCTTGGGGGAATGGTTATTGGCTAATAGGGCTCACAGTGGCGCATTTATAGAAGTATGCCACAAGTTAGTCTTTGTAACAAGCAGTGGTATATCAATATAAATGCATATATTTCACTTAAATCAAATGTGTTGATAGATATTTTACCTTGATTATTTTGATGACATATTGTGTAAAATATAAAATTATAGGTAAAAATCAGCCAGAGTTCAAATCATGCCGCCAAGAGGACGACCACGTAACCGACAGGTTGAAGAGTCAGAGAGTGAGGTTGGAAATCAATCCAATCCAATGAGAATGTTCGCAGAAATGCTGGCAGAAGCTATGCAATCAAGACCACCACCTGGAGGGACCCAAGCAGCAGTCGAGCCAGCGCATCATCTGGCAAATTTTAAAGACTTCAAATTGGTTGGACCACCCGAGTTCAAGGGAACTCTTAACCCGATAGAAGCACAGACCTGGATAGAAGAGATAGAAAAGGTCTTCGAGGTCGCACGGGTGGCCGAGGAACAAAAGACAGGATTCGCCACCTTCATGTTAAAGGGCGAGGCAAACTACTGGTGGAAGGCCAACAGGGGCCGAGTGGAAGGAGGCATTGTCGCATGGGAACCCTTTAAGGATATGTTCTTGGAAAATTACTTTCAAGAGAGCATGAAGCAAGAGATGGAGATCAAGTTCCTGGAACTAAAACAAGGAAACATGTCCGTGGCTGAGTACGCGGCTAGGTTTAATGAGTTGGCACGGTTTGCAACTCACCAAGTCGACACAGAGGAAAGGAAAGCTCGTAGGTTTGAGCAAGGGTTGAAACCATGGTTATACCGTTCTGTTGCGGTATTGAAAATCAAGACATTTGCAGAATTGTTGGAGAGGGCGATCATTGCAGAGGGTGGCAGTGAGGCCCTGACTAAGTACAATTAGGAAAAGAAGAAGGGTCATGAGGGCCAGAAGGCAGGAAGCAGCGGGGGCAGTAACCCCAACAAACGGAAATGGGTCGAGAGTCAGTCCTCCGGGGGAAACAAATCTGGAGGGGAGGTGAAGAAGCCGGGCAGGTGCAACAATTGTGGCAAGAACCACATGGGGGAATGCATGAAAGGGAAAAGCGTGTGTTACCGTTGTGGACAACCTGGGCACATGGCCCCACAGTGCCCTAATAAGCCGAAAGGAGGTTGTTTCTCCTGTGGATCACCTGACCACCAAATCAAGGATTGCCCGAAGAGGAAGGGCGACGCTGGGAGTGGCAACCGAAGCAACAACAACAGTGGAAACAACAACCGGTTGAACTACGGGCCACCAGCCAGTCAAGCCAACAGGCCAACAGCCCGCACGTTTAACATGACTGTTCAGGATGCCATGGAATCCAAAGACGTGGTGTCAGGTATCATCCCAATCAATGATATAAATGCATATGTGCTATTTGATTCAGGTGCTACTTGCTCTTTTGTTTCCGAAGAATTTGCTAGTCAGTTAAATTTACCTCGTGAAAAGTTAGAACACCCTATGAACGTAAAAGTAGCAAACAAGGAAATTATCCCCGTAGAATGCATTCATAAGAATTGTTGTGCCGAATTGCGAGGATTTAAGCTCAATGTGGATTTGATACCAATTCGGCTGGGAGAGTTTGATGTAATCCTGGGAATGGATTGGCTATCAATTCACGGAGCAGTTATTGACTGTCAAAAGAAATGTGTACACCTGAGGACTCCTAATAAGTCGAAGGTGGTATTTTACGGTAGTAAGTCACCAAGACAATCTTGTTGTCTGACTATGATGCAAACCAAGAAACTGCTTAAGAAAGGTTGCGTGTGTTATTTGGCACATGTAATTGATACTCGTCAGGTCGGGGATGAGATGAGTCAAATATCAATCGTGAGGGATTTCGCTGATGTCTTCCCCGATGAACTTCCGGGACTGCCGCCGGACAGGGAAACCGATTCGTTATCGATTTGGCACCGGGAACCGCACCAATATCGAAGCCGCCGTATCGAATGACACCTGTAGAAATGAAAGAGTTGATGGTGCAACTGCAGGAACTGTTAGATAAAGGTTACATCAGACCAAGCGTGTCCCCATGGGGAGCGCCAGTTCTGTTTGTAAAGAAGAAAGATGGTTCGATGAGATTTTGTATCGACTACCGGGAGTTGAACAAAGTTACGATTAAGAATAGGTATCCGCTTCCTAGGATTGACGATTTATTTGATCAGCTTAAGGGAGCAAAGTACTTTTCAAAAATCAACATAAGAACAGGCTATCATCAGCTGAAGGTGAGGCAGGAAGATATCCCGAAAACTGCATTCAGAACTCGTTACGGGCATTTCGAGTTTCTGGTAATGTCCTTTGGACTGACGAATGCACCAGCAGCATTCATGGATATGATGAACAGAGTGTTCAAGCAGTACTTAGACAAGTTCGTAGTCGTATTCATCGATGACATTCTGGTGTATTCAGGGACGGAGGAGGAACATGCTGAACATTTGAAGATTGTATTGGAAGCTCTCAGGAAGGAGAAGTTGTACGCAAAATTTTCAAAGTGTGAGTTTTGGTTGCAGAGGGTACAGTTTCTGGGTCACGTCATCGACAAAAATGGTGTTTCGGTAGACCCAGCAAAAGTAGAAGCGGTTATCAATTAGGAGCAACCGAAAACCCCAACAGAGATCAGGAGTTTCTTGGGATTGGCAGGATACTGATGAGGACATCCTTAGTTCACAAGCCCTTGACAAAACACAAGTGGATCCATTGCATATGCCACTTGGACCCATTACGAGGACACGAGCTAAACGCTTCAAAGAAGGACTTAACGGGATGATTCATAAATTATGGACCGAGGTTGGATCGAGCATAGAGGTTATAGAGACGGGTTACAAGCACGCGAAGTTCATAAACACATTGGAAGCAAGCATACCCGAACCGACACAAAAGAATCAGCATTTCCGCACTTTTGGACTAGTTTGACATCAGTTCGTATTTTGGCCATAACTTGAGTTTCCAAACTCCAAATGAGGTGATTCAAAAGCCTAAATTCATTAGAAACTCCAGGGCTACAATTTTCATCCTTGGCCCAAGTCCAAATTCGAAATTTATCAGGTGTGAAAATAGCTTGCAATGTGCTGATCAGTTTATAGTTGTCTGATTTGGACTTATAACACATCACATGTTTTGGATTGTTAAATTCTTTGGGTGGCTGATACATGTGATGTGATTAGTTGTTAGATCTTGACTTATGATGATGGTTTAGCACACCATGAGTTCCTATAAATACCAAGTGATGCTAGGATGTAAAATCATTCATTCATATCAATTTTCAGATTATCAATACTATTGTGAGTTTGTTTCTCTACTTGTGGTTCTTTGAAGAATTCCTAAGTGTTCCTTAGTTCTTCTTTTTAGATTCATAATTGACTTATCATACAACCATTCATAGTTGTGTGTGGCGTCTTCTACCGCATCAATCGTCGATAGTACCGAGATTACCGCTTCAATATAAGCGATGGGTCGAAGTGTCGTTGGTGTTCATCCTCCGCAAATTTCCTAAGCAAGCAATTATACCAAGATTACCATCTACATATAGGCGAGGGGCTAAGGTGTTGCAAGCTATCCATCCTATCAACTTGTTAGAAACGATCCGGGCGACGACCACCTCACGCAAGTGTGCCGTGGAGTCTATCATTTGGTATCAAAGCTAAGTTCCTATCAAGTTACTTATCTTTACTTTTATTGTTGAATTTTAGTCCCAAAAAAAAACTGCAGAAAATATATTGCAGAAAATTATTATTGTTGATTGCTATTATTGGGATTTCATTTACAAAGAATCATATTTGACGATTGTGAAGTCTTGTTGGTATTCCGAGAGTCATACCTTCTATATTGTATTCTTGATAAGTTCTTATTGGATTGAAATTGGAAAATTGAGGTAACATTTGTGTGAATTCCAAAAGAACCTATTAGAGAGAACTACGAGCGGAAAAAGGCAAGAGTAGTGAGATTACTAGAGGGTAAAAGCCATTTGTGTGATACACGAGCGTTTCATATTTGTGTGATATATTGTTTGAGTGAAACACGCAAGGAATTTGCTTTCTACTAATCTTTGTTTTGCAGGAAATATGTCTAACACAAGAGATAAGACAATTGAAAATGAACCTTCTACATCGAATTTTGATCCAAAACTCATGATGGAGGCTATGATGAAAGAATTTTCTAGACAATTGGGGATGGCTATTGAACAAGTGCATGATCGCATCGATCAATTGAGTGTCACTCGAGGGGAACAAACTCAAATCCCTCCGGGTGGGCGCCCAAAAGGAAAGACCCAACAAAAGGAAGCAAGGCTAGCGGAGACAAATTACTATGATGAAAGGTTTAGCGAGGAAGAGGATCGGGAAATTGACCTTATCCCTAGGAGACATTTTGCAAAGGATAGAGGCGGCCGAAATCGAGAGGACAACAATCTCGATAGCATCAAAATGAAAATTCCCACATTCCAAGGCAGGAGTGACCCCGAGGCATATTTAGAGTGGGAGAAGAAAATGGAGTGGATCTTTGACTGTCACAACTACTCGGAACTCAAGAAAGTTAGGATTGCAGCTACCGAATTTTCAGAGTATGCAGTTACTTGGTGGGATCAATTGATGACCAGCCAAAGGAGGTGCAGAGAACGTCCAATAGAGACATGGGCAGAAATGAAAGCTGTAATGAAAAAGAGGTTTGTCCCAAGCCACTACTATCGAGATCTGTTTCGAAACTTACAAAATTTGAGACAGGGAAACAAGAGTGTGGAGGACTACTTCAAAGAAATGGAAATGCTAATGTCTAGAGCTGACATCGACGAGGATAATGAGGCAACCATGGCCCGATTTTTAGCAGGTTTAAATTGGGATATTGTAGATTTGGTGGAGCGCCAACATTATGTGGTATTGGAAGACATGGTGCACATGACTATCAAAATAGAGAAGAAACTTAAGAGGAGAGGTGGCCAGCGAATAAACACTACCACAGGTTCATCATGAAAATCCAATAATGTGAAGCGTGAGGAAAAGCCAACTGTTTTCAAACCAAAGCCAGAAATCAAGCAGGGAGCGGCTAATCAAGTGGTGCAAGGTAAAACTAATACACCTTCTACTAGTCGTAATCGAGATATTGTATGCTTTAAATGTCAAGGCAGGGGACATATTACAAATCAATGCCCAAATCAAAGAACTATGTTATTGCTTGATAATGGGGATTTGGAGACCGAGGAAGAAGATAGTGACAATGACTCTATGCCACCGTTGGAGGAAGATAGAGAGGTTGCTATGCATGGCGAAGTGTTAGTTACACGGAGAATGCTTAGTACACAGGTAAAGGAAGAAAGCAGCGAGCAAAGAGAGAATCTATTTCATACTAGATGCATGGTAAATGGTAAGATCTGTTGTGTTGTAATTGATGGTGGGAGCTGTACAAATGTGGCAAGCATCACAATGGTGGAGAAATTGGGACTTACAACATCCAAACATCCTCACCCATACCGATTGCAGTGGCTCAATGATAGCGGCGACATCAAAGTTACCAAGCAAGTATCAGTACCGTTTACAATTGGGAAGTATGTTGATGAGATCCTTTGTGATGTAGTTCCTATGCAGGCAGGTCATTTACTACTTAGGAGACCTTGGCAGTTCGATCGGCGAGTAAAACACGACGGTTTTACTAATGAGTACTCTTTTGTTCACAATCAAAGAAAAGTTACCTTGAGTCCTATGTCACCAAAACAGGTGCATGAGGATCAAATACACTTACAGAGAGATCATGAAAAGAAAACAAAAGAGAGAGAAAAAAAGAAAGGAGAAGATAGAAAAACAAATATTTTTGCAAAAAGGAGTGACGTAAGGCGAGCTTTGGATTCTAAAAAGCCAATGATTGTACTTCGGTATAGGGAGGCACTTTTGAATACTAACGCTAATAAAACTTCATTGCCTAGTGTTATTTCTACTCTTTTGCAAGATTATCAAGATGTATTTCCCGAGGAGCTTCCCCAAGGATTACCACCAATTCGGGGAATTGAACATCAAATTGACTTTGTCCCCGGCGCGACCATTCCAAATTGCCCGGCATACCGAAGCAATCCCGAGGAAACGAAGGAATTGCAAAGGCAAGTTGACGAGCTAATGGACAAGGGGTTCGTGAGAGAAAGCATGAGTCCATGTGCGGTTCCAGTTATTTTAGTACCTAAGAAAGATGGGAAGTGGAGCATGTGCATTAATTGTCGAGCGGTAAATAACATCACGGTAAAGTATCGGCATCCCATTCCTAGGTTAGATGATATGTTCGATGAATTGCATGGATCTTGTGTGTTTTCTAAAATAGATTTAAAGAGTGGTTATCATCAAATTAGAATGCATGAGGGAGACGAATGGAAAACTGCTTTTAAAACAAAGTATGGATTATACGAGTGGTTAGTCTTACCCTTTGGTTTAACTAATGCTCCTAGCACATTCATGAGATTAATGAACCATGTTTTGCGATCCTTCATTGGAAAATTTGTAGTTGTCTACTTTGATGATATCTTGATCTACAGTAAAGATTTAGGAGAGCATGCATTGCATATAAAATCTGTCCTAGAAGTGCTTCGGAAAGAAAAATTGTATGCTAATATGGACAAATGCACATTTTGTACGGATCGAGTTGTGTTCCTTGGCTTTGTTGTTAGTGCACAGGGAGTACAGGTTGACGAAGAAAAGGTACGTGCAATCCAAGAATGGCCAACTCCTACGAATGTCAGTCAAGTTCGTAGCTTCCATGGGCTCGCAAGTTTCTATAGACGATTTATAAGGATCTTCAGCGAAGTCACAACACCACTCACCGAAGTAATCAAAAAGAGTGTAGGATTCAAGTGGGGTGATGCACAGGAAAAAGCGTTTAATTTGATTAAAGAAAAATTAACTAACGCTCCTTTACTTATATTGCCTAATTTCACTAAGACCTTTGAAATTGAATGTGATGCTTCAGGATTAGGCATTGGAGCTGTGTTAATGCAAGAAGGAAAGCCAGTGGCATATTTCAGTGAAAAATTGAGTGGATCAGCTTTGAACTATCCTACCTATGACAAGGAGTTATATGCTTTGGTTCGATCATTGGAAACTTGGCAACATTACCTGTGGCCTAAGGAATTTGTGATTCACACGGATCATGAATCATTGAAATATTTGAAAGGCCAACACAAGTTGAACAAGAAACATGCACGATGGATGGAGTTCATCGAGACATTTCCATACGTCATTCACTATAAGCAAGGTAAGTAAAATGTCGTGGCCGATGCTCTTTCGCGAAGGTATATGTTATTAAATACTCTTGACACAAAATTACTTGGTTTTGAACAAATCAAAGAATTATATGATAATGACCATGATTTTTGTGAAGAGTTTAAAAATTGTGAAAAGAATGTTGTAGGTAAATACTTCAAGATGGATGGATTCTTGTTTCGTGAGAATCGATTATGTATACCTGCATGTTCTTTGCGTGAGTTATTGGTTCGAGAGTCACATGGGGGTGGTTTGATGGGACATTTTGGCGTTGATAAGACCTTATCTGTGATAAAAGAACATTTCTATTGGCCCCATATGAAACAAGATGTAGAAAGAATTTGTGATAGATGCATTACATGTCGTCAAGCTAAATCTCATGTTCAACCCCATGGGTTATACACACTATTGCCTATTTCGAGTGAACCTTGGATTGATTTGTCTATGGACTTTGTATTGGGTTTACCTAGATCTAAGCATGGTCATGATTCTATATTTGTGGTCGTGGATAGATTTTCAAAAATGGCACATTTTATCCCATGCCACAAAGCTGATGATGCATCCCATGTTGCTGATTTATTCTTTAGAGACATTGTACGTTTGCATGGCATGCCCCGAACAATTGTTTCGGATAGAGATGCTAAGTTCTTAAGCTATTTTTGGAAAACTTTGTGGTGTAAACTAGGAACTAAACTGTTGTTTTCAACTACTTGTCATCCACAAACTGATGGCCAAACGGAAGTAGTTAATAGAACTCTATCTGCTTTATTGAGGGCTATCATTAAAAAGAATATTAAGCTTTGGGAAGAGTGTCTACCACATGTTGAGTTTGCTTATAATAGGTCTGTTCACTCTGCTACTAAATTCTCACCTTTTGAAATTGTGTATGGCTTTAATCCTTTAACACCCTTGGATTTGTCACCATTACCTGTTTCCGAGTATACTAACATGGATGGCAAAAACAAAGCTGATTTTGTTAAGCAGATACATGAGAAGACAAGACTCAACATTGAGAAGAGGACGGATCAATATGCCAAACAGGCCAACAAGGGTCGGCGTCAAGTAATCTTCGAACCCGGGGATTGGGTATGGCTACACATGCGTAAGGAAAGATTTCCTGCTCAAAGGCGTTCGAAATTGCTTCCAAGAGGAGATGGACCATTTCAAGTGCTTGAACGCATTAACAACAATGCTTACAAATTGGACTTACCCGGTGAGTATAATGTTAGTGCAACTTTCAATGTTTCTGATCTAAACCCGTTTGACGTAGGTGAAGATTTGAGGACAAATATTTTTCAAGAGGAGAGGTATGATGAGGACATCCTTAGTTCACAAGCCCTTGACAAAACACAAGTGGATCCATTGCATATGCCACTTGGACCCATTACGAGGACACGAGCTAAACGCTTCAAAGAAGGACTTAACGGGATGATTCATAAATTATGGACCGAGGTTGGATCGAACATAGAGGTTATAGAGACGGGTTACAAGCATGTGAAGTTCATAAACACATTGGAAGCAAGCATACCCGAACCGACACAAAAGAATCAGCATTTCCGCACTTTTGGACTAGTTTGACATCAGTTCGTATTTTGGCCATAACTTGAGTTTCCAAACTCCAAATGAGGTGATTCAAAAGCCTAAATTCATTAGAAACTCCAGGACTACAATTTTCATTCTTGGCCCAAGTCCAAATTCGAAATTTATCAGGTGTGAAAATAGCTTGCAATGTGCTGATCAGTTTATAGTTGTCTGATTTGGACTTATAACACATCACATGTTTTGGATTGTTAAATTCTTTAGGTGGCTGATACATGTGATGTGATTAGTTGTTAGATCTTGACTTATGATGATGGTTTAGCACACCATGAGTTCCTATAAATACCAAGTGATGCTAGGATGTAAAATCATTCATTCATATCAATTTTCAGATTATCAATACTATTGTGAGTTTGTTTCTCTACTTGTGGTTCTTTGAAGAATTCCTAAGTGTTCCTTAGTTCTTCTTTTTAGATTCATAATTGACTTATCATACAACCATTCATAGTTGTGTGTGGCGTCTTCTACCGCATCAATCGTCGATAGTACCGAGATTACCGCTTCAATATAAGCGAGGGGTCGAAGTATCGTTGGTGTTCATCCTCCGCAAATTTCCTAAGCAAGCAATTGTACCAAGATTACCGTCTACATATAGGCGAGGGGTTAAGGTGTTGCAAGCTATCCATCCTATCAACTTGTTAGAAACGATCCGGGCGACGACCACCTCACGCAAGCGTGCCGTGGAGTCTATCAGATACTATCGAAGGTTCATACAGGATTTTTCAAAGATAGCATCGCCATTGACCAATCTCACCAGGAAAAAAATTAAGTTCGTTTGGTCGGAGAAATGTGAGGAAAGTTTCATGGAGTTAAAGAAGAGACTTAGCCAAGCACCAGTGTTAACCTTACCCGACAACACTGGGGTTTCGTAGTGTATAGCGATGCGTCACACAAGGGTCTGGGCTGTGTACTGATGCAACACGGCAAGGTCGTGGCGTACGCATCACGTCAACTGAAAGACTATGAGAAGGGTTACCCGACTCACGACTTGGAGTTAGCAGCGGTAGTTTTCGCCTTGAAGATTTGGAGGCACTACCTATACGGAGAGAAGTGCGAGATATATACAGATCACAAAAGTCTGAAATATATCTTCACTCAAAAGGACTTGAACATGAGGCAGCGCCGATGGTTAAAATTGATCAAGGACTACGACTGTGAAATTCTGTACCATCCGGGCAAAGCGAATGTAGTGGCTGATGCCTTAAGTAGGAAAGGCAAGGTAAAATTCATGCAGCTGACAGTTCAAGAGGAATTGATAAAGGACTTCGAACGTCTGGAACTGGAGGTTAAGTATACAATAGAGGCGGAAGAAAAAGTGTTCACCGTGACAGTAGGTCCGACTCTACTGGATAAGATACAGGAGGCTCAAGAATTTGATGAAGAATGCATTGACATTAAGAAACAATTATCGGAGGGAAAAGCATCGAAGTACAAGGTTGACAGCGCAGGATTGCTGAGATTCGAGGGAAGGATCTGGATACCTTACGTACCAGACTTAAGGGAAGAGATTTTGCGGGAGGCCCATAATACGAGATTTTCGGTACATCCGGGTAGCACCAAGATGTATCAAGATCTTCGTCAGCATTATTGGTGGCCGCATTTGAAAGGGGAAGTTGCAGAATTCGTCAGCCGATGCTTAACATGTCAAAGGATCAAGGCAGAGCACCAACGGCCGAGCGGATTGTTGCAACCCTTAGAGATTCCCGAGTGGAAGTGGGAGCACATTACTATGGATTTTGTGGTAGGACTCCCGACCACCCAAAAGGGTCTAGACGCCATCTGGGTGATCGTAGATCGGTTGACCAAGTCTGCCCACTTTCTACCGATCAAGATCAGGTACAAATTGGAACAGTTGGCGAAACTTTATGTGAAGGAGATAGTATCACGACATGGAGTGCCGGTATCTATTGTGTCTGACAGAGATCCGCGTTTCACATCAAATTTTTGGAGAAGTCTACAGGAGACTCTGGGAACACAGTTAAGAATGAGTACGGCGTATCATCCTCAGACTGATGGTCAGAGTGAGCAGACAATTCAGACCCTGGAAGACATGCTTCGAGCAGTCATGATGGATTTAAGTGGTAGCTGGGATGATCACTTACCACTGGTAGAGTTTGCCTACAACAACAGTTATCACGCTAGCATCAGCATGCCACCATACGAAGCGTTATATGAGGTTGGTGAGCGGAGACTGTTGGGGCCAGAATTGGTACAACAAACTATGGAAATCATTAAGGTGATAAGGCAACGTTTAGTAGCAGCTCAGGATCGTCAGAAAAAGTATGCCGACTTACATCGTCAGAAGCGAGACTTTGAAGTTGGTAGCTTTGTGTTCTTGAAGGTATCTCCCTGGAAAGGGAAGATCCGTTTTGGGAAGAACGGCAAATTGAGCCCTAGGTTCATAGGACCGTTCGAGATTCTGAGGAGAATAAGCGAAGTGGCGTACGAGGTAGCATTACCTCCTGAACTTGAGCACATTCACAACGTGTTTCATGTATCAGTGTTGCGTCCGTATAAGCCAGATTACAAGCATGTTATTTCCTATGAGCCAATTCAAGTCGAAAAGGACTTATCGTACGAGGAGATTCCTGTTCAAATCCTAGATAGGAAGGAACAGACACTGAGGAATAAAACCATTCATTCTGTTAAAGTTCTCTGGAGAAACCACGCGGTGGAAGAAGCTACGTGGGAACTTGAAGAGAAGATGAAAGCGAATTACCCCCAGTTATTCGAGTAACCTTAGATTGAAATTCCGAGGACGGAATTTTTATAAAGGGGAGAGGATGTAATGTCCAGTAAATTTTTCAAACATTGTATTAAATTATCTTGATATATGAAATTCATTTTATAAATTTTACGAATTTAATCAGATCCATGTAAGTATTGTTATTTAAATATATAAATACATAGTCCAATAATCTTCTTTGCCTTAAAGGGGCTCACTAATAGGTTGAATAAATTAGTGAGTTAACCCAAGCATTGGATTAGCAATAAAAATTGGGAAATTAAATAAATAATTTTATCATTATCGGATTTAATAATTCAAATAAAGAATTATGGTTAAAATAAATATTTTAAGTAAATAATTAATTGGTTTAGTTATTTGACTTAAAATATTAGTAATACAAGGGGTTAATTTAAATTGGGTCGATTTTCTTTATTTAGATTGGCCCGTTACTCTTATTTAATTCTAATTTAAGCCCAAATCCTTTTCCTTTTCCTATTGGGCCGCCTCTTTGATTTAAACCAATCGGCCCAACCCTATTGGGTTGAGCCCAAATTGCCTACCAGCCGAATCAACCCATTTCCTTTTCTTTAATCGGGTTGGATCCGTCTCTTTTGGGGCAACCTACCAGTAATACAATTGGGGAATCCAAATCAGTGGCAATTGAGGGTACAACCGAACAAGAACCCAAACCCCAAATCAAATCCCCAAAACCCTCTGTCAAACGGAACCAGTGAAGGAAAAAGGGGGGGGGGATTCGAAGCTTTCAACCATCAGCGACTCAATCGGACGGGACGGGGCAAAAGGAGGTCGACCATTGGACTGAAGGAGAAAGTCGTCGACCAATCGGCCATCAAACGGACCAAGGGGTTGAAGACGACCGGCGACTGACGGGTGGAAGCGCGCGGCTCGAGGGTTGCCGGCGAATTCGCGGTTGGCTGGGATAGGACTGACAGAGACAAATCAATCGACAGCCTACCCCTCTGACCCTTGGGTATTGCCCTGTCAAGCGAGATAATACCCAGTTTATTGGGTGACAAATCTTCTATAAATTGAAGCCCTAAATCCTAACCAAAGCTGCCGATATTGAGAGCCAAATTAGAGAAAGAAAGGAAAAGCCAAGGGGAGTCAACCGCCGGTGGTGGATGTCCAGCTGGGTTGATTATTTTGGATGACGACGAAGGACGGCAATTCGAACCACCCGAAGGTATACCGAGTTGTGATAGTTTTAGGTTTAGTATAAATTTTCTTTCCTTATTTCCTTCTTCTGTACTTAGATTGGTGCTGCCAATTTTGTGGGTTTGGTTTCTTTGAGAATTTTTCTGTAATTGGATTGGTATTGCCGACTGTGTTGGTTGTGCTATATATATTGTATTAGGTTTTTGTTTGGGTTTACAATTCTGCAATTATGCTTTGTTGGTTGTATCAGTTCCTGTGATGGTTATAATATACCTTGATTTTGGAATTGTATCATATTGATTTGGGTTTGAAAATTTGGGATTTGTACTGAGTGTAAGTCTATGTTGATTGGGAACCTGTTGAACCTTAATGGTTCTGGCCTTCGGATGTGTGTTGTGTATAGGCTACTGTCAAACTTTGAAATGCCCATTAGGTGTTCGAATTTATGCCCAAATCAGGCTTTGGTTTCCTTTTTGATACAGTGATGATAGGATAGTTACTGAGTGGAACTCAATATGATTAAATGCAGGTTTTGCTAAACTTACTGTCAATAATCAAACCTTGTTTAGTTTGGGTTAACTGCTCTATCAATATCAGTGTTGGGTAATGATTTTGTTAGTGAAACAAAATTAGCTGGGTTTTGATATCAGTTGGTTATAATATTGATTTTGGGCAGGAAAGAATAAACGTATGATTCCAATAATATCATGTAATAACTGTATTAACTTGGTTGTGAAATTCCAGGGAGTCTAATTGCTGTCTAATGGTTAATCAACTATGCTAGTATGGGCTTAATTAATGGTTAACTAATTGGAGTTAATAATGCTCTTGTAAATTAATTAGTTATTATAACTAATAAATAAAATTAATCAATAATTATTTATTATTTATTAATAATAATAAATAAAGCTAGTAAATATTTAATTATTATTATTAAATAATAATTATGTATGAATAAAGTTAATCGACTAATTATTTATTATTAAATAATAAATAAAGATAGTAAATATTTAATTATTATTTAGTTAATAATTAAGTATGAATGAATTAATTATTTATTTCTTATCAATAAGTAATACATAAAGATAATAAATATTTAGTTATTATCTGATTAATATTAAATAATAATGAGTGAAGTTAATAAAGTAATTATTTATTATTATTTGATAATAATAAATAAGGATACTAAATATTTAATTAAGTATGAATAAAGTTATTTATCAATAAATAATAAATATGTAATTATTATTAAATAATAATTAAATATGAATAAAAGTAATAAAATAATTATTTGTTATTATTTATTAATAATAATAAATGAAGATAATAAGTATTTAATAATTATTTATTGTTAAGACATTACTTAATAAATAAAGATAATAAATATCTAATTATTATTTGATTAATAATAATTAGGTATGAATAAAGCTTAACGATAATAATTACTTAATCATTAATGAAATAATGATTAAGTATGAGTAAGATTAATAAGTTAATTATCTGGGCCTTAATAAATAAAGATAATAAGCACTTAATAATTATTCAATAAATATTTAATAATAATTAAGTGTGTGTAGAATTAATTCATTAAGTATTTAATTAATGTTGAATAAGAACAAGGCATAATAATTACTCAATTACCCTTAAGGGTGAATGGTAATTAAGAGTAAAACCAAATAAGTGATCAATTGTTTTCTGTTGTCATTGGACCGGAATAAATTTATTATTTATCTTATAAATAATAAATAAGGACTTTTAACCCATATTAGAGACGACTAAAGGGTAATAATCTGGGTGCTCGAAGAATAAGTGAACCTGATTAGCGATCATTTATTTTCATAACTGAAGGTCAGTAATTAATCTCCGAATAGTTAATGTTAAATAGTAATTAAATATAGATGGTGAGTTGTTGATCTGCTAAAATAAATAGCATAAATGGGTGCATCGATGTACTGCTATACAATGCTAATGGATAAATCGACTTTACCAAATGATAGGTCATCCAAGGTCGATTAATTAAAGCTAACATTTATCTGTAGCTGAGCAAACAAGCAAGTTCCCTAACTTCATTATTTCAGTATATTGAATGCAAGTTCTATCTTACCCAACTTTTACCTTGAGCAATATTTCTAAACCTTATGCATTATTTTTAGTTCGTGCAAAAGGTATATATTATTGCAAGTTATTCTTTAAGCTTGAATCTTATCTCCAAGCATGCTTTAAGTGGTCTAATTACTTTTAAAATTATTCCACATCTATGTATTCATTGGCATTCGCACTTGTGCATTTGAATTCGTATAATTATTTAAGTTCTGAAATTCACGAACTATTCATGATTAAGTCTGAACCCTTGTCTCGGTCAGGCACGTATGTAAGAATTTATAAAAGGTATCCGAACCAATCAATGGTAAGGATTCTTAGACTGAATGAACATCCCTTTTATTATAGGGGAGTACCCCAGGTACCGTATATAAGGTACAAATAGCAGAGTTAAATGTTATGCATACACATAGCGTACGCGAGGCTGATCCCCTCAAGTACTCATTCTGTAGCCAGTAACCAGAGGGTCAACTAGCTATTGACTCCTTTGGAAGTTATTGTTCAAAGTCTACTTGACTATCTCTTGTTGTAAAAGCAATTAATGTTCTTGCTTCTGGTAATTGTTGAATTCTCTTTCTATATTCCCTTCATCATGATATATCCTTATTGTTGTACTTTAAACTTGCTGAGCAAACTCGTTGCTCATTCTTGCTATATCATGACTTCATTGCAGCTAAACCCGAGACGTCAGGGAAGAACAAAGGGAAAGAAAAGATGAAGTGATAGACTTCATGTAGCAGATTTTAAATTATGTGTAGTTAATTACTGTTAATGTAATTTAAACCCTGACATTTATTTAGGGTATGAATTTGTGTAAGTGTTTAAGGTTATTGTATTCTGGGACTAGTAACACATTTGTAATGAACAACATATGTTTATTATATTCCGCATTTTAGTTACCATATGTTGTTAGAGGTGAATGTTTGTATTGGAGCGTGATGACCGGATCCGGGTATTGGAGACCCGAATTTTGGGGGCGTCACAGGTTGGTATCAGAGCTGTAGGTTATAAACTTTAGGATCGCGAAACCTAGGTTATAACCTTCATAGTAAACTCGTATTGAGTACGTTAGGATTCGAATCAGGGAAATACGAGTAATAGCCTGGTCTGGGGGTGGATTGTGGGAATCTGCCAAGCCGAGTTGTACATGATAAAATATCTTTTCATTTTATCAATGAATGGATTTTATTATGATACTGATATTTGTTATCTCTGTCTGTGGTTGTAGGATGGCTGACAGGGCAGGGACTAGTGGGACCCGGGAGGAGGAGATATTCATAGATATCCAGTGGTTGCTGAGCAGCTGGTGGGGTATGCTCCTATTGCCCCAGGGGTACCGCTAGAGGAGTCCGAGCCAGAGGAGGACTACCAGAGGGAGCTACCAGAGCCGGTGGTAGGTAGAGTTATGAAGTCTGGCAGTCAGGACTCAGATGCTGAGGAGGAGGACCCCGAGACCGAGGGAGAGGAGCCACCTGCTTACGTGGATGGCATGGGGTCCACTGCCGATGATATTATAGAGGGACTGACCAGCAGGACCGAGGAGCTGGAGGCTCGGATAGCTCATCTGGAGGAGTAGAATCAGACCCACCAGATCAGAGAGGACCAGTATAGAGACCTAGCCTACCAGCTCGAGCATGACTTGGGAGTGGCGAAGGTACAGCTGCAGGGTTATGAGTCCTCAGCGCAGCAGATCGGACCACTGCTACATCAGTTGGTGGCCCGAAACGCTGAGTTGAGAGAGAGGCTGGGACAGAGGGATCTACAGATCGCCCACTTGAAGGCGAAGCAGGAGGCCATGAGGTTCGAGGCTGGGCTGGAGGTGTCTGCGAGGATGCATGTCAGGGAGGCCTGGGCCAGGGAGGCCAGGAGGGTTGATCAGTTAGAGGACCAGCTGGAGGCCAGGGCAGTGAGGATAGAGACCCTAGGATATGCTTTAGATGCAGCCTACAGGAGGCCCCGGACTGAGGTAGGGGAGTCTAGCCGCTCTGTTCGTCGCAGGGTAGGGGATGGAGCATTCTCTGGTCAGCAGGCTCGAATCTGTCACGATGTGCAGTGACTTGATAGGGCAGTTGATTTGTCTTTAGTACAGTCAGTCCCACTTTTTGTTATATTAGGGACGTATTCATGTTGTCTTGTGAAGCTTTATATTTGTATTTATGCTTGGGGTAGCAGTTAAACCCCAACTTTTGTGGTCTTTAGGGATGAAAGGTTAGGATTCCCCACTTTTGCCTTGGGGGAATGGTTATTGGCTAATAGGGCTCACAGTGGCGCATTTATAGAAGTATGCCACAAGTTAGTCTTTGTAACAAGCAGTGGTATATCAATATAAATGCAGATATTTCACTTAAATCAAATGTGTTGATAGATATTTTACCTTGATTATTTTGATGACATATTGTGTAAAATATAAAATTATAGGTAAAAATCAGCCAGAGTTCAAATCATGCCGCCAAGAGGACGACCACGTAACCGACAGGTTGAAGAGTCAGAGAGTGAGGTTGGAAATCAATCCAATCCAATGAGAATGTTCGCAGAAATGCTGGCAGAAGCTATGCAATCAAGACCGCCACCTAGAGGGACCCAAGCAGCAGCCGAGCCAGCGCATCATCTGGCAAATTTTAAAGACTTCAAATTAGTTGGACCACCCGAGTTCAAGGGAACTCTTAACCCGATAGAAGCACAGACCTGGATAGAAGAGATAGAAAAGGTCTTCGAGGTCGCACGGGTGGCCGAGGAACAAAAGACAGGATTCGCCACCTTCATGTTAAAGGGCGAGGCAAACTACTGGTGGAAGGCTAACAGGGGCCGAGTGGAAGGAGGCATTGTCGCATGGGAACGCTTTAAGGAGATGTTCTTGGAAAATTACTTTCCAGAGAGCATGAAGCAAGAGATGGAGATCAAGTTCCTGGAACTAAAACAAGGAAACATGTCCGTGGCTGAGTACGCAGCTAGGTTTAATGAGTTGGCACGGTTTGCAACTCACCAAGTCGACACAGAGGAAAGGAAAGCTCGTAGGTTTGAGCAAGGGTTGAAACCATGGTTATACCGTTCTGTTGCGGTATTGAAAGTCAAGACATTTGCAGAATTGTTGGAGAGGGAGATCATTGCAGAGGGTGGCAGTGAGGCCCTGACTAAGTACAATCAGGAAAAGAAGAAGGGTCATGAGGGCCAGAAGGCAGGAAGCAGCGGGGGCAGTAACCCCAACAAACGGAAATGGGTCGAGAGTCAGTCCTCCGGGGGAAACAAATCTGGAGGGGAGGTGAAGAAGCCGGGCAGGTGCAACAATTGTGGCAAGAACCACACGGGGGAATGCATGAAAGGGAAAAGCGTGTGTTACCGTTGTGGACAACCTGGGCTCATGGCCCCACAGTTCCCTAATAAGCCGAAAGGAGGTTGTTTCTCCTGTGGATCACCTGACCACCAAATCAAGGATTGCCCGAAGAGGAATGGCGACGCTGGGAGTGGCAACCGAAGCAACAACAACAGTGGAAACAACAACCGGTTGAACTACGGGCCACCAGCCAGTCAAGCCAACAGGCCAACAGCCCGCACGTTCAACATGACTGTTCAGGATGCCATGGAATCCAAAGACGTGGTGTTAGGTATCATCCCAATCAATGATATAAATGCATATGTGCTATTTGATTCGGGTGCTACTTGCTCTTTTGTTTCCGAAGAATTTGCTAGTCAGTTAAATTTACCTCGTGAAAAGTTAGAACACCCTATGAACGTAGAAGTAGCAAACAAGGAAATTATCCCCGTAGAATGCATTCATAGGAATTGTTGTGCCGAATTGCGAGGATTTAAGCTCAATGTGGATTTGATACCAATTCGGCTGGGAGAGTTTGATGTAATCCTAGGAATGGATTGGTTATCAATTCACGGAGCAGTTATTGACTATCAAAAGAAATGTGTACACCTGAGGACTCCTAATAAGTCGAAGGTGGTATTTTACGGTAGTAAGTCACCAAGACAATCTTGTTGTCTGACTATGATGCAAACCAAGAAACTGCTTAAGAAAGGTTGCGTGTGTTATTTGGCACATGTAATTGATACTCGTCAGGTCGGGGATGAGATGAGTCAAATATCAATCGTGAGGGATTTCGCTGATGTCTTTCCCGATGAACTTCCGGGACTGCCGCTGGACAGGGAAACCGAGTTCGTTATCGATTTGGCACCGGGAACCGCACCAATATCGAAGCCGCCGTATCGAATGGCACCTGTAGAAATGAAAGAGTTGATGGTGCAACTGCAGGAACTGTTAGATAAAGGTTACATCAGACCAAGCGTGTCCCCATGGGGAGCGCCAGTTCTGTTTGTAAAGAAGAAAGATGGTTCGATGAGACTTTGTATCGACTACCGGGAGTTGAACAAAGTTACGATTAAGAATAGGTATCCGCTTCCTAGGATTGACGATTTATTTGATCAGCTTAAGGGAGCAAAGTACTTTTCAAAAATCAACCTAAGAACAGGCTATCATCAGCTGAAGGTGAGGCAGGAAGATATCCCGAAAACTGCATTCAGAACTCGTTACGGGCATTTCGAGTTTCTGGTAATGTCCTTTAGACTGACGAATGCACCAGCAGCATTCATGGATATGATGAACAGAGTGTTCAAGCAGTACTTAGACAAGTTCGTAGTCGTATTCATCGATGACATTCTGGTGTATTCAGGGACGAAGGAGGAACATGCTGAACATTTGAAGATTGTATTGGAAGCTCTCAGGAAGGAGAAGTTGTACGCAAAATTTTCAAAGTGTGAGTTTTGGTTGCAGAGGGTACAGTTTCTGGGTCACGTTATCGACAAAAATGGTGTTTCGGTAGACCCAGCAAAAGTAGAAGCGGTTATCAATTAGGAGCAACCGAAAACCCCAACAGAGATCAGGAGTTTCTAGGGATTGACAGGATACTATCGAAGGTTCATACAGGATTGTTCAAAGATAGCATCGCCATTGACCAATCTCACCAGGAAAATAGTTAAGTTCGTTTGGTCGGAAAAATGTGAGGAAAGTTTCATGGAGTTGAAGAAGAGACTTAGCCAAGCACCAGTGTTGACCTTACCCGACAACACTGGGGGTTTCGTAGTGTATAACGATGCGTCACACAAGGGTCTGGGCTGTGTACTGATGCAACACGGCAAGGTCGTGGCGTACGCATCACGTCAACTGAAAGACTATGAGAAGGGTTACCCGACTCACGACTTGGAGTTAGCAGCGGTAGTTTTCGCCTTGAAGATTTGGAGGCACTACCTATACGGAGAGAAGTGCGAGATATATACAGATCACAAAAGTCTGAAATATATCTTCACTCAAAAGGAGCTGAACATGAGGCAGCGCCGATGGTTAGAATTGATCAAGGACTACGACTGTGAAATTCTGTACCATCCGGGCAAAGCGAATGTAGTGGCTGATGCCTTAAGTAGGAAAGGCAAGGTAAAATTGATGCAACTGACAGTTCAAGAGGAATTGATAAAGGACTTCGAACGTCTGGAACTGGAGGTTAAGTATACAATAGAGGCGGACGAAAAAATGTTCACCGTGACAGTAGGTCCGACTCTACTGGATAAGATACAGGAGGCTCAAGAATTTGATGAAGAATGCATTGACATTAAGAAACAATTATCGGAGGGAAAAGCATCGAAGTACAAGGTTGACAGCGCAGGATTGCTGAGATTCGAGGGAAGGATCTGGATACCCTACGTACCAGACTTAAGGGAATAGATTTTACGGGAGGCCCATAATACGAGATTTTTGATACATCCGGGTAGCACCAAGATGTATCAAGATCTTCGTCAGCATTATTGGTGGCCGCATTTGAAAGGGGAAGTTGCAGAATTCGTCAGCCGATGCTTAACATTTCAAAGGATCAAGGCAGAGCACCAACGGCCGAGCGGATTGTTACAACCCTTAGAGATTCCCGAGTGGAAGTGGGAGCACATTACTATGGATTTTGTGGTAGGACTCCCGACCACCCAAAAGGGTCTAGACGCCATCTGGGTGATCGTAGATCGGTTGACCAAGTCTGCCCACTTTCTACCGATCAAGATCAGGTACAAATTGGAACAGTTGGCGAAACTTTATGTGAAGGAGATAGTATCACGACATGGAGTGTCGGTATCTATTGTGTCTGACAGAGATCCGCGTTTCATGTCAAATTTTTGGAGAAGTCTACAGGAGAGACTGGGAACGCAGTTAAGAATGAGTACGGCGTATCATCCTCAGACTGATGGTCAGAGTAAGCGGACAATTCAGACCCTGGAAGACATGCTTCGAGCAGTCGTGATGGATTTAAGTGGTAGCTGGGATGATCACTTACCACTGGTAGAGTTTGCCTACAACAACAGTTATCACGCTAGCATCGGCATGCCACCATACAAAGCGTTATATGGAAGGAAGTGTCGAACGCCGTTATGTTGGGATGAGGTTGGTGAGCGGAGACTGTTGGGGCCAGAATTGGTACAACAAACTATGGAAATCATTAAGGTGATAAGGCAACGTTTAGTAGCAGCTCAGGATCGTCAGAAAAAGTATGCCGACTTAGATCGCCAGAAGCGAGACTTTGAAGTTGGTAGCTTTGTGTTCTTGAAGGTATCTCCCTAGAAAGGGAAATTCGTTTTGGGAAGAAGGGCAAATTGAGCCCTAGGTTCATAGGACCGTTCGAGATTCTGAGGAGAATAGGCGAAGTGGCGTACGAGGTAGCATTACCTCCTGAACTTGAGCACATTCACAACGTGTTTCATGTATCAGTGTTGCGTCCGTATAAGCCAGATTACAAGCATGTTATTTCCTATGAGCCAATTCAAGTCGAAAAGGACTTATCGTACGAGGAGATTCCTGTTCAAATCCTAGATAGGAAGGAAGAGACACTGAGGAATAAAACCATTCATTCTGTTAAAGTTCTCTGGAGAAACCACGCGGTAGAAGAAGCTACATGGGAACTTGAAGAGAAGATGAAAGTGAATTACCCCCAGTTATTTGAGTAACCTTAGATTGAAATTCCGAGGACAGAATTTTTATAAGGGGGTGAGGATGTAATGTCCAGTAAATTTTTCAAACATTGTATTAAATTATCTTGATATATGAAATTCATTTTATAAATTTTACGAATTTAATCAGATCCATGTAAGTATTGTTATTTAAATATATAAATACATGGTCCAATAATCTTCTTTGCCTTAAAGGGGCTCACTGATAGGTTGAATAAATTAGTGAGTTAACCCAAGCATTGGATTGGCAATAAAAATTGGGAAATTAAATAAATAATTTTATCATTATCGGATTTAATAATTCAAATAAAGAATTATGGTTAAAATAAATATTTTAAGTAAATAATTAATTGGTTTAGTTATTTGACTTAAAATATTAGTAATACAAGGGGTTAATTTAAATTGGGTCGATTTTCTTTATTTAGATTGGCCCGTTACTCTTATTTAACTCTAATTTAAGCCCAAATCCTTTTCCTTTTCCTATTGGGCCGCCTCTTTGATTTAAACCAACCGGCCCAACCCTATTGGGTTGAGCCCAAATTGCCTACCAGCCGAATCAACCCATTTCCTTTTCTTTAATCGGGTTGGATCCGTCTCTTTTGGGGCAACTTACCAGTAATACAATTGGGGAATCCAAATCAGTGGCAATTGAGGATACAACCGAACAAGAACCCAAACCCCAAATCAAATCCCCAAAACCCTCTGTCAAACGGAACTAGTGAAGGAAAAAGGGGGGATTCGAAGCTCTCAACCCATCAGCGACTCAATCGGACGGGACGGGGCAAAAGGAGGTCGACCGTTGGACTGAAGGAGAAAGTCGTCGACCAATCGGCCATCAAACGGACCAAGGGGTTGAAGACGACCGGCGACTGACGGGTGGAAGCGCGCGACTCGAGGGTTGCCGGCGAATTCGCGGTTGGCTGGGATAGGACTGACAGAGACAAATCAATCGACAGCCTACCCCTCTGACCCTTGGGTATTGCCCTGTCAAGCGAGATAATACCCAGTTTATTGGGTGACAAATCTTCTATAAATTGAAGCCCTAAATCCTAACCAAAGCTGCCGATATTGAGAGCCAAATTAGAGAAAGAAAGGAAAAGCCAAGGGGAGTCAACCGCCGGTGGTGGATGTCCAGCTGGGTTGATTATTTTGGATGACGACGAAGGACGGCAATTCGAACCACCCGAAGGTATACCGAGTTGTGATAGTTTTAGGTTTAGTATAAATTTTCTTTCCTTATTTCCTTCTTCTGTACTTAGATTGGTGCTGCCAATTTTGTGGGTTTGGTTTCTTTGAGAATTTTTCTGTAATTGGATTGGTATTGCCGACTGTGTTGGTTGTGCTATATATATTGTATTAGGTTTTTGTTTGGGTTTACAATTCTGCAATTATGCTTTGTTGGTTGTATCAGTTCCTGTGATGGTTATAATATACCTTGATTTTGGAATTGTATCATATTGATTTGGGTTTGAAAATTTGGGATTTGTACTGAGTGTAAGTCTATGTTGATTGGGAACCTGTTGAACCTTAATGGTTCTGGCCTTCGGATGTGTGTTGTGTATAGGCTACTGTCAAACTTTGAAATGCCCATTAGGTGTTCGAATTTATGCCCAAATCAGGCTTTGGTTTCCTTTTTGATACAGTGATGATAGGATAGTTACTGAGTGGAACTCAATATGATTAAATGCAGGTTTTGCTAAACTTACTGTCAATAATCAAACCTTGTTTAGTTTGGGTTAACTGCTCTATCAATATCAGTGTTGGGTAATGATTTTGTTAGTGAAACAAAATTAGCTGGGTTTTGATATCAGTTGGTTATAATATTGATTTTGGGCAGGAAAGAATAAACGTATGATTCCAATAATATCATGTAATAACTGTATTAACTTGGTTGTGAAATTCCAGGGAGTCTAATTGCTGTCTAATGGTTAATCAACTATGCTAGTATGGGCTTAATTAATGGTTAACTAATTGGAGTTAATAATGCTCTTGTAAATTAATTAGTTATTATAACTAATAAATAAAATTAATCAATAATTATTTATTATTTATTAATAATAATAAATAAAGCTAGTAAATATTTAATTATTATTATTAAATAATAATTATGTATGAATAAAGTTAATCGACTAATTATTTATTATTAAATAATAAATAAAGATAGTAAATATTTAATTATTATTTAGTTAATAATTAAGTATGAATGAATGAATTATTTATTTCTTATCAATAAGTAATACATAAAGATAATAAATATTTAGTTATTATCTGATTAATATTAAATAATAATGAGTGAAGTTAATAAAGTAATTATTTATTATTATTTGATAATAATAAATAAGGATACTAAATATTTAATTAAGTATGAATAAAGTTATTTATCAATAAACAATAAATATTTAATTATTATTAAATAATAATTAAATATGAATAAAAGTAAGAAAATAATTATTTGTTATTATTTATTAATAATAAATGAAGATAATAAGTATTTAATAATTATTTATTGTTAAGACATTACTTAATAAATAAAGATAATAAATATCTAATTATTATTTGATTAATAATAATTAGGTATGAATAAAGCTTAACGATAATAATTACTTAATCATTAATGAAATAATGATTAAGTATGAGTAAGATTAATAAGTTAATTATCTGGGCCTTAATAAATAAAGATAATAAGCACTTAATAATTATTCAATAAATATTTAATAATAATTAAGTGTGTGTAGAATTAATTCATTAAGTATTTAATTAATGTTGAATAAGAACAAGGCATAATAATTACTCAATTACCCTTAAGGGTGAATGGTAATTAAGAGTAAAACCAAATAAGTGATCAATTGTTTTCTGTTGTCATTGGACCGGAATAAATTTATTATTTATCTTATAAATAATAAATAAGGACTTTTAACCCATATTAGAGACGACTAAAGGGTAATAATCTGGGTGCTCGAAGAATAAGTGAACCTGATTAGCGATCATTTATTTTCATAACTGAAGGTCAGTAATTAATCTCCGAATAGTTAATGTTAAATAGTAATTAAATATAGATGGTGAGTTGTTGATCTGCTAAATAAATAGCATAAATGGGTGCATCGATGTACTGCTATACAATGCTAATGGATAAATCGACTTTACCAAATGATAGGTCATCCAAGGTCGATTAATTAAAGCTAACATTTATCTGTAGCTGAGCAAACAAGCAAGTTCCCTAACTTCATTCTTTCAGTATATTGAATGCAAGTTCTATCTTACCCAACTTTTACCTTGAGCAATATTTCTAAACCTTATGCATTATTTTTAGTTCGTGCAAAAGGTATATATTATTGCAAGTTATTCTTTAAGCTTGAATCTTATCTCCAAGCATGCTTTAAGTGGTCTAATTACTTTTAAAATTATTCCACATCTATGTATTCATTGGCATTCGCACTTGTGCATTTGAATTCGTATAATTATTTAAGTTCTGAAATTCACGAACTATTCATGATTAAGTCTGAACCCTTGTCTCGGTCAGGCACGTATGTAAGAATTTATAAAAGGTATCCGAACCAATCAATGGTAAGGATTCTTAGACTGAATGAACATCCCTTTTATTATAGGGGAGTACCCCAGGTACCGTATATAAGGTACAAATAGCAGAGTTAAATGTTATGCATACACATAGCGTACGCGAGGCTGATCCCCTCAAGTACTCATTCTGTAGCCAGTAACCAGAGGGTCAACTAGCTATTGACTCCTTTGGAAGTTATTGTTCAAAGTCTACTTGACTATCTCTTGTTGTAAAAGCAATTAATGTTCTTGCTTCTAGTAATTGTTGAATTCTCTTTCTATATTCCCTTCATCATGATATATCCTTATTGTTGTACTTTAAACTTGCTGAGCAAACTCGTTGCTCATTCTTGCTATATCATGACTTCATTGCAGCTAAACCCGAGACGTCAGGGAAGAACAAAGGGAAAGAAAAGATGAAGTGATAGACTTCATGTAGCAGATTTTAAATTATGTGTAGTTAATTACTGTTAATGTAATTTAAACCCTGACATTTATTTAGGGTATGAATTTGTGTAAGTATTTAAGGTTATTGTATTCTGGGACTAGTAACACATTTGTAATGAACAACATATGTTTATTATATTCCGCATTTTAGTTACCATATGTTGTTAGAGGTGAATGTTTGTATTGGAGCGTGATGACCGGATTCGGGTATTGGAGACCCGAATTTTGGGGGCGTCACAGATTCTTTTGTTTCTGAAAAATTTGCTAAGCAATTAAACTTATCTCGTGAAGAATCAAATTATGATAGAAGTAGTATCGGGGACGATGCCAGTTTTAAAGGCCCATATGGGATAACGCATGTAGAAATAAAGGAATTGATGATACAACTTTAAAAGTTATTAGAAAACAAGTATATTAAGTGGTCTAGGGTAACCCTTAGAGGTTCCAGAGTAGAGTAAAAGAAAGCGAGAGTTTCTTAATATGTTGAAGGAATACTATTATGTTAAAGATGATGATACCTAAATAGAACAGGTAATTATGAGCCATGAGACTTGAGTTAAGCAAAGATTTTCCGCCCCTGGATGAAATGGGAAAGAGTAAATGAAGTAATAAATATGTTAGAATAGTTCAATAAAAATTAATTGATTAATAAACAAGGGTCTAAGAATAGACATAATTTGAATGAACGGTAAAAGTGATTTCGGGGACGTAATCCTTAAAAGGAGAGGAGAATGTAAGGACCGAGAATTTTATATGCTACAATAAAGATTATATATATATATATGTATATTATATTTTTATCTATTTTGGAGGAATTGTTTTTATTATTTTATAAATTGTCTTGAGCATATGAGTGAATATATGTTATGTGAATTAAGCAAGCTAGTTAATATATTTATTTTAAGTTGACTAAGAAATGAAAAGGAGGCCAAGATGAATAATTAATCAAGTTGATTAAGGAAAAGTAAGATAAACTTATGTTAAAAATTAACATAGCTTGAATGTTGAACTTGAAGGGTAAATGAAAAGATTTATGATCAGTAAGTGATTAATTAGTATTACTAATATAAAGTCCTTGTACGAATATGAATACATATATGTGTAATAATTTATCGAACGAACGATAAGAGTTTTCACGCCAATTAGGGCTAACTAAGTTAATGAATTGGTGGAACAAAAAGGAAAGCCAAGAGATAAGAATTTATTGAGTTGAACTTATGTTACTAACTAACTAAGCTTGAGATGAAAGCATTGTGACCTAATTATAAATATTATAGGAATGAGAATTAAATAACTTAAGTGTTATATTTCATTAAAAGTCCAAGTATTTAATTTCATACAAGTGGACTAGCCTAAGGAATTTAGTTTAATATCTCAAACTATTTATTATTTTAAACCTAATTAAAGCAAGTCTAATTGGGTAATATTTATTAAATCAATATGAATAATTATTTAAAGTCCAAAGCAGTGAACTAGAAACCCTAATAACTAGGGTAAGGTAAAATAAATGTGTTGGACCTATGCTAATTTTTATGCCCCAAACAATTTAAATATTAGCCCAAATAATTAAATGGAGTGGCCAAAACCATAGCTCATTTAAAATGGACCTTCTAGATAAATAAATAAAAAAAATCAAAATTGGGATAATTAAAGGGGAGGAGCCTGGTGGTATAGGAGGAATTAGCACATTGGGAGAATTAAATGCACACCTCACATTGCTTACCCCTAGCTGACTAACTCACCTAGGCTAAAAAAAAGAAAATCTCTAGCTTAAGATTTGGAAGGATTTTGAAGGGATATGAGAGATATTGGAAAAATTTTTGTATATACTTATATATGTTATATCTATATATTTTATAAGCCTATAAATAGAGCACTTATCATTCCTTAGCAAAAGTTAATCCTCATTTCCATTCCCTAAGTTCTAAAGAGAGAAGAAGAGAGAGAGAGAGAGAGAGAGAGAGAGAGAACAAGAGGTGCAACCACACCATAGAGGAAGAAGAGGAGAGGAGTTTTTCTTCCATACTACCAAGATTCATCAACTACCTTGGAAGGAGAAGAAGATTTGCATCAAATCTAGGTATAAAACCCTCAAAAACTCAAAACCTAACTATATATATATATATATGTTCTTACGGTTGTTTTTGATAAAATGATAAACTTATGTTCTTAAACCCTAGAGTAGTAGATCTACATGTTTTGTTATGTTTCATGTTTAGATCATACCATTTTAAGTGTTGAAAAGCTTGAAAAACAAAAGAGAACAAAAATAATTTTTAGGGTTAAAACCCTAATTTTTCAGCCTACTTTGAGGCTCTACCATTTGAAATCTACAACTTAATTTTGAAATCCATCAAAGCGGTATATTAGATCCAGGAGTTATCTATTAGACCTAAGTAGTAGCACTCAAAAGTATTAAACGAGTAAACCGTGACATCATTTTTCCCAAAATAGTCCAGCCGGGTAACAAAACTGAAAAAAATCAAAAACTATTCTGACCAGTTTGTAAAGAGGGCTGTTTCGACCATTTTTGATACTTTAAAAATTATGATCTTTTGTGGTGTTATAGTATATCAAGTTAACTAGGTCTTATCTAAAGATGGGAATTTTTGGATGTCCAGAAGTTGAGTTATAACTTTTACAAGAAACTGTGATTTTAAAAGTAAACCGTAATAACTCAGTTTATATAGCCTAAAAAAATATGAAATTTTTACAGAAGTTAGTCTATGATAACAGGAGTATACCGTGTAAATTAAGTTTTGGACAAAAGGATAATTTATAATAAATCTTGGCATTTTTGACTGTTTTAGCCTATTTAAAAATAGCAAACAAAATTTGAAAATTTCAAAAAAATTATTTTGCCACTAAAATATCATATATTAAGTTTTCCCAGAGGATAAAAAAAATAATAAACTGGTTTGATATTTTTCATGCCTATGATTAAGTTAAGAATAAATGAGTAAATTAAGTTATATTAAGTTATAAAACTTGTAAATGCGATTTTATTGATTAATGATCATTATATGATGTGTTAATACTTTATAAGGGTATTTTGGTCATTTTTAATAAAATGTTATATGAATGACATGATATGTATGTTAAATAAATTAAATAGTAAGGGATAAACAATTAAATTAAATTGTTTATAAGTAATTAAAATATTATTAAATGATTAATAATATTATTAAGTGATTAAAATATTATTAAAGGATTAATAATATTTGAAAATGATTAAGATATTATTAAAGAATGATTAAAATATTATTAAATGATTAATAATATTAGTAATTGAATAAAATATTATTAAGTGATTAATAATATTAGGAAGTGAATAAAATATTATTAAATAATACTATTAGATAAGAGTTTAAGATGATGATTATGTGATAACAATATTATCAAAGGATGATAATTGTAACAATTCGAATTCCCAGATTAATATTTAAATAAAAAATTTAATTAAATAAATTTATTTTATTTTACTAAATTTAGTAGGGTAATGCGAATATGTGATGATGTGATAAATATATTTGTAAATATATATTCATTACATATATGTAAATTGTCGGAAATAATTTGTAAGACGAAAAGAAGATAAGAAATTATTTAAGTATACAAATGTTATGTGTACATTAAGTAATTGAGTATTTGAATAATTTAGCAAATCGTGCCAACTCATTAAACCTGGCTGCGTATTGCGGCATGGTCATATTTCCTTGCTTCAGTTCCAAAAATCTCACTTCCATTCTACTTTGTATACTTGGAGGAAAATAATGTTGGTTTGCAGAAACAATATCAAAGTATACAATCATATTGTAAAGCAGCGGAAACATGCAACAAAAGCAATTTAAAATTTTCTGCAATCCCAGGAATCACCTTATGCAATATTATTAATTAAATAACAACGAAGAAGAAGGAATCATACCTTTGCAGATTCAACCTTTGAAGAACTACAAGTTCACCTCCCTTACTCCTTCGTGTTCTTCTCCAATTCCTCGAATCAAACGTTCATTACAATAGTGTGCAACGCCCAAGAGGTGATCCACCAAGAGTATATTGATTGAAGAAGAAGAATTTAGGTTCTACTAGACCTTGGGTGGCTAACCCTAGTTTTCTCTCCTACCTATTTAGGATTTTGAGAATACTTGCTAAATTGCATTAGCATTAGTCTATCCCACAATAAGACTTCTCCTATTTATAGACTAACCCTTTTCTAAACCTTTTAGAAATTAGGGTTTTATTTAATTACCAATCTAATTAGGAATAATAATAATGATAAGACTTCTCTTATTTATTTATAATTTAGTATTTCTCTAAATACTTAATTATAAATATTAGTATTTCTCCAAATACTATATTATTATTATTTAGTCAATTTAATAATAATAATAATAATAATAAGATGACTACTCTTATTAATTTATTATTTAGTATTTCTCCAAATACTTAATTATAAATATTAAGCTATTTAATTTATTCTACTAATAAATTAAATACACTTAATTTATTATTATTAAGCCAATCACTTCTAAAATCATATTTCTCTTTTTATGGTGTGACCCTCTAGGTTCAATATTAAGCCAGTAAGTAGAATAAATATATTAGAACCATTCTAATAGTATTTATAATGAATTAAACTCCTTTAATTCAAATATAAATAAATAATATTTATTCTACATCATGAGTGACACCTTATATATAATGTATCATGACTATTCGGATAATATGAATTCAACGTTCAATCATAAAGAATTATCAAAATGAATACAAAAAACCTATTCCGTGAATAGTTACCGTACAATTCAATCCTTCTACCATGCAATGTCCCGATTAAATATAAGACATGGAATTACTGAGAAGTCTTATTTATTTAACCATATGCATTTCGATTCTAAAATGCACAACTCTGATTGATGTAAATTAGAAACTCCTTTCTAATTCCCATTCCACCTTGGCCAAGGATTTCTGAGTTGTTACTTATCGAATCACATAAGACATTCTCTCCCTTTACTGGAAGTGGTAGATCCTTTGTTGATCATTCACCTACCTCCATGTACAATTTATTATACCCGAACATACCCTATGACATACTCTAAAGTATTAAGAGATATGACAAAATATAATTCAGAATACATAAGGTACTATGATGATCTCAAGTCTAAGGATCACTTGTACAACTATCACTACAGGAACCCCATTGTCAGGCTAGTAAAACTCCATTATGGTTCCTTTAAGCGAATCACGTTCAATGAACTTATTCTCCAATAAGCACCTACATACTTGCTTTAGTGTCTCCACACAAATGATTATAAGATCAATCATCCTCTTCAACAGAGTAAGCATAGTATGCACAAATCTATCCGGAATTAGTAACCCCACATTAGTGATCCAACGATTGGGAACATTTTAGTTTTGAGCTATCTTGAATTTAGATCTCATTAGCATGATCATCATCATGATTCTAAAAGCATTGCTCGAAAACTATGAGTTTATCACATTTATTTAATTCAACTAATTAAACATGGATAAAGTATGCCTTTTAATTAAATAAATTCTTTTATTAATAAATGAACAAGATTATAAAGTAAATACCATCACATCAAATGTGATTGGTTTGAGGGCATACTACTTTCAAATAATTCTCGAAGAAGATGTAACGACCGTGAATTCTGGATAGCCTTGTAATTCGAGTTTATGAATATTATAATATGTAATAAATTTTTATTAATATTATTTTGTGTTTTATGTTTAAAGGTTGTGTGACAACCTAGATTAAATGAATGCATAAATTTTATGTGTTGTAGCTTTGAATAAGTGAATAAATTGATTTCGCGCAATATCGCTATTCACGGGTTACTATTCACGGAAACGCTTCCCGATGCACTATTCGCGGTACTATTCATGTCAAATATTTTTACGTCTTTTTCGATGTTGAATAGTTTCGTTAATACGTATATGCGGAGGAATAATTTTTCCAAGCATCGAAAATTGTATTTGAGCTTATTCGGGATTTATATTTTATCTGAAACCTTTATTATGGGTTATTCGAATAAATGGACAAACTTCGTATTTATTATTTTTACTCATCCTAATATTGTATGGTAATACCCATTTTAATTATGGGTAGATTTATTGAGCAAATTGGGTATAAAAGTGGGTGTATTCGGATATATTTTTGTGTATATGGGTATTTATTTTTGCTTGTTACTCCAAGTGGGAACCAATTTAAACCCATTAGCCAATAGGGATTTAGGAATGGAAGTGGGTGTCGGCAAGGTGTTGGCAATTGCCACACCCAATGCCTTGAAATTCTTTTTTCTAACATTCTTCTTAGAAGACCAAACCCACCAAACTTGGTCTTGCACTCCCTCTCTTCTCCCGAAGCCACCCACCATTTCCCCAAAACCTCCTTCTTACTCATCCATTCAAACCATCAGCTGATAACAAGTTTAGAGAGAGAGAGCTATCTAGCTTGCTTGAAGGAGAAGAAAAGAGAAATAAGAGAGAGGAAGAAGAAGTTCTAGAGAGAGAAGAAGAAAGAAGTGCACGGGTGAAGAAGAAGAGAAGAAAGAAGGAGCCAAAGCAAAGAAGAAGAACATTAGCCAAGCTCCATAGCATTCAAAGAAGAGATTCACAGAGGTAAACAAGCTACCAAAATCCATTTCATTTGATTTTGTGAAGATTTTAGAGTTTTGAAGGTTTTTGAGATCTTGAGCTTGTGATTCGATTTTCTTGCGATTATGGTTGTTGTTGTTTGTTCTAGATGTTTATATATATTGTTAAGAGACTATATAAGCCATTAATAACATCAAAGTGGAACAAAAATGGGAGGAATCCGTACCTATGCTCAAGGAGGATGAATAACATGAAGAACAATGAATATTTTGGACAAACCTTGGACCTATGGACTGTTTTGGATAATATGTAGCTAATATCCGTATTTTTTAATTTATTTGTTGTTATAGTATTGTAGTTCCATGGGTTAAGAAGTTAACCCAGTTGGAATGGAGTAAAAAGGAGTTAAAACAAAGTTTTGGTGAAGAAATTTGTAAAATGTGTCAAGAACACCAAAACAGTGTATGAAGTTGGGCTTCGGCCAAGGAATTCTTATAAGTTGGAGTGAATGTAATACCCCGAAATATTATCAAAATTATAAATATTTTCTTAACTAGGTTAAGAATGAAATCACTAAAAATACCTAATGAACGACTGTTCAGGTAATCTTTGAAAACCTAATATGATTTGAAAACACGATCATATACGTTTAGAATTAGAACATATAACCTAAAACTAGGTATCGAGAAGTTTAAAACCTTAAACCCTGATGAGATTCGAATTTTGTAACATATGTGCTTAATAAAGATCGAAATGATAGTTTGAAGCAGGTGTTTTATGATTTTATTATGTAAATGATAAATTAGGTCAAATAAAATTTTTCTCCGAAAAACGTCGTGCTAAAAAATAAAATTTTTCGCCAATGAACTTGTTGGTATAATTATTTTGACAAGTTGCTTTGTCGTGCTTAAACTGATATAGTGTTTTGTCGTGCTTACGGTGACAAACTGCTTTGTTGTGCTTACGCTTGGCACACGCTGGCACACGCTTGGCACACACTGACACAAGCACGTCGCAATTACCCTTTACCCTAAGCTTTCCTAGCCTATAAATACCCCTTCATCCATTAATTATTTCCTACCATTTTTCAAGAGCAATTCAAGAGCAAAAGTACTCTATATTTATATTCTGAGAGATATTGTGAGATAAAACTTACTTTCGAAGTATCGAAACACTACGCGATTGGAAGTAAAGCTAGCAACTACAAGAGGATTTACGACGAACGTTTAGACATTATATTAACTGTAAAAGATATACGAGGCAAGTCTCCAAACCTTGTTACCTTTACACAAGTCTTTTATATCTTGCTATCAATTATTATGAAGTCATTGCTTCTTGATTCAGCATCTCTTGTTTAATTTGATATTGAACAAAGTTTCTACATTATGCAAGTTCTTTTTAACTTCTTTCTCTTTCGTTATGGATTCAAATTACAGACAAATGTGTCATCAATTATTTTGAAGTTATTGCTTCTTGATTCAACATAACTTAAGGAATGAACTGTTATTCATATGGAATTGTTGTTTCTTAGTGAAAGCATGAATTGTTGTTTCGAACCAAATTATTTTGGTAAAAACTGAGATGAATTACCCTTTTGAGGGTCATATATATGTCCAGTAAATCTCGACATAACGTGCAGTGGGCATGAGTAGGATGATATGCATACACCTAGGATATTGAGGAAGGCTGATCCCCTTCAAAATATCCAAACCAAACATATTTCTAAGTCTTTATGACTGACAGAAATGGTTGATACGAATCAATAGAGGATATTAACCCTCAGTTTTCTGGTTGATACGAATCAATAGAGGATATCAACCCTCAGTTAGGCAAAATTGTGAATTATATTCCTTCAACTCAAAACTCATTGTGTTTATATTTCTAAACTTGCTGAGCAATTTTATACTTATTCTTGCAAATAATTTCTATTTGCAGCTAAGGAAGTATTACCAGAGGAGTCTGACGGTAAAAGAGAAAGTTAAAGAAGAGTAGTTAGGTCAAGAAAGATATAATTATTGTTGTCTTCTTTTGATGTAATAGGAATAAGAATGTATTGTGTACTTTATATTTAAGTTCGTAGATGTTGAAGTCATTTAACTATGTTAGATTAACATTATTGGCGATGTCTAGAAAATTCTGACGAGGACAGGGGTTATGTCATCTAATTGCGCGCCGTTTTAACGGAAAGCCCCCTCTTTCCTAGGAACTGCCTGGTTACTAATACTGCAAGTCTCAGATAGATAAATAGAGATTTGTTTTTAAGTCTTTTAGGACTTATATGTAATAAGAACAAGTAACCTGGGAATGATGTAACAATGAACGCATGATATTATAAATATTATCAGTTTTCCGCATTATACTCTGATTATTAGAAGTCAAGATTTCTATAGCATTATGTAAAGGTTGTACACGTGAGCACGAAGTCTGACCTGGCTAAAAGAAGCTAGCAAGTGGATTTTCGAGGCTTCACATTTTACTTGTTATTTCATTGGTTTTGTAGGAGGCTGCTTCAGATGGACATTTGTGGAAAAATTGGATTTTAGTGGTAATTTCGTAATTCTGCAAAAGTGGTCCGCGCCGGGGCGCCAGATTGCTGCTAGAATTGGCGCTGGGGCGAGCTCCTCAGGCCAAATCTGGCGCCGAGGCGGGCTCGTCGGGATTTTGAGCGGCTGGCTTTGTCTTGTCCTGCAGCTAGTGGGATTGCTTGGGAGGATTTTCAGGAGCTTGATTGAGACTTGAAGAGAGAGAATGGTCGAATTATTGGGCATCCAGGGAGTACAAATCAGATTATGTAACCAACAATTGAAGTTATCAAAGCTGGGGTTCAAACCAACAAGGAAGAGAACTAGAGAGAAGGAAGAACCACCATAACATCACCAATGAGCTTAGGAATGCAATTTTGAGAAGGAAAGCTAGGGAAGAAGATAGTACCAGGCAAACAATTCGGGATTCAATCTAAAAAGGGTTTTATCATTCTATTTTCTAGCATTTCATTCTTACTTTGTAATTCCAAAACCATATTGTGTAAATTGAATATGATGTTATTTAGAGCTATCATGAACTAAACCTTCATTTCTAAGATTCCAATGGAACCCAACTCATAGTTTGTATTGAATGCTCTCTCTTTAAATATTAGTTAGACTTTTGTGAATTAGATTTCATAACCTATGTTTATGGATTAATTTCTTGGCCCGTAATTACCGTGGTAACCTATATGAAATTGAGAAACGGAATATAGTGTTAAGACCTAGTTATGAATTCATGTGAAAGTTGGACATTCTTATGGATAATTTATGAGATTATGTGACGTGAGTCTTATGTATTATCCTCAAGATTAGATAATTTGATTATATTTAGGAAAAACATATACCTAAATACCACATGTATCCATTTGAGATTCTATATTTAATGATTTCTTTTACGAAAGTTGGAAATTGAGAGAGTAGTTAATGAGATTTACAGTGACATGTGTCTTGCTATTTATTTTTGATATTGAATTCTTGATTGTGTATAGAATAGAGATATATCTATACACCGCATTAGGGAATACATATTTGACCATCGAGAGAGGCTTTTATATAATTGTGATTTCTCGGATGACAATTCTTGTGTTCTAACTAGTTGAAAAAGAGAGAGTTGTGATATTCAAATGAAGAGTTGGGAAAAATTGTAATCTTAGATCTTTCTATCTTGAATTCTATTCGTATTTCATTTAATTCTTGGTTTTTTAATTATTTTTATTTAGTTTTAATTATCAACAAAATCAAATCATATCATCATTGTTTAAATAGGATCAACTTGTCATGCGATTGGTAATTGGTAGTTATTTGACATAATTCCTCGTGGGTTCGATACTCTACTTACTTTATATTACTCGTGGACCGCGTATACTTGCGCGTGTTTTATTGATTGTGAAATCGACCAACATGCTCCCATTTCCACTCCGGAATTTCTAATGGTTGTAACAACCCACTTGGTCTTTGATGTTCGACCTTGACTTTTTGACAAGTTAGGCACCTGCTAACGCATTCCGTGACTTCCCTTTTCATGTTCGGCCACCAAAAGTGTAGTCGAAGGTCTTGATACATCTTTGTACTACCCGGATGAATTAAGAACCTCGAACTATGGGCCTCTTGTAAAATTTCCTCCTTCAGCTCTGGTTTTAACGGAACCCAAATTCTTCCTTCAAATCTTAATATTCCTTTATTATCTAATTTAAACTTAAGCTCTTCTCCATCTGCTATCCTCTTCCGTATATTCTCACACTCCACATCCCTGAGTTGTGCTTCCTTTACTCTGTCCAAAATGGTTGGATGAGTTTCCATCGTATATAACTTTCCATTTGATTCCTTCAGAAATTTCACCTCCAACTCCATTTTAGTCGTCACTGTTATTAGCTCTTCTAGAGCCATTAATATTGACAACTTTTTCTGACCCTTTCTACTTAAGGCGTCGGCCACCACATTTGCTTTCCTTGGGTGATATAGAATCTCACAGTCATAATCTTTTATTAATTCTAACCACCTTCTCTGCCTCATATTCAACTCCTTCTGTGTGAAGATATATTTTAGACTTTTGTGGTCCGTATATATCTCACATTTCTCTCCGTATAAATAATGCCTCCATATCTTTAAGGCAAACACAACTGCCACTAATTCTAGATCATAAGTAGGGTATCCTTTCTCATAATCCTTTAATTGTCGTGATGCGTACACAATGACCTTCCCGTGCTGCATAAACACGCATCCCAGTCCTCTATGCGACGCATCACTATACACCACAAAATCCCCCGTATCATCTGATAAAGATAATACGGGTGCCTCACTCAATCTTTTCTTCAGCTCCCTAAAGCTCTCCTCACATTTCTCCGTCCATACAAACTTCACCGTCTTCCTCATCAAATTGGTTAACGGGGTAGCTATCTTAGAAAAGTCTTGGATAAATCTTGGATAGTATCCCGCTAATCCTAAGAAACTCCGCACCTCAGTTGGCGTCTTTGGTTGTTCCCAATTAATCACCGCTTCCACCTTCGATGGATCTACAAATATACCATCTTTGTCGATCACGTGCCCCAAAAATTGAACCCTCTCTAACCAAAACTCACATTTCAAAAACTTTGCGTATAACTTCTCCTTCCTTAGTGTTTCCAACACTATTCTAAGATATTCGACATGATCTTCCTGCGTCTTTGAATAGACCAGGATATCATCTATAAACACCACTACAAATTTATCCAAATACAGTTTGAACACTCTATTCATTAAATCCATGAATGCGGCTGGTGCATTTGTTAACCCGAACAACATAATCAGGAACTCATAATGGCCGTAACGAGTCCTGAATGCTGTTTTTGGAACATCCTCACTTCTTACCTTCAACTGGTGATATCCCGTCCTCAAGTCTATCTTAGAAAAGTATCTCGCCCCTTTCAACTGATCAAAAAGATCATCAATCCTGGGCAGCGGATACTTATTCTTGATCGTTACTTTGTTCAACTCTCGATAGTCGACACAAAGCCTCAACAATCCGTCCTTCTTCATCACAAATAACACTGGTGCTCCCTATGGAGACACACTCGGTTGGATATACTTTTTATCTAGTAATTCTTGTAATTGTATCATCAATTCTTTCATCTCTACTGAGGTCATCCTATATGGAGCCATTGAAACTGGTGTCGTTCCAGGCACAACATCTATCACAAACTCTATCTCCCTATCTGGCGGAAGATGTGACGCCCCCAAATTCGGGTTACCTTAACCACGAATTCGGTGTATCACTGTGCAACTCATACATCATTCTAACAATAACTCATTGCGGAATAATAAAAATATTTACATTGATATAATATAAATATTGTCGCCCCAAGCCTCGAAACCATAATTAAAACATGATCTTACTACATGGGTGTAATTACAAGGTTATTACAACATGTTCCCATCTAATCTCAAGAACGAAGACCTTAACTAATACATCATTTAATAATCATTACAAATTTAATATTACTCCTGCTGTATATATAACAGTCCATATCAATACTAGCATTAACAATTATTACCTCAAACTCTTCTCAATCTCAGGTTTCGTAACATTTAACTTCTATATTTATGATCAAGGTTGAATAGATACCATGATCATTTACAAAAACTCCTATATGAACGTAAGGTTCAGATCTTGACTTTATTCAATCTCTGAATATTCGCACGGTTATTCAATAAGTATACATTCGTTATAAAAATGTCCTTTATACATCATCGTCATCCTTCTAGTTCACTATAACAAGTAACTAACATAATCACATCTTAAATACTATAATGGATAACCATCATTTTTAACTCAAGATTTACATAGTCAAATTCACGTACATCACATACCGTCATCACAACTAAATAATTACAATAAAGAAACATTTAGCAACTTTCCTGTTTCCATGCGCCTCTAATCTTTATCATCACGATATCAAGATAATTGTATTGCATCGTAAAATCTGCAAAAGTTTTATTTTTGCAAGAATGAGCACAACGGCTCAACAAGAACTAACAGTTTTCACATTTCATGCTTCACGTAACGTACAAGTTTACATTTTATTCATGCATCATGATTCTCATACTATGCATCTTACTCATGCATTATAAATCTTATGCAATTCATCTATATATATGCATCATGCATCTCATAGCATACCTCATGCATCTCACATTGTATATTCACTATACTTCAAGTTCTACATAGAATAATATAGTCACATAATTTCACATTGTGCACACTTTAATCACGCTCGCATATAATCCACATAATAGCAAAGGATTTAGTAATCAAGTCATGTATATCAATGCATTTAAACAAGTCAACAAGTTACTGAAAGAACTTGCCTTAAGCGTTCCTTGCCAAATTATGATGGCTCGTCCTTCAATATCCTACACAATTTATTTAACAATAAAACACCAATTAGCCACTAAAAAGGCTTTATATAATAGTTTACATTATTAGTAATTCTTATCTCCTATTGTTCGCACATTATAGACAATTAACGCGATTAACACTAAAACATTTCTTGGCGTCGCGTCGTTTGAAAACGTTATGACCTTCATCATCATCAATCCTTATAGGCTTACAATAATCCTACTTCATATCTTATAATGTTCATTTTGTTAAAATCGAAACACTATTTAAGTTCATTAACACTTGCCATGGCGTTTCGACGCTTACACGTCTCACGCCTAATTCACCTCTTTTGCATGTGCTTAGCATGCTCATACATTGGGTTATAACACACTATCATGTTTCATTATTATTAGAATCAAAATATTAAACAAAGTTATACACACTTGTCACGGCGTTACAACGCTTGCACGCCCATACGCTAAACTTGTCTACTCGAACGCCCAAGCGACACGCAATTGCGTGCACCTAGCACCCCCATTCAAATTATCTAATACCCAATGGTTAATGTTTAGTATCATTATAAATCATCATAATCATGTTTTAGAACTTAGAACATCATTTAACATTGTCGGGAGCATTATACATTGCACACGCGCATGACCGACGCCTACCGTTTGCACAATAGCCCTAAAAACGGTCAATTTCAATATTTCTCCAGGTGGTAAATTTCCATTCTAATTAATTGAAGTTGTAGGTCTATCTCTAAGCTTTCCGGATCATCTTGAATCGCCCTAATCCGAGTCTATATGAGAAAGTTATGGTCATTTTCCCAACGGACGTCGAAGTTGAGTCAGGCAGCGCACACGCGGGCGGGCGGCACCAGGCGCACGGCGTGCTGCAGCGCGTGCGCGTAGGCGCGCGAGACCTTGGTGCGGGCATGCGGGTGGCCTGATGGCCCTTGCCAGACATCACGATTTTGACCCTCCTTCACTCCAAACCTCATAACTTCTTCTCTAGACCTTCAAATTGGTCCGTTCCGGACTCTATGGACTCCTAAGACATAGAGCTACAACATATCAAAAATTCAGAGCTATCAATTAAAATTAACATGGACAAACCTTAGGTGAAAGTATCAACTCATGCTCTGTTTTGAATGTTCTAAGTGTTCTTCACTAAAATCATCACCAAATCTTCATTTTTATACCTTTTTACTCGATTTCAGTTGGGTTAACTTGGTAACCCATGGAACTACAATACCATAACATCAAATAAATTAAACACCCATGAAATCATAGTTACAAAGTCCTATAAAATTTGTCCGAATGTTCATATTGTCCAAAAATGTCCAAAATGTTCATGTTCTTCATGTTCTTCATCCTCCTTAAGCGTAGGTACAGATTTTCTTCAGTTTTGTTCCACTTTAATGTTATTAATGACTTACAAAGTCTCTTGACAACATTATTAAGCAACCCCAACCAACAACAACAACAAAAATCACAAGAAAACTCAAAACCCATCACAAAAGCTTGAAAAGCTTACAAAACTCAAAAATGGAAGAGAGAAGGTTTGAAAAGGATGACTACCTCTTGAATGTTTCTCCTTGATGCTATTGGAGCTCTCCCACTTTCTTCTCCTTGGCCTCCCGAGCTCCTCCTCCTCCTCTTCTTTCTCCCGCATAGTTTCTTCTTCTTTTCTTGTTCTTCTTGTTCTTGTTCTTGTTCTTCTTTTTCTTCTTCTTCCTTCAATGTTTTCTCTCTCTCTTTCTCTCTCTTCTATTTTTTGATGAACCAACTTTGGAAGGAATGAAAGAAAATGAAATGAAATGGTATGGGAGGGAGAAAGCTTTGGGAGAATGGAAGGAGTAAACCAAGAGGGATGTTTGCAAAAATGGGAGGTCCAATACATTGAGCTTGCCAACCCCTCCTCTTGCCGACAATCTCTCCCTAACTCACTCCTTATTGGTCCAAAGAGTTGAGTTGGTTCCCACTTTGGGTAACAAGCAAAAATAAATACCCATATACACAAAAATATATCCGAATGCTCCCACTTTTGTACCAATTTTTCTCAATAACTTTACTCAAAATTAAAATGGGTACTCCTATAATATATTGGGATGCATAAAAATAATTATTATGGGATTTGTCCATATATTCGGAACACCCACAAAATACATTTCGGATACGAAATAAATCTCGTTCGGGCTCAAATAAAATTTCTGACGCTTGAAAAAATTATTTTTTCGCGTACACGTCTTAACGAAATTAATAGAAATCAAAAAAGACGTAAAAATATTTGGCGGGAATAGTGTCGTGAATAGTGCCTCGGGAAACGTGCCCGTGAATAGTGATTTAGCGATTTTTCGCGAGATCAATCTATTCGCTCCCACGCGACAACAACACTTAAAACCAACACATATACATAATCTAGGTTATAAAATAACCTCAAAATACCTCTCAAAAAAATAATATTTAATCCATTTAATAATATTAATAAACCCAAATTACAAGGGTATTCACGATTCGCGATCGTTGCTCTTCACGATTAACTCCCCATAATCATATACAGCATCGTACATATATCTCACCCATAATTTGGGTTAGCGTCTTTACAACAAATAACTCGTTCATTATTATTATCCATCAACCATTTATTTAATCCAATAAATAGTACTCTAGCGATATTTCTTGAAACCGCCAAATTAGATTATACAAACACTTTCGTACATACTAATCATCGCCTACACATAATCTAGGTCATAATATAACCTTTAAATATTTAACACATAATATTATTAATAAAAGTCTATTTTATTCAATAATGTCCATAAGCTCGAATTACCAAGCTACCCATGGCTCGCGATCGTTACAATTATTAACTAGTAACTAATTCATTCCGAGTCTATGTATATATGTCACACACACACACATACACACACACACACACACACATATATATATATATATATACGTATTAAGCTCACCAAATAATTCACACACATATATATATATATAACACATATATATAGTCAAACTCGAATCATAATAAGAATTATTCTATACTAAATTCTTATTATAATTATTCTCGAAAATTTGGGTTGTCACTGATGAGTGGGATTTATACCTACGAATTATGTATTGTTAGACTTAATTATTGTAGTTTTTAAGTGTTTATAGTATTATTTTACTTGTTTTTGGTGTTTATTTATTGTAGGTTGGAGCTGGAGGGGCAAAAGGGTGATTTTGGAGCTTAAAACACACCTAGTGGCATTTTCGTAAATAGCTGGTCAAGGTTGAGCGCCAGAAGCGCCCATGCAAGCGCCAGAGGCGCTACATATGCTGCACTATAGCGCCAGAAGCGCTCATCATAGCGCCAGAAGCGCTAGGCTCGATTTTGGGTTGCTAAATTTCAGTTGGAGGAGGAAAAGGAAGCCAATTCTGAAGAGGATTCTAGCCTATATTGATCAGATAGTGAGAAGGAAACCCTGAGTATAAAAAAACTTGGAGACTTTTAGTAGTTTGAGAGATATCTTAGATATATTTTACTTTTCTAGAGAGAGGGATTTTTCAGTGGATTACTTTTGTTCAAGCTTTGGATTTTGATGTGGGTTTAAGCTTATCTTGGATTTTATTCTTCAATTGGGTTTGATCAATCTATTTCTTCTTTCTTCAATTAATTGTTTATTTTTCATGTTTAGTTTTGATCCCATAATGGCTTTTGGTTCAGACATGAACTAATCTCCATTATGGGATTCTAACGGATTTTAATATGTAGTTTAATTATAAGCTTGATTGTTAGATTGTTTTGCATATCATAAGGAACTTTTATCATGATTGTTTTACATGTATGAATGCTTGATCACCATTCGACTTCAGTACTTATATGGAATTGAAAAATAACATATAAGTATGGATTGTAATCATGATAACTTGCGAATATGAGGCTTAATTGGATAGCTTAATATTTTGTGAATCAGATAGAAATATATTGTTTTACCGTAAGAGTCAAAATAAGGGCTTGAGCTTAAAATCAATATAATTGCAATTTCACATAGAAATATAGTGATTTTGGTTATAGTGGTGATTACATGGTGTCTATTGAGTATGGATATTATGTAAGTAGGTCATAATACATTGACAGATGATTATGTCTATTTTAGTGTCCTTGGCTACTTTTCTGTGATATGTGCATTGTCTAGCATGATAGCGATAATTAGATGAACTATTAAATGAAGTTAGGATCCCATTAATTCCAAGCTTAATATATTTCGTTAGTATTTGCATATTTAGTTATTAATTAATTTAGAAATAATTTTATCAACACAAGTAAGACAATAGTTTAGGCAAATAAGTATAGTGATAGAACTGATGCATAGTGAATTAATTTAATCCTGTCTCTATGGGACGATACTTTACTTCCTCTGTATTACTTGTTGACCACGTATACTTGCGTGAGTTAGAGCTCTTTTATTTAAGACTTAAAAAGAGGCAACAAGTTTTTGGCGCCGTTGCCGGGGACAGGCGTTAGATTTTTATTATTATCATTAGTTTTAAGCTATATTGTTTGACTTAGACAACTCTAATCTTTTCTTATTTCTATTTTTACTTTTGTTTTGGTTTCAGGTACTTGTAGAAGTTTTATGCACACACGCTCTTCCAACTCAGAATTAACACCAGCTCAGGATAATATTGACGGAAGAGGTTGGAAAGCAAGAGTGCGTAGGAATTTGCAAGCACAGTTAGAAAGAACTATTCCAAAGATGGCGGAGGAACAGAGAATTGAGCAAAGAGATGAACATAAAGCTTTGAGGGACTATTCCATGCCAAACATCAATGGATTGCAGTCTAGCATAGTAAGACCGGCAATAGCAGCAAATACCTTTGAGATTAAACCAGGAACCATTCAAATGGTGCAGAATTCGGTCCAGTTTGGGGGTGCTGCTACAGACGATCCTAATGAGCATCTTTTGAGTTTCATTGAAATTTGTGATACATTCAGATACAACGGGGTGACGGAGGATGCTATCCGACTAAGACTGTTTCCATTTTCATTAAGGGATAGAGCAAGAAGTTGGCTTCATTCTTTGCCTGCAGGATCAATTACTACATGGGAGGACTTAGCACAAAAATTCCTAGCCAAGTTTTTCCCAATGGCTAAAACTGCAAAACTAAGGACGGCAATTTCTCAATTTGAGCAACAACAGGGTGAGTCCTTATACGAGGCTTGGGATAGGTACAAGGAGATGCTAAGGAAGTGTCCACACCATGGGATGCTAGATTGGATGGTGATCAACACATTTTATAATGGATTGGGATGGCAGTCTAGGCAGATGGTAGATGCAGCTGCGGGTGGAGCTTTAGGGGCAAAGAGCTATGACGAGGCTTATAACCTTATTGAGACTATGGCAGCAAATGATTTTCAAAATCCTACAGCCAGAACGTCACAGCCCAGAGTTGCAGGTTTGTTGGAAGTGGATGCTATTACCCAGTTGTCAGCACAGATGGCAGCTATGGCAAAGAAAATAGATTCATTGTCGGAAAGCAAAGCCAAGTCAGTTGCCTTCGTTTGTGAGATTTGCGCGGGGTCGCACTCAACAGATCAATGTGCTATCAACTCGGAGTCGGTGCAATATGTGAACACTTATAAGAAAGACCAAGGTCACTTTCAGAACACATACCACCCCAACAACCGCAATCATCCAAACTTTAGTTGGTCAAACAACCAAGGAAATCAGCAGCAGCAGTTTCAACAGAACAATCAGTTTCAGCCGGCGCAGCAACAGTATGGCTCCACGACCACCTTTTCCACCGGGATATTCTCAACAACAACATCCTACTCCATACGCACCTCCGCAGGAAAAGAAATCAGAAATGGAGGAGATGATGTTAAAGTACATGGCAAATACAGAGGTGATGATCAAAAGCCAGGCAGTGGCTATTAAAAATCTGGAAGCTCAGATGGGACAAATGGCGACTATGCTTAACAGCAGGCCCCAGGGTTCATTGCCAAGTGACACAGAGGCAAATCCACGGAGAGAAGGTAAGGAACAGTGTCAAGCCATTACACTCAGATCGGGAAAGCAATATTCAGGAAAAGTACCAGACTCCGCAGCACCGAGTTTACAAGGGGATGGCACTGGGGTAGAAACTGAGATAAGAATTGAAGATGAACAGAAAGAGAAGAAGGATGAATCTGAGTCGCAAGAAGTGGAGAAGGAAAAAAACAGTTCAAATAAGAAGCCCGTGAATTCAGAACCACGAGTTTACCCACGAGTTCCATATCCGCAAAGATTGAATAAACAGAGGGATGATAACCAGTTCAGAAAGTTTTTGGAGGTTTTTAAGAAATTGCAGATCAACATACCCTTCGCAGAGGCATTGGAACAAATGCCAAGTTATGCAAAGTTCATGAAGGGTATATTGTCAAGGAAGAGAAGATTAGATGAATTTGAAACAGTGGCCTTGACGGAGGAGTGCAGTGCAGTGCTTCAGCGTAAACTACCTCCAAAGCTGAAAGATCCGGGCAGTTTCACAATTCCATGCACGATCGGAAAGATGAGCTTCGATAAATGTTTATGTGATCTTGGTGCAAGTATCAACCTGATGCCGTTGTCAGTATTCAGTCAGTTGGGATTGCCGGAACCAAGACCAACAAATATATCTCTGCAGTTAGCCGATAGATCTATCACATATCCACGGGGGATAGTGGAAGACGTACTGGTGAAGGTGGACAAATTTATATTTCCGGCGGACTTCATCATTCTGGATTATGAAGAGGACAAAAATATACCAATCATACTAGGAAGACCATTCCTAGCAACTGGGAGGACTTTGATAGACGTGCAGAAAGGGGAGCTTACAATGCGTGTACATGACCAGGAGGTGACGTTTAACGTTTTCAAAGCAATGAAGCTTCCAACCGATGAAGAAGAATGCTTCAGAGTAGATTTGGTGGATAGTATAGTGCATGATGAAGTTGGAAGTTTATTGGGATATGAACCACTGCAGCGAGTGATTGCTGAAAATTCAGATTTGGAGGATGAAGAATGTGCTGAAATTGTGCAATATCTGAATACCACCCCCAAATTCGGAAAGTTCAGAACACCTATCGAGCCACTTACAAAAGCGGGAGAGACATCAGTAAAGTTAAAACCATCTCTTGAGACACCTCCCGAACTCGAGTTAAAACCACTTCCAGAACATCTCAGGTACGCATTTTTAAATAAAGATTCAAAGCTACCTGTGATTATTTCTTCTGCACTAACATCTTTTCAGGAGGAAAAACTGCTACGAGTGCTTCGACAGTTTAAATCAGCTATTGGATGGACCATAGCCGATATCAAGGGGATAAGCCCTTCTTTTTGCATGCATAAGATCCTGCTGGAAGATGGTAGTAAACCGACAGTTGAACAGCAAAGAAGGCTCAATCCTATTATGAAAGAAGTGGTTAAGAAAGAAATTTTGAAATGGCTGGATGCGGGAATAATCTACCCAATTTCGGATAGTTCATGGGTAAGCCCGGTGCAGTGCGTACCAAAGAAGGGTGGAATGACCGTTGTCACCAATGAGAATAACGAGCTGATCCCAACGCGAACAGTAACAGGGTGGAGAATTTGCATGGACTACCGCAAGCTTAATAAAGCTACAAGGAAGGACCATTTTCCACTACCGTTTATCGATCAGATGTTGGACCGACTGGCGGGTCATGAGTACTATTGCCTTCTGGATGGGTATTCAGGCTACAATCAGATTACGATAGCTCCAGAAGACCAGGAAAAGACTACGTTTACATGTCCATACGGCAACTTTTGCCTTTAGAAGAATGTCTTTCGGGTTGTGCAATGCTCCAGCAACTTTTCAAAGATGTATGACAGCGATTTTTTCAGACATGGTCGAACAGAATGTTGAGGTATTTATGGACGATTTCTCGGTATTTGGTGATTCTTTCGATCTATGTCTTGAGAATTTGGTATTGGTTCTAAAGAGATGTGTTGAAACAAACTTAGTATTGAATTGGGAGAAGTGCCATTTTATGGTACAAGAAGGAGTAATACTGGGACACAAAGTGTCAAAGAAGGGCATTGAGGTGGACAGGGCAAAGCTGGAAACGATTGAGAATTTACCTCCACCTACGTCAGTAAGAGGTGTCCGCAGTTTTCTTGGTCATGCAGGTTTCTACCGTAGATTCATCAAGGATTTCTCCAAGATAACTAAACCATTTTGCAGTTTATTGGAGAAGGATGCACAGTTTAATTTTGATGAGGCCTGCATGAGAGCATTTGAGCATTTGAAGAATAAGCTAACATCAGCACCCGTTATCACAGCACCAGATTGGGAGTTGCCGTTTGAGCTTATGTGTGATGCCAGTGATTACGCAGTAGGAGCTGCTTTGGGGCAAAGGAAGGAGAAGATGTTTCATGTAATTTATTATGCCAGCAAGACCCTTACAGATGCACAGTTAAACTACACCACCACAGAGAAAGAGTTATTGGCCGTGGTGTATGCCTTTGATAAATTTAGGGCATATCTGATAGGCACAAAGGTAATAGTGTATACGGATCACTCGGCAATTCGACACTTAGTGGCAAAGAAGGATGCAAAGCCCAGGTTGATCAGGTGGATATTGTTGTTGCAAGAATTCGATCTGGAGATCAAGGATAGGAAAGGTACCGAAAATCAAGTAGCAGACCATTTATCTCGACTAGAGCAGCCGGAAAGGGAGATCGAAGACAAAGTTGAAATCAATGAATCTTTTCCGGATGAGCAGTTGTTTGTGGTGCACGGGGAAGTCCCATGGTTTGCGGATTACGCAAATTATTTGGTGAGTAAGACGTTACCTTCTGACTTGGTGGGGCACCAAAAGAAAAAGTTCTTGCACGATGTTAAATGGTATATATGGGATGAGCCGTACTTGTTTAAACAATGTGCGGATCAAATGATAAGAAGGTGTATCCCATATAGTGAAACTGAAGGGATTTTACATGATTGCCATTCTTCTGTGTATGGAGGACATTATGGCGGAGAGAGAACAGCGGCTAGAGTACTTCAAGCAGGATTCTACTGGCCGACAATCTTTAAAGATGCGTATAGTTTTGTTCAGCGGTGTGATAGATGTCAAAGAGTAGGTAATATTTCAAAGAGGAATGAAATGCCTTTGAATACGATCCTTGAAGTAGAAGTTTTCGACGTTTGGGGGATTGACTTCATGGGTCCTTTCGTATCTTCGTGCGGTAATCTCTACATCTTGTTAGCAGTTGACTATGTGTCTAAATGGGTAGAAGTGGCAGCACTCCCGACAAATGATGCCAAGGTAGTCCTAAAGTTTTTGCATCGCAGTATTTTCACGAGATTTGGGACTCCTAGGGCTATTATCAGTGATGAAGGTAGTCACTTCTGCAACAGGCAGTTCACAGCGTTGCTGGCTAAGTATGGAGTAAATCATCGTATTGCTACAGCTTATCACCCCCAGACGAACGGCCAAGCGGAAGTATCTAATCGAGAAGTTAAAAGAATCCTCGAAAAAATTGTGAATCCGACGAGGAAAGATTGGTCCTTAAAGCTAGATGACGCTGTGTGGGCATATAGGACTGCGTACAAAACTCCATTGGGTATGTCACCGTTTCAGCTGGTATATGGAAAAGCTTGTCATCTTCCGATGGAGCTAGAACACAAAGCATATTGGGCAATTCGGAAGTTGAACTTTGATTCGACAGCTGCAGGGGAGAAGCGTTTACTTCAAATCAATGAGTTGGACGAATTTTCGACTAAGGGCTTATGAAAACTCGAAGCTGTATAAGGAGAAGGTGAAGAAATGGCATGATCGTAGGATCATTGAGAGAACATTTGAACCGGGTCAAAGGGTTTTACTTTTCAATTCCAGACTTAAACTTTTTCCTGGGAAGCTGAAATCAAGATGGTCAGGCCCATTCATAGTGAAAACGGTTTTTCCACATGGCGCGATTGAAGTATACGACAAGTTTCCGGATCAAACGTTCAAGGTGAATGGACAGAGGCTGAAACATTACTTTGGGGATGAGGTGGATAGACAGAAAGTCACCGTCATCCTTTCTTCTGCGACATGAGAATCAAAGATAGTCAAGCTAATTGACTATAACTTAGCGCTATCTGGGAGGCAACCCAGCATTTTAAATCTTTTATTTATCTTTTGTTTCGTAATTCTTCTTACTAAAAAAAAAAAAAAAAAAAAAAAAAAAAAAAAAAAGGGGGTTTTATTTAACTAATTGTGGACTTGGGGTGATGTGTGTGTAGCTGGAAACTTGAAATTGGCCAAAATGTGACTTAGTGTGCTTATAAGCGCCAAAGGCGCCCAACCTATCATGCACATAGCGCTAGAAGCGCTCCACCTCGCCTTGAGCTTCTGGACCATAGCGCCAGCAGCGCCCGCAAAATACACAGCCAGCGCCAGAAGCGCTCATCATGAACACCAAGCAAGCGCCAAAGGCGCTGCCCCTTGCCAACACGTTCTGCATACTAGCGCTAGAAGCGCTCCACCAAGCGCCAATGGCGCTGCATCATGCTACCACACACTGCCAATTAGCGCTGTCAGCGCTCCTTTCAGTCTCTTCATAGCGCCAGAAGCGCTCGGTATAAAAAAAAAAAAAAAAAAAACCTAGGTCGGGCTTGTTAATAGCTTTGTACTACAAAGTTAATTGTTCTCCTCTTCCTACATCATCCAAGCCGCCTCTAGCCTTCTTGTCTCCATAGTTGCCGAGCAAAGTGTGTTTCTAGCACCAAAGTCCTTTTTGCCACACCCAATCTCTCAACCCTTGTTGGCTCATCACTTGTGCAATCAAAGAGCTCTCTTCCATAGCAAAAGGGGATTCAATATTCTCCATTGGGCTCTAACAATTTCAAGTGAGTTTTATATTTGTGAGCAATTACAATTTGATATTGTTGGCTAGAAAGTTTCTTTGCTAGTTTTTGGTGCAAGTTCTTGGTTTTGGTTGTGCACCCAATTGATGTGTGTTGGCTCAATTGGGATTGGGTTTAAGTTTCAATTGGCTATGTTTATACTTGCAAGTTGTGGGAAATATTCATTGTGCTAAATTGGGTTCTTCATAAGTTTGGGGGAACTATTGAACAAGGGTTTTTCAAGTGTGCACGCCAAGTGTTTGACATATTGCCCCAACGAAATTTTGAGTTCTTTTGGGTCTTGACTTGTGTTTAATTGGTTATTAATGGCTCCCAAAAGACATAGAGGGGAAAGTTCAGGTTCTTCCACTGTGGTAAAGTATGATAAGAAGAAATTTGTTAGCCCCGAGGCCAGTGATAGGTTTAAAAATTGGTCTTCTGGGAAATCTCTAATTCCTGAACGTGGCTTGCTACCTATTGATCGGATAGATGGAGAGCTAGCTCAAATGATACGCAGTCGAAATTGGATGGCATTTACTGCACAACCCGAACCAGCTGCCGTGAATATTGTGAAGGAGTTTTATGCTAATGCTAAAGAAGCTGATGGGAATCTAGTTATGGTTCGGGGTAAGGAAATCAATGTGGGCCGTAAAAATATTAATGCGTATTATGGGTTACAGAAAATTCACAGGGATGGCTATACGAAATATTTGGAAGAAGATTTGGATTATTCTGCGATTATAGAAGCCCTCTGTGAACCAGGAACTGAATGGAAGCTGTCTGACCAACACGAAGCTGTACACTTTCCATCCTCCAAATTGAGTCGATATGGAAAAGCATGGCATGCTTTTATCTATGCTAAATTGATGCCGTGCCGCCATATGAGCGATGTCATTAATGTGCGGGCGTCGTTATTGTTTTGCATTGCTAAAGGGAAGACAGTGGATATAGGGGAGATAATTCATGAATCTATCATACACACGCTTGAGGGTAGTACCACAGGTGGACTGCCTCACCCTTCCTTGATCACTGATTTGTGCCGTCGAGCTGGAGTCCAGTGGGATAAAGATGAATTGATGCAGGTCCCATTGCCTCCTATTGATCATATTGCCATGGGTCGGTACAGAGTCTGGGGTGGAGGTGAGTCGCACCCGCGGGGTTTAGGTTTCATTCTACCACAGCAGCAGCCACAGGAGCAGGTACCGGATCAGCCACCACCTGTTGAGGATCCACTTCCCGCTCCTACTATAGTTGAGACTATCCGACAGGACCTTCGGCATCATACTCGTCGGATAGATCTCGTAGCAGGGTCGATTCAGAGGGGTTTTGATCGGATGACTAGACAGCAGAATCGCCTTGCTCTTCGCCAGGCGGAGATTTATGCTTATAATGTTAATTGTTCCACAGCCTTGGCGGATATGTTTGGGCGGTTGAATCCTGCAGCAGGGCCTTTTCAGTTTCCTCCAGCTCCTCCTTTATCTATTTACCCACCACCTGACTCGCCTCCTGATGCGGATGATGAGGATGATGATGACGCTGCTGATGGCAGTGATGACGAGTAGTGTTCTTCATCAGGGGAGTCCTCTGTTCTTAATGTTTTATTTTTTTTTTTTCAATGAGGGCATTGACTTGTTCAGTTTGGGGGGTAGTTTTTTTTGTTTTTGTTTTCATGCATGTAGTTTGTTTTGGTTTCATTGTGTTAGACTTGTTGCATGGTAGTGCATTATATTTTAGGGTGTGTCAAGCATTTAGTTGCATGTTAATTGTGTTTTAGGTTGTGTTATGCATTTAGTTTCATGAATTAAGCATAAATTGATATAGTATCTAATGTGGCCAATGATAAGACTGGTTTCATGGTTTTAACTTGAGAAGAATTGAAAACTGGTGTTTAGTGATGACTTTGATTAGGAAGTGAAGTTTAACTTGTCTGAAACTTTTGTTGGCAAGGAAAGCACATAATCAATTGTTTTGACCAATTAAATTCAAATTGTTGCATAATTTTCTTCTGGTAGAAGATTTGGGTTAAAACTTGATAATATCAGTGAAACGTCCATTAAATGGAAAACAGGCAAGAATCTAAGTTTGGGGGAATCTTGGGGTGAAAAAAAAAATGAAAAAAAAAAGAAGAAGAAAAATTTGGAAAATTTTGAACCTTTCCCAATTGAAGAGTGGATCATGTGGTGGGTTGAGATGGAGCGTAAAACGCACTCACTCATAAACACATGGAACGAGATGGAGCGTAAAACGCACTCGTTCAGAAGAGAGTGAGATGGAGCATAAAATGCACTCACTAAAAAGAAAAAAAAAATTTGTTCTATATTTCTGGGGAAGGGTTTAAAAAGGATTTATATGTGTTAAATAACTTTCGAAAAACCCCTATGCTTAGTGATTGCTTGAATCAGTTGAATTGGTTGTGTTCACGGTTTGAATTGAGTTACAATTGAAAGTTTTCTTCTAAGAAGTCAATTATGTGATGGATTTGAATTGTAATTGATTGAAATGGTTGATATACACACACTTACGACATGGATGATGACAGGTGTAACTTAACTCATTGGTTAAAGTTAGAAACTTTGCATTGGTTAGAGATTCTACTTAAGTATTGTATGATATCTTTGAGGCCTGGTGTTGGATACTATGTTGGTTGATTGTTGGATTCGTAGGCATGATAGTTAGTTTGCATTTGCATCATTGCATTGCTTGAGGACAAGCAATTGGTTAAGTTTGGGGGTATTTGATGAGTGGGATTTATACCTACGAATTATGTATTGTTAGACTTAATTATTGTAGTTTTTAAGTGTTTATAGTATTATTTTACTTGTTTTTGGTGTTTATTTATTGTAGGTTGGAGCTGGAGGGGCAAAAGGGTGATTTTGGAGCTTAAAACACACCTAGTGGCATTTTCGTAAATAGCTGGTCAAGGTTGAGCGCCAGAAGCGCCCATGCAAGCGCCAGAGGCGCTACATATGCTGCACTATAGCGCCAGAAGCGCTCATCATAGCGCCAGAAGCGCTAGGCTCGATTTTGGGTTGCTAAATTTCAGTTGGAGGAGGAAAAGGAAGCCAATTCTGAAGAGGATTCTAGCCTATATTGATCAGATAGTGAGAAGGAAACCCTGAGTATAAAAAAACTTGGAGACTTTTAGTAGTTTGAGAGATATCTTAGATATATTTTACTTTTCTAGAGAGAGGGATTTTTCAGTGGATTACTTTTGTTCAAGCTTTGGATTTTGATGTGGGTTTAAGCTTATCTTGGATTTTATTCTTCAATTGGGTTTGATCAATCTATTTCTTCTTTCTTCAATTAATTGTTTATTTTTCATGTTTAGTTTTGATCCCATAATGGCTTTTGGTTCAGACATGAACTAATCTCCATTATGGGATTCTAACGGATTTTAATATGTAGTTTAATTATAAGCTTGATTGTTAGATTGTTTTGCATATCATAAGGAACTTTTATCATGATTGTTTTACATGTATGAATGCTTGATCACCATTCGACTTCAGTACTTATATGGAATTGAAAAATAACATATAAGTATGGATTGTAATCATGATAACTTGCGAATATGAGGCTTAATTGGATAGCTTAATATTTTGTGAATCAGATAGAAATATACTGTTTTACCGTAAGAGTCAAAATAAGGGCTTGAGCTTAAAATCAATATAATTGCAATTTCACATAGAAATATAGTGATTTTGGTTATAGTGGTGATTACATGGTGTCTATTGAGTATGGATATTATGTAAGTAGGTCATAATACATTGACAGATGATTATGTCTGTTTTAGTGTCCTTGGCTACTTTTCTGTGATATGTGCATTGTCTAGCATGATAGCGATAATTAGATGAACTATTAAATGAAGTTAGGATCCCATTAATTCCAAGCTTAATATATTTCGTTAGTATTTGCATATTTAGTTATTAATTAATTTAGAAATAATTTTATCAACACAAGTAAGACAATAGTTTAGGCAAATAAGTATAGTGATAGAACTGATGCATAGTGAATTAATTTAATCCTGTCTCTGTGGGACGATACTTTACTTCCTCTGTATTACTTGTTGACCACGTATACTTGCGTGAGTTAGAGCTCTTTTATTTAAGACTTAAAAAGAGGCAACAACATCCTTCCCTCCTTATAAGGATTCCGTCCTCGGAATCACCGAAACATCCTTACTCGGTCCGCATAAATCTTCTTTCGAAATTTCATCGTTGAATAATTTCAACGTATTATTATAACATAGGTTTAATATTACCTATTTAATCCCTTATTACTCAACAAATTGTCGTAGGTTTTATTCTATAACCTTTACCAACTCGATTATATAATGAGTATTATCCTTTCTTTAACTCATCAATTTCCTTTTCTAAGGATCCTTGTACGCCACAATCATCATAATAATTTAATATCATGATTTACTAACTCATAAACATTCGGAATATTACATTCACCCCTTCTTCTAAGAATTCCGTCCTCGAAATTTCAATGCATTCATCTTTGCTCATTCTACCCATCAAAATTGGGATTTTCAATCTAACCTTTACACTATCCTCTTTCAAGGATTCACTTAAAATTGTCGCATTCTACAACTACTTCTTTCTAGAGACAATTACCCTTTTCACATTCAATTTCCCGAATAATAGGAACCTTCAACAATTGTTTAATAATTGTGAAGTAACTTGAGTAAGTAGGAAAAAAAATATTTCTTAAAAACTTTTCATATTATGCTAAGGGATCATAAAGACCATGAACGCCATACTCAGTTTAATGGTATTTCCACCATAAACCTAGAAGTTAACAATCACTAGAGCTGCAAACATTCTTTATTAGGCCTGTTTACAGTCATAAAGACAGCAAACTACCTCTGCTAGGTCTGTTTATAGTCATAAAGACAGTAAACTACCTCTGCTAGGTCTGTTTATAGTCATAAAGACAGTAAACTACCTTTTGGTTGTACTTTAGGTGATCAGCCTGTCGTACTCTTGTGTTGTGCACAACTTTCTAGACAAACAGTCGGGGTTTTTCCGACATAAAATACCCTAATATTAGGGTTGTTCACCTCAGCTTAAAAAATTTCAATAAAACATTTCAATATTTGTCTAGCCGAATCAAATAGCTTAGACTTACATCAACAGTTCACATCAATCGAAATATTTTAGCCAACTCAATTGGCATACTTTTCATACTTTAAAGAAAACAAAAATCATTTTATGACGTCATAATACTGCACTGTTGCAACAGTGTGTTAGGATTCTGCCATTTTGTGACTTTGTCATACTACATCATACCATAGTGGGCTGACGATCCTATGATCACATCTAACACTAAGTTAATATGCATTGATGACTCCATTATCTGTCATTCTACACCAGGTTCCATGATGCATTGATGACTATTTAGAAATATATTTTGATATTTTCAAATCATTTTGCCTAGCTGGAGCAATTAGCATAGATATATGAATTATAGGATCTTTTTAAAACTTATTGGTTCAAAAAATTGATCCAACATATTTTTTGAATGCACAAAAGTGCAAATATCAGCACGATGTCAATAAATTTTGAAATCTAGCATAGCTAGAAGATTTGGAATGTCCATGTCTCCTCATCAACTTCAATTTCTCTTCAATACATCATTACTTAATAATTCTATCTATTTCTAACATCATCAATGCTCATCATTTTGAGAATTCGCAATTCTCGCTCTACAACTTTCCTATACCACAATATAGTTCATCAACTTACCACACATTATGAGTTCAGGAACTTGCCACAATAATATGAGTTTAGGAACTTGTCCTAGCAATACGTAGTCCAAGAACAAATCAAGGACTGTCCATACGCTGAGGGGCTTAAAACATACCATATGATTATGAGTCACGAACTTACCATAAGTATGAGTTTCAAGAACTCGCACCTAATCTTATTACTCTCTAACCATCAAATATAGATATGAGAAAAGAATCACCTTCTCGTCATAAGTATAGTGATAGCGCGATACTAGGTTCCAACGATTATCAATATAGGAAGCTAAGTGATTGTTGAACCCATCACAATCCCCTGCCCATACAAGGAATCGATCAACTCGACCACTAATCAATATAGGAAGCTAAGCGGTTGTTACACCAAGCACAAATTCCCCGCCCATACAAGGAATTGTACAACTTAACCACTATACCGACATAGGAAGCTAAGTGGTTCTCAAACTAAGCACGAATTCCCCGCCCATACAAGGAATTGTACAACTTAGCCACTAACATGAGTCCTCAATTGAAATTACCCCCAATCCTAGCTTACTCGTTGCTCAACAAGAATTTAATTCGTGTTTCAGCTTCCATAACTCTTTCCGAGTTTTACTCATACTATCTCATAGTACCATCTATCTATAGCATTGAGCTAAAATTTTCAATCATTCAATTGATCATCTGTCATTCTATGACTTAATCCAATCACTTCGTAATCTTACTTCTACAATCGTTTTACATTACGATCTTCTATACTCTTCTCTCGAATCATAATATATGATTTTATTGCATCTTTGTCTTATAGACCTCGTCTATTTATCAACACTTATCATCTTTATCACTGGAGTCAGGTAACTCCAAATTCTCATATTTTATAACGCATCAAGATTCTTCTTTGAATCATCTTATATATATATCTTAATTCATTTCTTTAGGAATTTTTCTAAATTTATTCCTCATCGGTAAAACTCTATCTGACTTTATTCTTTATCACTATCCTCTTTCTACCCTCAGGTTATAACATAAGGTTCGCTTACCTAAGGTTTATAACATGTAATGTCCAGGAAATTTCTAAACATTGTATTAAATTATTTTAATATATGAAAATCATTTTATTTTAATTTTACGAATTTAATTGGATCCATGTAGGTATTATTATTTAATTATATAAATACATGGTTCAATAATTTTCGTGCATTAAAGGGGCTCACTGATAGTTCGGATAAATTAGTGAGTTAACCCTAAGAATTTAATTGCAAGAAAATTTGGAAGGAAATTAGTAAATAAATAATTCTATGATTATCGGATTAAATAATTCGGTTAAAGAATTATGGTTAAAATAAATATTTTAAATAATTAATTAATCGTTTTAGTTATTTAAATTAAATATTAGAAACATATGGGTATTAATTTAAGGGGTCACTTTTCTTCCATTTGGGCTAGACCCATTTTTCTTTTATTTCCGGATTGGGCCATTCTTTCTCCAATTCCTTTAGCTGACCCAATTAGGGGGGGGTGTAAGCCCAACTTAAATCCCAGTCGGGTTGGACTAAACACACCGGGTCGAACCATTCTACTCAGATTGGGGAAGACCGGTATTTGGTGGAGAAGTGACCGAGCACTTGCAAACCTCAAACCCCCAAATTGAATTCAATCGGGAAGGAGGAGAGACTAGCCGAACCTAAACCCAAACCCTCAATCAAGCCCCATCAATCGGTCCTAGACCTAGCCTCAATCAGTCGAACGGGATGGGTGAGGGCGTGAAAGGATCGGCCAGGGTGGCCAAGTGCCGGCGACGGCGTATGGGGAAGCGACCAGTCGTCGTACCAGGAGAGAAGAGCGGCGACCAGTGGGTTGTCCAAGGTTCGAGGCGGCTAATCAATGGATGGAACAACCGACCGAGCTACTTCAATCGGACCAAGGGTCCCTGAAATTCGGCGACACGACCGACGAAGACGCGTGCGACTCGAAATTGCCGGTCGGTGCTAGCTGTGATGGGATTGGTCAGTCGCTGCCGCTCGTTTCTACCCGACGGTCCTTAACCGGCCAACTGAGGTAATATCCAGCCTAGTTGGGTGAAAAAAAAGAGAGATCCCTCTATAAATTGCAGCCCATCCACTAGACCAAAGCTGTCGATTCTCCTTTATTCTTGTGAGTCCCAAATTAGGAGCAAAATATATACAAATTTAGGGTTCGAAATTAGAGGGAGAGACAGGGGAATTAATCGGTGAATGTCCAGCTGGGTTTCATACTTTGGAAGAAGAAGGAAGGCAGCCAATCGATCGAAATCAAGGTATTAAGCGACTGTGATGGGTTTATTAAGTTACTGTAATAGCTTTGTGTGATTTAGGTTATCCATGGTATAACATTGTATAGTATTGCACTGCTTTGGTGTGAAACTGAGTCATTGTACCATAACTTTTGGATTTAAAACCCTGGTATTGGATTGTGATAATGTTGATCGAAAAATGGTTTCTTTTTTTTTTTGAATGTGCCTGTTGTTATGTGAAACTCGGACACTGTATTGTGTTGTTTGGGTTAAAATCTGGTATTGAATTTGTGTTAAAATCTGTGTTTGTTGATTGGGAAATCGAATTACTGGATGTTGAGCAAACTGTTAGTTGGCTTGAATATGAAAAATTGCAGGGACTGTGATGCTATGGATGATTATGATCATCAGTGGTATTAGGCAATAAGGTAGTTGTTCTTCAAATGGGTTTTGTAATCCATCGGATTATTTAAACAAAAATAATTAGCGAATGGAGCCTAATTGTTGTCAAATTGTTAACCAACTATGCTAGTATTGGCTTGATTAGTGGGTAACTAGATTGAGATAATAATGCTCTTGTTAACTAGTTATGATAACGAACAAATAAAATTAATAAGTAATTATTTATTATTTATCAATGAATAATAAATAAAGATAATAAATATTTAATTTGATTAATAAGTACAAATTAAATATGAATAAATTGGTAAATTAATTATTTATTATTTATCACCAAATAATAAATAAATATTTAATTAATATTAAATAACAAATAAAAATTAACAAATCAATTATTTATTATTTATCAATAAATAATAAATAAAGTTAGTAAATATTTAATTATCATTTAATTAATATTTAAATGAAGTTAATAAAGTAATTATTTATTATTTATCAGTAATAAATATTTATCAGTAATAAATAGAGACAATAAATATTACTATTCAATAATGATTAAGTATGAACCGAATTAATAAAGTAATTATTTATTGTTATCAAATAATAATAAATGAAGGTACTAAATATTTACTTAAGTATGAAGGAAGGTAATAAAGTAATTATTTGTAATAACAAATAAAGATAATAAGTGTTCAATAATCATTTATTGTGTAACATTACATAATAAATAAAGATAATAAATATTAATTATTATTTAACTAACCTTAAATAATAATTAGGTATGAGTAAATTAATTATGGTTTATAGATAGAGCTAATAAATATTTAATGATTATTTAAGATTAACTAATAATTAAGTGTGTGTAGAATTAATACATTAAGTATTTAATTAATGTTGAATAAGGAACAAGAATAATAATTACTAAATTACCCCTAAGGTAAGTAGTAATTAAGAGTAAATCAATTAAATAAGTGATCAACCATTATTTAGTTGTTATTAAATCATGCTAAATTTATAATAAATAAAGGTTGTTAACCCATAGTTAGAGACAAGTAAGGGTAATAATCGGAGTATTCAAAGAATAAGTGTGCATGATTAGTTATCAATTACTTTAATAGCTAAAGGTCATTAATTAATTCCTGTTTAGCTAATGATGAATGGTAATATGGTGAAGTATTACCTGCTAAATAAATGGTATAGTGAGGTGTGCCATTATATAACTATGCCATATTAATTGATAAGTCGACTTTATCCAATGATAGGTCACTCAAGATCAATTAATTAAAGCTAGAACTATTTGTAGATGAGCAAACAGGCAAGTTCCCTAACTTTATTCTTTCAGTATATTGAATGCAAGTTTCATCTTCCTCAACTTTTACATTGAGCAAGTTTCTAAACCTTATGCACCATTTTTAATTCGTGCAGAAAGGTATATATTATTATTGCAAGTTATCCTTTAAGCTTGAATCTTATCTCCAAGCATGCCTTAAGTGGTCTAATTACTTTTAAAATTATTCCACATCTATGTATTTATTGGCATTCGCACTCGTGCATTTGAATTCGTATATTTATTTAAGTTCAGAAATTTATGACCTATTCATGGTTAGTCTGAACCCTCGTTCGGTCAGACAAGTATGTGAGAATTTTATAAAAGCTATCCGAACCTATCCAAAGTAAGGATTCTTAGACTGAATGAACACCCCTTTTATTATAGGGGAGTACCCCAGGTACCGTATATAAGGTACAACTAGCGGAATTAAATGTTATGCATATACATAGCGTACGCGAGGGTGATCCCCTCATAACTTCTTCTCTAGACCTTCAAATTGGTCCGTTCGGACTCCTAAGATATAGAGCTACAACATATCAAAAATTCAAAGCTACCTATTAACATTAACATGGACAAACCTTAGGTGAAAGTATCAACTCATGCTCTGTTTTGAATGTTCTAAGTATTTTTCACTAAAATCATCACCAAATCTTCATTTTTACACTTTTTTACTCGATTTCAGTTGGGTTAACCTGGTAACCCATGGAACTACAATAGCATAACAACAAATAAATTAAACACACACGAAATCATATTTACAAAGTCCTATAAAATTTGTCCGAATGATGAATTGTCCAAAAATGTCCAAAATGTTCATGTTCTTCATGTTCTTCATCCTCTTTAAGCATAGGTACAGATTTTCTTCATTTTTGTTCTACTTTAATGTTATTAATGGCTTACAAAGTCTCTTGACAACATTATTAAGTAACCCCAACCAACAACAACAACAAAAATCGCAAGAAAACTCAAAACCCATCACAAAAGCTTGAAAAGCTTACAAAACTCAAAAATGGAATAGAGAAGGTTTGAAAAGGATGACTACCTCTTGAATGTTTCTCCTTGATGCTATTGAAGCTCTCTCTCTTTCTTCTCCTTGGCCTCCCGAGCTCCTCCTCCTTTTTCACTTCTTTCTCCCGCACGGTTTCTTCTTCTTTTCTTGTTCTTCTTGTTCTTGTTCTTGTTCTTCTTCTTTTTCTTCTTCTTCCTTCAATGATTTCTCTCTCTCTTTCTCTCTCTTCTATTTTCTGATGAACCAACTTTGGAAGGAATGAAAGAAAATGAAATGAAATGGTATGGGAGGAAGAGAGCTTTGGGAAAATGGAAGGAGTAAACCAAGAGGGATGTTTGCAAAAATGGGAGGTCCAATACATTAAGCTTGGTCCTCTTGCCGGTAATCTCTCCCTAACTTACTCCTCATTGGTCCAAAGAGTTGAGTTGGTTCCCACTTGGGGTAACAAGAAAAAATAAATACCCATATACACAAAAATATATCCGAATGCTCCCACTTTTGTACCAATTTTGCTCAATAACTTTACTCAAAATTAAAATAGGTACTCACATAATATATTGGGACGCGTAAAAATAAGTATTATGGGATTTGTCCATATATTCGGAACACCCACATAATACATTTCGGATACGAAATAAATCTCGTTCGGGCTTAAATAAAATTTCTGACGCTTGGAAAAATTATTTCTTCGCGTACACGTTTTAACGAAATTAATAGAAATCGAAAAAGACGTAAAAATATTTGGCATGAATAGTGCCTCGGGAAACGTGTCCCGTGAATAGCGATTTAGCGATTTTTCGCGAGATCAATCTATTCACTCCCACGCGACAACAACACTTAAAACCAACACACATACATAATCCAGGTTATAAAATAACCTCAAAATACCTCTCAAAAATATAATATTTAATCCATTTAATAATATTAATAATATTAATAACAAGGGTATTCATGATTCGCGATCACTGCTCTTCACGATTAACTCCCCATAATCATATACATCATCGCACATATATCTCGCCCATAATTCGGGCTAGCGTCTTTACAAAAAATAACTCGTTCATTATTATTATCCATCAACCATTTATTTAATCCAATAAATAGTACTCTAGCGATATTTCTCGAAACCGCCAAATTAGCTTATACAAACACTTTCATACAGACTAATCATCGCCTACACATAATCTAGGTCATAATATAACCTTTAAATCCTTAACACATAATATTATTAATAAAAGTCTATTTTATTCAATAATGTCCATAAGCTCGAATTACCAAGCTACCCACGGCTCGCGATCGTTACAATTATTAACTAGTAACGAATTCATTCTGAGTCTATGTATATATTTCACACACACACACACACACACACACACACATATATATATATATATATATATACGTATTAAGCTCACCAAATAATTCACATAAATATATATATATATATATAACACATATATATAGTCAAACTTGAATCATAATAAGAATTATTCTATATTAAATTCTTATTATAATTATTCTCAAAAATCCGGATTGTCACATCCTTCCCTCCTTATAAGGATTCCGTCCTCGGAATCACCGAAACATCCTTACTCGGTCCGTGTAAATCTTCTTTCGAAATTTCATCGTTGAATAATTTCAACGTATTATTATAACATAGATTTTATATTATCTATTTAATCCCTTATTACTCAACAAATTGTCGTAGGTTTTATTCTATAACCTTTACCAACTCGATTATATACTGAGTATTATCCTTTCTTTAACTCATCAATTTCCTTTTCTAAGGATCCTTGTACACCACAATCATCATAATAATTTAATATCATGATTTACTAACTCATAAACATTCAGAATACTACCGAAGACCTGGCAGCTCGTCTGGAATCACGTCCGCGAATTCTTGTACGATTGATATTTGGCCGAATTCTGGTTCCACTCGCTGTGTATCGATAATATGACATAGATAACCAACGCGCCCCTTCCTTAATAATTTCTTGCTTGCATCATTGTCAGACAACGGGATTGTCTCGGCGATTTACTACCGTAAAATATTACCTTAGATTGATTAGGTATCTGAAGGTTTACACTTTTCTTTTGGCAATCTATCATTGCCCCATGGTTATACAACCAGTCCATTCCCAGAATTACGTCGAATTCCCCTAATTTAATCGGAATTAAATCTATCGACATTTCGTGTCCCCTTATTTCTACGCAACAATTTCTATAAATGTGTTCAACGGGGATTATTTCCTTGTTCCCAACTTCTATGTTCAGGGGAGTTCCTAGCTTTTCTAGAGGTAAACTTAACCTTCTAGCAAAATCACAAGATATGAAAGAACAGGTTGCACCCGAATCAAACAATACATATGCATTTATATTATTGACCAGGATGATACCTGAGACAACATCTCCGAATGCCACTGCATCTTGAACCGTCATGTTGAAGGTCCAGGCGATTAGTCTACCAGGTGGAGCTGAACCAGCTATAGTCAGCTTGCCACTGCTATTCCCTTTGTTCCCTCTGTCTACTCCCTTCTTTGGGCAATTTCTTGCCATGTGGTCTGGCGCTCCGCAATTGAAGCACACTTCTTTCTTTGGGTTAGGGCAGTTAGGAGAGATGTGTCCCTCCGGCCCGCATATGTAGCATACCGCTTTTCCCTTTAGACACACCCCTGGGTGATTTTTCCCACAGCTCTTACAGGCTTCGACCTTTATCTTTTGGTCTCCCTGTTTATTTCCGATATTCCCAAAATTATTCCACTTTCTTTTCTTTCCTCCATTTCCTCTGCTTCCCTCAGCTCTACCTCCACCCTCTAGCTTATTTTTATTCCTCTTCTCCTCGTTGAACTTACACCTCACTTCCTCCTTCGGCTATAATAACCTTCTCTAAGATCCATCCAAACGAATCAATTTACAATACGGAAACCTTATTATAGAACCAGGGTTTCAATCCCTGTTCAAATCTCCTTGCCTTCCTCTCCTCGGTATCCACCTGATGTGGAGCAAATATGGCCAGTTCATTAAACTTGGCGGCATATTGGGGAACTGACATGTTCTCATACTTCAATTCTAAGAACCGCATTTCCATACGCCTCTGCATGCTTCTAGGGAAATAGTTCTCGAAATATATTTCTTGAACCTATCCCATGCAACTACTCCCTCTCCAGCTCTATTCTGGTTGGCTTCCCACCAGAAATTAGCCTCTCCCTTAAGCATATAGGTAGCAAAAGTGGTCTTTTGCTCCTCTTCGACTCGGGCAATAATGAATGCATTCTCTATCTCTTGTATCCAAGATTAAGCCTCTATAGGCTCAGTGGTTCCCTTAAATTCAGGTGGACCCACACTTTTGAAATCCTTAAAGCTGGTGACTGGCACATCTAGAGGATTCACAGGTGCTCTGGTGGGGTTTCTATTAAGTGCCCCTACCTATAAATCCATAAATTGATGCATAGGATTTACTGGTTCCCTATTCTTAGGTTCCCTAAATTCAGGTTCCATATCTTCATTTTCAGATCCATGTTCTTTGTTTAAAATTCTTTGCATTCTCGGTCTTCCTCTTCCTCTCCATCTTGGCGGCATTTTTCTGATAATAAAATATTTATTATTATTAATATTTTATTAATAACCTTAAAGCATTTTCATTTGATGCTAACACATTCACATTATAAGCATATTTAATAAAACTCTATATTAATTATGCTTCTTTTCATTACATTCTTATATAGATATCTGCTATATTTACAAAGTATAACACCTCCGGCTATGTACTTTTACATCCCTCTAGTAAATATAAAAAGAAGGGATTCACCTATTCTAATCCTTAACTGGTATCCAGGTTAGGATTTACAAAATTTATCCCGCTATGTATATAAAAAGCTGGGATTCACATCATTCAGATATATATTCACACACACACACACACACACATATATATATATATATACACACATCTACTATACTAATCTATGCTAGGTGCCCCCTAGCCATTGCGCTCGTGCGCTCTTCCCGTGCTATGGTCACCACTCTCGGTCGAGTGATGGTATGAAGGGTTTGTCCCGCCTCTGCCGGGAAGAAGACCACTCTGTCTATGATACGATCAACTAATGTCGTATATGCATAGTCCATCCTATCAGCTTTCTGCTTATGCACTCGAACCTCTTGCTCCAGATCCTGTGTAACGAATGTAATTTTTGTGAATAAATAAAATATTTATTGAGTTAAATAAATATTTTTGTTAATTTATTTATTGAGTAAAATAAATAATTGATAGAGTTATTGTGGAGTAATTCACTTTAAGTGTAATTATGTTAATTATTATTTGAATGTGATTTGATGTGTTTATTCTAATTTAATTTAATAATTAAATTAGATGGTAAAATAATTTATTTGAATAAAAGATTGATTTATTTGAATAACATAATTTATTTGGTAAAAATGTTTTTGGTCAAATAAAAGTTATAATTAAATTAGTAAGGTTTAATTGAATTTATTTAATAATAGGTTTAGTTAAATTGAAAGTGTGACAATTAAACTATATAGTATAATGGGTTATTAAAATAAATAGAAAAGGGGTTTTATTTTAGCTAAACCAAACAAGGCCTTATGACCCTTGGTTGGTAAAAATGGATTTTTTTATAGGGTCTAGCCAAACAAGGCCTTGTGACCCTTTAGCTTTCTAACTGATGAGGCTGTTTGGGTTTGTAACTGGTGAGTTGATAAAACCACGTGAAGTTTTATCAGCTTACTTTCAAAAGCCAAAGAAAAAAATACAGAGAAGAAGAGAGAAATTGAGAGAGGATTTTGGAAATTGGAAGCAAGAATTCAAGCAAGGAGGATTAACTAAGTTTTCAAAGAAATAGAAGGTGAATTCTAAATCCTAGTTATATTTTCTCAGAATACTTTACTGTAAAACTATTTCTTCACTGTATGTATTTTTTTACTTCTCTGTATGTGAATTCATTTGCTCAATGCATGAATTACTTGGTTGTAGTTGATAATATGCATGTATTAGTGATTATATAATGTTTACAAACCAATTTGAAGGAATTAATCCATGAAAGCATGTTTTAAAAATAGAGTTTTGGTTTTATAGAGTTTCACTTTTATATATAGATTATATGTATGAAAATTGATGTTCAATTTGTTTATTAATTGGTAATTGACTCTCGATTATGATAATATAATGAAAAATGAAAAGAATGCAATTGGAATGGATTAAAATGGTTTGGAGATGAATTCATAGTGTTCAATTTCATCAAATGGGCTAAAACATGAATATTTTGTATAAACAGTGAATTTTTGGTTTTTCATTGGTTGATTATGTGTATTATAATGATTAGAATTGTTAAAACATGTTGGGGATTTGCTTTACAACATGTTTGATGTCTGGGTGTGTTTAGTTCGTGACTCGGATGGTAGAATTTGGAAAATTTGGTCTGGAATTTCATTGGTTCGCGAACTATAGGAGATGACAGTCGAGTCCACCGCCCCGGCAGTGGACATGTACTGGAAGTAGCGCCCCGACGGTGTCCCCGCCCCGGCGATAGAAATGAACTACCTTCCTCGCCTCGGCGCTGGTTTGTGAAGAATCCACCGCCCCGGCAGTGGAACAAAAAATAAAAAAAAATTTGTTTTACTTTGTGATTATGTTATGTGGCCATGTGTATGTTTAAAGCTTAGACTAAGATATTAAATGATTAATGAGATACCACGATAGTTGATAAGCAAATACTTATTGAATATCAAATGAAAATTGAGATATTAAAATTGGATAAGAACGAATCCTAAAGTGCTTATAATACTATAACTAATTATTGTTACCGTTTTTTAAACGAAATATATAGGTTGATTAAGGAACGTGAATATTAACCTGTAATCTACGCACGAGGCAAGTTTTCTATCCTTATTCTCCTTATTTCGTTGAAAGCAAGTTCCCTAAACTTAACTTTTACTCGAGCAAGATTCCTACTTTACTTTCATTGAGCAAGTTTATTAACCTTAGCTTATTATTGTTCAAGCAAGGTTGTTATAATGTCAAATGCTTATGATTTATTCCACTTATTTGTTAATCGATTATGAATCGTTATTCAAATTTCGAATATAAACTCATTGTACAATTTTATTGTTGAATCAAATGCTTAAGTGACTAGCAAACCCTTATTGATTCAAGTAGTCCATAGTTGATGAGCGTTTTAAAGACTTAGAATATTTTGAAGTTATTCTAAACCAAGTTTATTTTGGTATGGATTATGTCGTTAAACTGAGATGAACAACCCTATCATAGGGGATTACTTACGCAACAACGTTAAAATGTTTGTGCACAATACATTGTACAAAGGGCTGATCCCCCGGAGTACGAGACGAATGGTCCATAGTTTATACGACTGTTAAAGGTTACAGTAGAGATACTTGTTAATCTAGGACATAGTTCGAGGTCTTATGACTCTCAGATACATTTTAATCTTGAAATCTATATTCAATTCTTGAGCAAGCTGTCTGTTAAGCTTTCAGATTATTATTGATTATTTCTAGAAAAGCTGTTATACCTCAATTAAAAATCTACTCCATTGATTATTCAATTGTTATTATACTTGTGGGTAATTGTTTGCTCACCCTTGCATTAAACATTGCAGCTAAGACTGAGAAATCAGATGAGCCGTCCACTAGTAAGGGTAAAGACAAGATGCAGAAGTAGCTGGCGAACTATTATTTGTTTGATGAATTTATGTAATAAGACTTATTTAATATTATGTTTTAATTCTGCAACGATGTAATAAAGGTTAGATGACCTGGGATTTGTTTACTTAAGAGATTTAAGTTATAACCCCTATTGTGGGGAGACGATTTATTTAGTTTAAGTATATTGTCTTTTATCATGGTAGTTAGTCATGAATGTATGAAATAGTGAAAACCAAATCTGCAGGATTGAAGTATTCGAATTTGGGGGTGTCACATCCTGGGCTTGATCTTGAGCCCTCTGCCGATCAACTATCTCCTTATCCTAGAGATTATTAATCTCATGTCTCTCTACTTGGAGGTCATGTACCGCAGCATCTAATACCTAATTTTGGGCCTCCAATACATGATTCTGGTTATTAGCACCATGCAGTGCTATATTTAACTCTGTATTCCGATCCACCAAGTTATACACTAAGGCCCCTAATTGGTTGAAGGCCTCCTGGATCTCGGGGTTGATATTGTCACCCTCTGATCCTTCCTCTACTGCATCCTCTACCGGTGCAGCCTCTATCGGTGTAGCTTCTACTGATGCAGCCTCTACCGGTGCAACTTCTACAGGTGCAGCCTCTGATGCTTCACCATGCCCTAACATGCCTGCAGCTGCAAGCCCAGTAAGCCTAGTACGTATACTAGGTGGCACACTGATCTCTCCTTCATCATCAGTCTCATCCAGTGCTCCGACGAATCCTCATCGGGGTCAATCTCATCATCCATATCACTGTCTATCATCACCACAGGCACTGGTTCAAGTGCTGGCTGAAGTGGAGCGATCAGCTCCTCGCTAATAACATGTATATCTCTAGCCTCTTCTTCTCCTGACATCTATAATCAAAAATTATTATCTAAATTAGCACATAATAGAAAAATATATTTCATATAACAAATAACAGTTAAATTTATGTTATTTTTTCTTCTTTACACTATTACAGATGATTTTCCTCAATTCATCTCGTACAACTCGATATGAGTTTATCTACCTTCTAAATTTTTTTTCTAACTTATCTAAGGTTATAGCCCCAAGGTATCCCTACATAAGGTTTATAACCTACAACTTTGATACCAACCTGTGACGCCCCCAAATCCGGGTACCTTTAAACCTCGACTATGGTACATCACGGTACTACCCTATAGACATAATCTTAAAGACATAAATTTAATAACTACATTATTACAAAATGTCTTACTTAACCTCCTAGGTTCTACGACCTTACATACTTGAAACATCTTAATATAATAATTATTACATCATTCTACTTAATAAATCATATGTAGCATAAACTTATTACATGCAGTCTGCTATTCGGCAAGTTTGCCTTTCCCTTTATCCTTCTTTCCTGAACTCTCGACCCGCTCGGGCTTAGCTGAAAACATGTATCATAAAGCAAGAATGAGCTAGAAAGCTCAGCAAATATAACCGTTGTAATAACAACAAAATCAAGAATCATGTTTTTATTTTAACAACTGAACAATAGTTGCGAAAGACATTCGAATGAACAGGAATACTAATAATAAATTCCTTTTATTTAACAATTTTCTTTCAAACAATATACTGAGTGGTCATACGACCTTAAACTTTTCTTTTCATAAAAGGTTTAACAGATATAAGACTGTAATCGACATTTTCCAAATACGTTAGGGGATCAGCCTATTGTACTCATGTTGTGCACAACCTATTTCTTTTAAACGACTATATGCGTTTGTTTTACACCACGAGGGCCAATCGAAAATCCGATCAAAAATACCCCTAATAATAGAGTTGTTCATCTCAGACTTAGGTCAGAGTTCGCACTAATTTAATTGGTTTGGAAAATATTTAAGAATTTAACAAAATCAAATTGTATCTTAACATGTGTCAAGCCGAAACAAAGAGCATTGACATATTTTAAATAGTTCAGGAAATATAAATCTTTAATTCTTTAATAATATGCGAGAGCATAGCTGAAGAACCTAAACAATTATCAAATCAATTGCATAAGTTTTAGAGTTCATACAATAAATAATTATTGCAAGAATTATGAATTTAATATCATTATCTGATATAAAACAGAAAACTGGCACAATAAAATTATTTGTGACAGTTAAACAGGTATGAAAAGTTTAAGAATACTTGCCTGTTGCGTTCTTTAAATAATACTTTTAAATAGTCCTTCAAATATCCTAACATTTCATTTAATAATAATACATCAATTAGTCACAAAAAGAACTTTAAATATTGGTTTTATTATATTATTAAATATTTCATATTGTTCGCATATTTATATTTTAATTCGTGCGACAAAATATTTTTAGGGCATCGCGATGTTTGAGAATGACATGGTCCACTTAACATCTTATTTTATGGTTTATAATAATTATTACCTATTTTTATAATATTTACTATTTATTAAAAAAATGATTATTATTATTATTATTATTATATTTAAAAAAATAATTTTGGAACATTTTTTGGAACTATGTCAAAAATATTGCACGGCGTCGCGAAACGACTCGGCGAAACGCCCGTGGCATGCCCTGCCAGCCAACCAGGCCACCAGCAGCGGTGCCCAGCCGCACGCTCAGCCATGCGTCCAGCGCTTGCGCGCCCAGTGCCCGCCCAGTCAGGCTGCCTGCTTAGAAGTTTTGACTCCAATTCTTACAAAAGTCATAACTCCCTCATCCGATATCGGAATTTGGTCGTTCTTACGTCTATGGCTTCGTAATTAAACGAACTATAAAACCCCCTTAAAAAATAATTTTTCAACAATTAATACAAAGCAGATTTTGGCCAAAAATGGGCAGAACTTAATTAGGGTTTTCTTTTCCTTTCTTACTAGTTTCAAAAAAAATGGCCATGACTTCGTTACACAAAATTTTTCTTCCGTTCCAATTGGATGTTGTTCATCACTCCTAAGAGTTTACAACCACCCTTTAGAACTTCATTTTTACCTAATGATTACAACACAAAAAGGTCTTTAAAATAGTCCACTAGTTCGTTTTCCATCCATTACGCAAGGGTTTTGTAATTTTTATTATGATTTCACTTTCATGGCAGTTACCGGTAGATTTTTGAACAAAAATATATTATCCACCTTATACCTTCAAGATCATCATGATCTTCCAACAATTTAATTAAATAACCAACAAAGCAAACTAAATATTAACTTAAAATAATTAAAAAGAATATTAGGCTATTGTTCTTACCTTTCTTGATCTTTTCCTTTTCTTCTTATTAGCTAACGTGGAAACCCTTCTTGCTCCTCTTCCTCTTCAATATCCTGATCTCTCTCTGTCTCTCTCTCTCTCTCTCTTATGCTCTTTCCCTTTTCTCTAACTCTCTTTCTTTCTTAAGGAATTAATACTTGAAATTTTAACAAAGAAAACAAGTATTCTTACTAGGAAGGTATTTATAGGCAACCCAAGAGTGAGGGTAGCTTAGTCATTTAGGTCACTAACCAAGCTTTAGTTAATTTAACTAACTCTAATTAAATTAACCAAAGCTAGATATAATAATTATTTAAGGCTTTGTTTGGCAACAATTAAAGAGATTGGAGGGAACACAAATCCTCCACTAGATTTGAATGAATAAACTTTCTATTTTTTGGTATGTGACTCCCCCCCCTTCACCTCCTCACCCATTCACCTGCCCCCTCTCTCTCTTTCTCTCACCCATGACTCACATGTTACTTGCTGAAATATCCCAAGCTAGCTTACCATCAAGTGACGCCTAGATTTCTCACTTGCTTTGGCCTTAAGTATTAGGGTTTAGCCCTAAGACTTAAGCCTTGGCTTAACCCTAAGCCAAGCTACTTTATATTCTAGCACAACCCTAGGCTTCAACCCTAGCCAAGTAAAACCTAGGCTTCCATTTAGCTTAGTTAAGCCAACTAGTTTAGTTACTAATTTCTTTCCTAGTTAGGTTTTCCTAACTAGCTTAGTTAGCCAAACCAAAATATTTTCTTACAAAATTTTTTATTAGAGATTATATCTCATATTTTCATATAAATGCTATGCTGTAATCCGAAAATACGAAAAAGCGTTTTTTAGTGAATAGTGTTTTTATGCCCCTGATAAAATATTTTTATTAAATATTTCATCTCCCATTATAAAGTATTCAATATGACATCGCTCGAAACCATTTTAAACCAGGGCATCATATAGAGATAAAATGAACAAAATAAGAGTAAAAAGCGGAAGATTTTATTGAAATTCAAACTTACATAGATTCAAGCTTGAGAACTTAGAACTTGCACACAAATACAAAAGATGATTTTAGACTTAAAATTCGGATGCCTAAACACACTGGCAGAGTCTTCTTAAATAGCAAGGAAAAGCACACCAAACATGATTACAAACGACAGGATAAAAGCAACTTTTAAAAAGCAAATAAAAAGAACGGTTCTTTATGCTGAGACGTGTCCTGGGAAAAGTGGAGTCGATTGATCAGTCATAAAGAAATGGGACCCAGGAGAGACTTTAAGTCTTGGATTCCATTAAAAAGCAGCACGCCTAAATAATTGAGGCAAATGGCCGACAAGGGCCCTTGAAAGGACAATTATTGCGTTTGTGAGCAATCACCACCGAAAGGGTCATTAGCAGGTGATTCATCATCACTATCAGACAAGAAAGCAGTTTCACCATGCGTCTTTAAGAATTCTAAAATATCACTCCTGGCAATCCCTTTAAGGGCAGCTTTAAGCTTCTTTTGAGAGGCTTCAAAATCATCAAGGCCGTCGGACTGAGGTTCAATAGGAACAGAAATATCTTTGACCGTATCCTCATTAAACTTTGGCCACCATTTAATAGAAGCTTGCCTAAGGAGGCGATAGACGCCAGATCCTGCATGCTGATTAATAACATAGGACCATTTAAAGATCCAAGGAATTTCATAAACATAGCAGAAAGTGAGCATAGCCTGATTAAGATTAAGACTACTATAAATCTGAAAATATTTTTCAAAAATACTACTAATCCTTTGAGGAAAGTAATCAGCAACTGGTCCCCAGTAATAGAACCAGGATTGGAATCAGGCAGGGAAATCAGTGAGTTTTAAGCCCTTTGAGAGCTTTGGATGGAAGAACCAACTGTGGGAAAGTCTGTCGTTCTGATAAAACATAAATTTTTCCCAAGCACAAATATAATCAAAATAATTATATGCCTTAGGAAACATATTAGGATTATCAAAGTTCCTATGTTTCCTCATTTCCATGCCCCAGTCGTTAGGAGTTAAGACCTTTAAGATCTTGACAGTAGAGAAGGCCAGATTGTAATGGTCACGAGGCTTGTGTGACACTTTGATCGAGCCTGTTTCAACCAAAATTCTTTCAAAGAATTCTCTGGTTTTAGGGAGAACAATAGGAAGGTCATGCGAGAAGGTAAGATAAATAGCAGCCACCTCTTCTGGGGTACGAACAGAATCAAGATATTCGATGACTACAATCTCTTTAAGCATAGTATCCATATATTGCGGTTCCTCAACTGCTTTAAGCTCAGGAGCCTTGCCTTTGTCTTTGGCCATAGATCCAGAAGACTGTCATGAGAAAACATTAGCCTTTTGTTCTGAGGATTGAATGGAATGCCGTGAAGCCCTGTTACAAGAGATAACACAAATGTTAGGAGTGTCAAGAAGAAATTCTCGTGTAAGGAAGTCGGGCAGAGAATTTGATTCTCCTCTAATGAACTCAATATCAAAATCAAAGACTGCTAAAAGAGCTTGCCATCTAGCAAAGATCTGCTTAGAAGCAATATTTTTAACATCTTTTTCAAGAACTTCTTTGGCTGACTTGCAGTCAACACGGAGAGTGAATCTCTGATTTAAGAGATCATCTTGGAACTTATTGACACACAGAACAATAGAAAGGATTTCTTTCTTTATGGTTGAGTAATTTATCTGTGTTGAATCCCACCCCCCCGAAGCAAAACGTACAAGAACTTCTTTAGAGTCTTGAAGTTGCTTAAGGATACCACCATAACCCTTATCAGACGCGTCGGTTTCGACAATTTTTGGAGAATCGGGGTCAGCGAAAAAGAGACACGGGAGAGTTTGGACTTTAAGTTTAATCTTCTTAACAGCTTTTGTGCAATCATCAGTCCAGGCTGGAGGATTCTTTTTAAGCCTTTTAAAGAGAGGGGCAGCATCAAGAGCTAACTTTTGGTAGAAGTCGGCAACATAATTTAAACTTCCTAAAAATCTGCGAAGTTGGGTAGTTTCAAGGATTATGTTAGGAAACTTATTAGCAAAAGAGAGAGCTCTGCTAATAGGAACATATCGTCTTTTAGAGATAAGAAATCCCAAGAAACGTATTTCCGATTGGAAGAGTTGGATCTTTTTAGCGGAAACCACTAATCCTCCTCTTTTAACGGCGAACTGAAAAGTTCTCAGATGCTTCCAGTGCTGATCAATGTTCTTTGAGAACACAAGCACATCATCAATATAAACGATAATAAAATCCATATACGGATTTAGGATACCGTTCATTATTGAAGGTCTTCCTACTTTGTTCTCCCAGCGAGTTAAAACTCGTCTAAAGAACAAAAATGATGGTATCATCCCTTGGGCGAATTACACTTATGGCGAAATTTCCTCTGAAATTGTGGCGGAGGGGGCGGATCTCTGCAATACTCTCAAAATTCAGAGACAAATTTTTGAAGAAAGAGCTAAAGGAAAACGAGCTCTTGGTGATTTTTGTGAACAATATTAGGAGTGTCAAGAAGAAATTCTCGTGTAAGGAAGTCGGGCAGAGAATTTGATTCTCCTCTAATGAACTCAATATCAAAATCAAAGACTGCTAAAAGAGCTTGCCATCTAGCAAAGATCTGCTTAGAAGCAATATTTTTAACATCTTTTTCAAGAACTTCTTTGGCTGACTTGCATTCAACACGGAGAGTGAATCTCTGATTTAAGAGATCATCTTGGAACTTATTGACACACAGAACAATAGAAAGGATTTCTTTCTTTATGGTTGAGTAATTTATCTGTGTTGAATCCCACCCCCCCGAAGCAAAACGTACAAGAACTTCTTTAGAGTCTTGAAGTTGCTTAAGGATACCACCATAACCATTATCAGACGCGTCGGTTTCGACAATTTTTGGAGAATCGGGGTCAGCGAAAAAGAGACACGGGAGAGTTTGGACTTTAAGTTTAATCTTCTTAACAGCTTTTGTGCAATCATCAGTCCAGGCTGGAGGATTCTTTTTAAGCCTTTTAAAGAGAGGGGCAGCAGACCAAAATTCTTTCAAAGAATTCTCTGGTTTTAGGGAGAACAATAGGAAGGTCATGCGAGAAGGTAAGATAAATAGCAGCCACCTCTTCTGGGGGTACGAACAGAATCAAGATCTTCGATGACTACAATCTCTTTAAGCATAGTATCCATATATGTGTGTCAATAAGTTCCAAGATGATCTCTTAAATCAGAGATTCACTCTCCGTGTTGACTGCAAGTCAGCCAAAGAAGTTCTTGAAAAAGATGTTAAAAATATTGCTTCTAAGCAGATCTTTGCTAGATGGCAAGCTCTTTTAGCAGTCTTTGATTTTGATATTGAGTTCATTAGAGGAGAATCAAATTCTCTGCCCGACTTCCTTACACGAGAATTTCTTCTTGACACTCCTAACATTTGTGTTATCTCTTGTAACAGGGCTTCACGGCATTCCATTCAATCCTCAAAACAAAAGGCTAATGTTTTCTCAGGACAGTCTTCTGGATCTATCTTCAAAATCATCAAGGCCGTCGGACTGAGGTTCAATAGGAACAGAAATATCTTTGACCGTATCCTCATTAAACTTTGGCCACCATTTAATAGAAGCTTGCCTAAAGAGGCGATAGACGCCAGATCCTGCATGCTGATTAATAACATAGGACCATTTAAAGATCCAAGGAATTTCATAAACATAGCAGAAAGTGAGCATAGCCTGATTAAGATTAAGACTACTATAAATCTGAAAATATTTTTCAAAAATACTACTAATCCTTTGAGGAAAGTAATCAGCAACTGGTCCCCAGTAATAGAACCAGGATTGGAACCAGGCAGGGAAATCAGTGAGTTTTAAGCCCTTTGAGAGCTTTGGATGGAAGAACCAACTGTGGGAAAGTCTGTCGTTCTGATAAAACATAAATTTTTCCCAAGCACAAATATAATCAAAATAATTATATGCCTTAGGAAACATATTAGGATTATCAAAGTTCCTATGTTTCCTCATTTCCATGCCCCAGTCGTTAGGAGTTAAGACCTTTAAGATCTTGACAGTAGAGAAGGCCAGATTGTAATGGTCACGAGGCTTGTGTGACACTTTGATCGAGCCTGTTTCAACCAAAATTCTTTCAAAGACTTCTCTGGTTTTAGGGAGAACAATAGGAAGGTCATGCGAGAAGGTAAGATAAATAGCAGCCACCTCTTCTGGGGTACGAACAGAATCAAGATCTTCGATGACAAAGAACTCCTTTCTATTGTTCTGTGTGTCAATAAGTTCCAAGATGATCTCTTAAATCAGAGATTCACTCTCCGTGTTGACTGCAAGTCAGCCAAAGAAGTTCTTGACGCCCAGTTTGAAAACAAGTCTGTTTATGACGGCGTTAGTGCTTATGTACCCTAAACGGACTTTCAATCAATGTTCTGTCCAAGGAGGACAGTCTCATTTTAGACATCATTGATCAACTTGAAGATGATACAAAGAAGAGACAGATGATTGAAAAATACATCCAAATGACTAAAAGTAAGTCAAAATCTGTGAAGGAAGAAGACGATCGATTCGATCCAAGTCAGTATTCCTTACAAAAGATTTTCGATAAAGTTGGTGAGCGATACAAAGAACCAACTCCTAAAGATTTAGGAAATATGGTTACCAACTTACAGATGAATGAATCTGCTCGTGAAGTTATCATTTCTGATCTGCAGAATGAAGTCAAGCAGATAAAGAAAGACCTCAGATGGCTTAAGAGCCGTATTGATAAAGGAAAATCTACGGTTGATCCTAATGATCCAATTATCGATGAAGTCGTTTATACCGATTTTGAAGTTGAACAAGTACATGATTTTGCGATTCAAGATCGAAGGACTTTCCTTGAGGTTGCAAGTAGCACTAATGGCTTAAAAGCCAGTACCAGTGGAATTCATATCAATCTAATTGATAGAATAATCACTCAAAAATGGTACGTTCTTATCACAATACTCATTGAAAATGAGTTTTCGGTAACAACAGAAGCCTTAATCGATTCAGGCGCAGATTTAAATTGCCTAGCTGAAGGGTTAGTCCCCTCTCGATATTTTTCTAAGACAGCTCAAATGCTGAATGCTGCTGATGGTGGCAAACTACAGGTAGATTATAAATTGTCCGACGCTGTGGTATGCAACAATGGCGTATGTTTTGAAACACCATTCATGTTGGTTAAAAACATGACCCAAGCAGCCATTCTGGGAACTCCGTTTATCAGCCTTCTTTTCCCCCTTTCCGTTGACACGAAGGGAATTAGTACTACAAAGGCAGGAATTGAAATTCGTTTTGATTTCATCTCCGAACCAAGATTTCAAGGAATCAATCACCTCCTAAAGCGAAAGGAGAATTTTCTTTTCTTTCTCAAAGAAGAGATTGACGATCGAAGGCTAAAAGAACATCTTAAAGATGATAAATTTCGACTCAAAGTCGACGATTTCCGTAAAGAATTCGAAAAGGAGGTTTGCTCTGACCTTCCTACAGCCTTCTGGAACAGAAAGAAACACACGGTTTCTCTTCCATACATCGATGGGTTCGATGAAAAATTCATTCCGACCAAAGCGAGACCAATTCAAATGAATGAAAGATACTTAAAGCTATGTCAAGAAGAAATTAATGACTTGCTTAAAAAGGGTCTAATACGCAAAAGCTTTTCTCCCTGGTCTTGTTCTGCTTTCTATGTTGAAAATGCAGCCGAACTTGAACGAGGAGTTCCTCGGCTTGTTATAAATTACAAACCCCTCAACAAGGATTAGTGGTTTCCGCTAAAAATTTATCTTACCTTCTCGCATGACCTTCCTATTGTTCTCCCTAAAACCAGAGAATTCTTTGAAAGAATTTTGGTTGAAACAGGCTCGATCAAAGTGTCACACAAGCCTCGTGACCATTACAATCTGGCCTTCTCTACTGTCAAGATCTTAAAGGTCTTAACTCCTAACGACTGGGGCATGGAAATGAGGAAACATAGGAACTTTGATAATCCTAATATGTTTCCTAAGGCATATAATTATTTTGATTATATTTGTGCTTGGGAAAAATTTATGTTTTATCAGAACGACAGACTTTCCCACAGTTGGTTCTTCCATCCAAAGCTCTCAAAGGGCTTAAAACTCACTGATTTCCCTGCCTGGTTCCAATCCTGGTTCTATTACTGGGGACCAGTTGCTGATTACTTTCCTCAAAGGATTAGTAGTATTTTTGAAAAATATTTTCAGATTTATAGTAGTCTTAATCTTAATCAGGCTATGCTCACTTTCTGCTATGTTTATGAAATTCCTTGGATCTTTAAATGGTCCTATGTTATTAATCAGCATGCAGGATCTGGCGTCTATCGTCTCCTTAGGCAAGCTTCTATTAAATGGTGGCCAAAGTTTAATGAGGATACGGTCAAAGATATTTCTGTTCCTATTGAACCTCAGTCCGACGGCCTTGATGATTTTGAAGCCTCTCAAAAGAAGCTTAAAGCTGCCCTTAAAGGGATTGCCAGGAGTGATATTTTAGAATTCTTAAAGACGCATGGTGAAACTGCTTTCTTGTCTGATAGTGATGATGAATCACCTGCTAATGACCCTTTCGGTGGTGATTGCTCACAAACGCAATAATTGTCCTTTCAAGGGCCCTTGTCGGCCATTTGCCTCAATTATTTAGGCGTGCTGCTTTTTAATGGAATCCAAGACTTAAAGTCTCTCCTGGGTCCCATTTCTTTATGACTGATCAATCGACTCCACTTTTCCCAGGACACGTCTCAGCATAAAGTAGGACTTTGAGCCCTAGGTATCTCAACAGGCTGCGCAACACGATAAGTTGGTCTACTAATCGGGTCAGCTGCCAAGTGGATAACTCCTTCAATTGAGGAAGTAGATCTTCTAGATGAAGTGGTAGATGGGGCATCTTTATTCCTTTGAGTAATAGATGATGTACTGCGTCTTGGTTCATCACAAGGATCAATTCTAATAGATCTGCTATTTCCGAATCGAATATTAACAGAACCATCTGCGTTTTCAACCACCTGTTGAAGTGTTCTTTCACCACCAGGTATCCTTTTAGGTACTTCATTTATAAGCTTCCAATCTTCAGGAATAGTAATGTTTTCCCATTTAAGGGTAGATGGAACTGAGATCTGTGCCTTCTTTGGATTTACCTGAAAAACAGTAGTTTCTCCTCTCTTGTCTTTGATAAATTTATTTTTCAAATTAATATCAGGAGTGAGAGTATTCATAACTTTAATGTAAATCCGATAAACAAGTGCCAGATTAATGGCCAAGGGATCCATGCCAAACCCTGCTGTTTGTATATTAAGGGTTAGAGTTTTCAGAATTGTTGGATCAAGGAGAGAAACAGAAAAGTTTGGAAAACTATTAAAATAAACGGGTCCTTCAGAAAGGGTTGCGGTAATACAACCTAACAAGGAGTCGTTAAGTCTCAAATGTCGTTTATCCCTTAAGCACAACAAAGAGGATGTATTTAAACCTTCATTCAATATGACATCGCTCGAAAAATCGAAAAACGAATTAACGGACATCGGTCGAAAAATCGAAAAACGAATTAACGAGTCCGTCACGCAATGAATAGTGTATTGATGAATAGTGATTTAGCGGTTTCGCGAATTTTTTTTATTTCGTTTATGAATCCGTAACACATATTCACAATCAAATATCACACACATGAGGTCAAAATCGACCTTTAAACATAGAACACATAAGAATTTCCTTCCAAATATTCATTTTTATTTAATAAAATACGAAAATCCTATTTACAAGGATAATCTAAATTTCTCGATCGTTACAGAATTTTATGTGCTACAATAAAGATTATATATATATATATATATATTTTTACAGAGGAATTTTTTTTATTTATTACTTTATAAATTGTCTTGAGCATACGAGTGAATATAAGTTATGTGAATTAAGCAAGCTAGTTAATATATTTATTTTAAGTTGACTAATAAATGAAAAGGAGGCCAAGATGAATAATTAATCAAGTTGATTAAGGAAAAGCAAGATAAGCTTATGTTAAAAATTAACATAGCTTGAATGTTGACCTTGAAGGGTAAATGAAAAGATTTATGATCAGAAAGTGATTAATTAGTATTACTAATATAAAGTTCTTGTATGAATATGAATACATATATGTGTAATAATTTATCGATCAAACGATAAGAGTTTTCAAGCCAATTAGGGCTAATTAAGTTAATGAATCGGTGGAACAAAAAAGAAAGTTAAGAGATAAAAATTTATTGAGTTCAACTTATGATGAAAGCATTGTGACATAATTATAAATATTAAAGGAATGAAAATTAAATAACCCAAGTGTTATATTTAATTAAGAGTCCAAGTATTTAATTTCATACAAGCGGACTAGCCTAAGGAATTTATTTTAATATCTCAATCTATTTATTTTTTTAACCTAATTATTAAAGCAAGTCTAATTGGGTTATATAATTAAACCTATATGAGTAATTATTTAAAGTCCAAAGTAGTGAACTAGAAACCCTAATCAAATAGCAAGGGTGAGGAATTTTATGTGTTGGGCATATGCTAGCTATTGTGGCCCAAATGAATTAGATGAGAGCCCAAATACATAAAAAGTTTGGCCCAAACCCTAGCCCAATTTGTGGAGAACCTTCTAGATGATAAATTGAGCAAATAAATCATTAATTGGAAAATCAAAATGGGATAAAGGAGGGAGTAATGTCCGAATATAGAGAGAGGAGTTCACATGGGAGTAATTAAGTTCATTTCATTTTTTCAAAGTGGGTTACTAACTCTCCTAGCCTTTGTTCCCTAGCAAACTAGTTTACTTAATGTGAGATCCATAAAATGAGGGAAAGCAAAGTAAATGGAAGATATGCAATGATGAAATGCGTGTGTGTGTGTGTGTCTATATATATATATATATATATATATACACACACACACATACACATACATACACGTTATATGTATACAATTTTTAGGCTATAAATAGAATCTACCACATTTGCTAGTAAAAGTTTATTTCATTTCCTAAATAGCTAAAGAGAGAAAATATTAGAGAAAGAAAAGAGGGTGGGGCTGTCGTGGGTCTAAGGAGGAAGAAGGAGGAGAGTTTCTTCAAGCCATCAAGGTTCATCACCTATTGTGGGAGAAGGAGAGTCACTCATAGAACAAGGTATAAAAATTTCCTAACTAAAAACCCTAGATAGTTTAGTGTGATTTGTTTTAGTTGTTTTGGATTAAATGATTAACTTATGATATTAAACCATATGACACTAGATCTATATATCTTATGATGTTTAATGCTTTGACCTTGCCATTTTATATGTTGAAGAGCTTGAATAACAAAGAGGGACCAAAACTATTTTTGTTCACAAAAACCCTAATTTTCAGTCAACTTTGGACGTCTACCATTTTAAATCTATAAATTATTTTTGTGATTTGTCAAAGAGGTGAGTTAGATACATGAGTTATCTGATGAACCCAAGTATAATCACTCAAAATTGTTAAACGAATCAACCGTGGCATGATTTTTAGTAAAACTCTTCCTGCCGATAAAAAAATTAGAAAATCCAAAAAGTTTCTTGGCCAGTTTCTTGTGAGGGTTGTTTCGGCCAGTTTTTGAGCTCTAAAAATTCTAGTCTTTTATGGTATGATAGAATATCAAGTTAAATAGATGCTTTCCAAATTAATTTAGAATTTGTCGATGTCCAGAAGTGGAGTTATAGCCTGCGAGAAAAAATGCGATTTTAAAAGTAAACTGTCATAACTCCGAATGTACCGCCCAAATAATTGTGAAAATTTAACTAAAATCAGTATATAGTAGTATGAGTATACCGTATATATTTCAGAATTTTTGGACAAAAGAATAATTTATGATAAATGTAGTCATTTTGGACTGTTTTAGCCTATTTAAAAATAGGAAACGAATATAGAAAATTTCAGTAAAATAATTTTGTTACTAAAATATAATATATTAAATTTTTTCAGAAGATATAAAAATAATAAGTTGTTTTGGTATTTTTCATGCCTATGATTAAGTTAAGAATAAATGAGTAAATTAAGTTATAAAACTTGTAAATGTTATTTTATTGATTAATGATCATTATATGATGTGTTAAGACTTTATAAGGGTATTTTAATCATTTTTAATAAAATGTTATATGAATGACATGATATGTGTGTTAAATAAATTAAATAGTAATAGATAAACAATTAAATTAAATTGGTTATAAATGAATAAAATATTATTAAATGATTAATAATATTAAAAAATAAATAAAATATTATTAAATGAATAATAATATTAATAAATGATTAATAATATTTATAAGTGATTAAAATATTATTAAATAATTTATAATATTAATAGATGATTAAAATATTATTAAAGGATTAATAATATTTGTAAATGATTAAAATATTATTAAATGATTAATAATATTAAGAAGTGAATAAAATATTATTAAACAATTAATAATATTATATAAGAGTTTAAGATGATGATTAAGTGATTAAAATATTATCAAAGGGTGATAATATTACTAATGGTTTAAGATATTATCTAATGTTGACTTATGTGACTAAATGTTAGATAATTTATTTAGTAATATTATAAGTCAAGATATGTTATGCTAACTGAAAGATCAATCTTATTAATGATAGGTATTTTCATAAGAGATTATATTAGATTGTGTAGCGGTAATCAGCGAACGAGGCAAGTTTCCTAACTCAAACTTGAGTTACTATTTTTCAAGCATGTTTGCGGATTAATTATTGTCAATTATTCCACATCTATGATAATTATTGATATTCGCTCCTTGTGCAAGTTTTTTTTATTTCTCGTATAAACTTTATGATATGCAAGTTCTTACATTCATTTATCTTTTTTCTTATGATTGTTTCATGGTGTTTGAAGTTCTACATTGCTCAATGTTCCTACATTGAGTAAATCCTATAACTTATACAAATCATTTATATTTGTACAAGTGTTCTAGCTATCTTTAAAATTTAATTATGCCTGAATTGTTTAAGTACTATGTCGATGCCACTTGTTTCGGCTAGACTAATATTTGTTAAAGTATGAAACGTTCTAATAGTTGTGAACTGATTTGTTATTAAAAATCTATGCCACTTGTTTTGGCTATACCGATATTGAAATATTATGTTGAAATCATAGCATTTCTTTGAAATCAATCTAAACGATATTGTTATGGTACGGACTCATGATATAAGACTGAGCTGAACAACCCTTATAAAAAGGGGAACTTTATTGTCGGACATCCGACCCCGCGAACTATGTTTGAGTATTATGCATAATATAGGGTACAATGGGGTTAATCACCTCACGTACTTGCAGAAGAGTATAATTAGTCTTTATATCTAACTTATACTCTTGAGGTATTCAGTTTTATTAATTGATGATTCCTCTAGCAGTTCTCGATCTATTGTGATCACTCAACATGAAATCTGGGAATAACCCTCTTTATTGAATGTTGTTGCAGTATTACTAATTATTCAAAATCAATTGGATATAGTTGAACCCTCAAAAGAATTTAACTCATTCATTCTTGATGTGTTATTCACCATGAAATTTAAGAAAATCCTTGTTATTGGAAATGATTCATTATTTCAGCTACTTCACAATCTTGAATATTGTTGAAGTTCTAGAAAGTTAAACTCTTCTATTCATGATATAACATTTATTGTACGCTTTAAACTTTCTAAGCAAATTAGTTGCTCACCATTGCTTAAAATAAAACTTTTCAGCTAAGGCCAAGGTAGCCGAAGGTTCTCGGAAGGACAAATGCAAAGGGAAGGCAACCGAATAATGTCAATTGAGTACTGCTTATTATGTTATGTATTGATATAAACCTTTTGTATTAATAGTCATGTATTGTTCAGGTTGGTTAAACCTAGGATAATGATGTGTTTTGAATTAAGGTATTGTAATGAATGACGTAATTCATAATGAATGGGTAGATGGATGTGATGTGTATGATGTATCGTGAGCACTAAACTCGAGGTTCAAGGGAAAAACTTTAGGAATATGACTGTAAGAAAGATAGAGAAACTCATTTAGAGTTCTAATTGATGGATTGAGGAAATTCATCAATAGTAAGATATGTGGATATTTAGTATTTATGGATTGTGTTTACTGGTGTTGTACTAATTAAGTTGTTTAAAACTGATTGTAGGATGTCAAGAGATGATGAGATTAGAGAAACCCATGTGGTTACTGAGATGTTAGCAGCTGCACCAGTGCCATTAGCCGGGGTGGTAGCTTAGAGTGATTCGGTAGGTGATTCAGAGAAGGATTTTGAAGAAAAAGAGTCAGTTGAGGAAGTCTTAAAAGACGAACCTATGGTAAATCTAGAAAGTAATCATGAAGAGTATCCCGAAATGGAACTAAATGAAGAGTAAGAAGTAGATTCCAAAGAGGCTAAGGTAGAACCAGAAATAGAAACAGAAGATGAAAAAAAATGCAGTGTAGTAGCCGTAGATAGTCAAGCGTCAGTTGAAGTTCAAGATCTAAGGAATAAGGTGTTTTTCTTTGAGGAAAGGTGGAAGATGGAAAGGGCATTGCGTGAATTGACAGAAGAACGTAATGAGCTGAAAGCACAGGTTAATAGAATGAGAGTTGAGTGCAGTGTGTCGTCTGAAGCTTTAACTAGGAAGAAAAAGGAGAATAATAATAAAAGGATACGGAACAACAACAGTGACAATAACCCAGGGAATTCAAAACCGAAGAAGAAGGCTTGTATTAACTATGGGAAAAGTCATTATGGGGAATATATAAAGGGTAAGAATGTGTGTTATAATTGCGGACAAGGAGGGCATATCACTCTAAATTATTCCAAACTTAAGAGAAGACGATGTTATTCATGTAAAGAGGTAGGTCATCAGATCCAGAATTGTCCTAAGAAGAAGACAGGTGAAGGAAGTGGACAAAAGAAAGAATAAGTCTGAGAGAAAGGACCTTTTGAAGTAGAATAATATCTTAGGAATGTAGTATAATAGCTGATGGATAGGTATATGTATATCTATATATATGGATGTAATCTTAGTTTTTGTATGAATATCGTGATAACTTCTATAAGTTCCAACTTTTGTATAAGTTGTGTAATAGCAGTGAATCCCGACTTTTGTTATTGCAAAGGGATATTAAATGTTTATAGTAATATGCGCTATATGATGCAAAATATTATGCACTAGTTGAATGCATATGAATATAAGCATGATTATGAAAAATATTTTAGATTATTAAAGTATTAAAAAATTACTTGAATGTTTTAAAAATAAGTGATGAATGATCGGTGATAAGGTAATAATAATAATCTTATTACGCAGAAAGATGCCGCCTAGAAGGAGAATACCAACACCAGAAGAATCAGTGAATGAAGAAAGAGAACAAGCTAACCCAATGCAGCAGTTTGTAAACATGTTAGTAGGAGCCCTACAGAATAGGAATACTACCGCAGAAAATCAAAACCTGCCAGAAAATCGTTTGGCAAACTTCAAAGATTTCAAGGCCATAGGACCCCCCAGAGTTTAAGGGAACGATGAACCCGATAGAGGCCCAGTTATGGGTAAAAGAAATGGAGAAGGTGTTTATAGTCGCGAGAGTTGCGGAAGAGAAAAAGACGGCTTTTGCTACTTCATGTTAAAAGGAGAAGCTAGTTTTTGGTGGGAAGCCAACCAGAATAGAGCCGGAGAAGGGATAATAGCATGGGATCGATTCAAAGAGTTGTTCTTCGAGAATTTTTTTTTCGAGAAGCATGAAGAATAAAATGGAACTACAATTTTTAAATCTGAAGCAGGAGGACATGTCGGTAGCTGAATACGCCGCCAAGTTCAATGAGTTAAGCTAAGTTTGCTCTACATCAAGTAGAAATCGAGGAACGAAAGGCGCGACATTTTGAGAACGAACTGAAGCCGTGGATATTCAGCAAAGGAGCTGTGTTGCAGATTGATTCATTTTTGACCCTGTTAGAAAAACCAATCATCGCCGAGGGAGGAATGAAGCCGTATCAAAGTACAACCAAGAGTAAAAGAAGAAAAAGACTGAATGAGGTAATAAGGGAGGTAGTAGTGGAGGCAGTAACTTAAACAATCGTATGTGGAATGACAACACTAACTCGAGAAATAAATCAGGAGAAAGTAGGAAGAAAGGTGAAGCGTGTACCAATTGCGGTAAGAATAATCAGGGAGTCTGCCTGAAGGGACACATCTCTCCCAACTATTGCTGTGCGATTTATATAACAACAATTTACGCGTAAGTATACGCGGTCAACAAGTAATAAAGTGTAAGTAGAGTATTGATCCTACGAGGAATTATTACTAATCTTTTCCAAGTACTAACCTTTTATCATCTCAATCTTATTTAAACAAATGATAATTGCTTTTATTGTTTTGCATTAATAAAAGAAAACAAGTAATTGAAAACTATGGAAAGCGTTAAGATAATGAAATCTAATATTAACAAGTCTAATATTGTAATTTCCCCCAACACTTCATTTAAATATACTAACTCTCTCTTTTCAACTAGTTAAATCACAAGAATTGTTATCCGAGAATTCACAAGTATATACAAGCCCCTCTCGATGGTCAAATACGTATTTCCCAATGCAGTGTATAGATATATCTCTATTCTACACACTAACAAGAATCTAATATCAAGAATAATTAACAAGACACGTGTCACCAAATCTCATTAATCACCCTATCAATTACCAACTTTCGCAATAGAAATTATTAAGCATGGATTCTCAAATGGATACATGTGGTATTTAGGTATATGTCTATCCTAAATACAATTAAATTATCTATTTGTGAGGATAATAAATAAAACACACGTCACTTAATTTCATAAATTACCCATAGGAATATCTAATTTTCACATGATATCATAACAAGGTCTTAACACTATAATCCATTTCTCAATTTTATATAGGTTCCCAAGGTAATTACTAGGTAGATAATTAATATATGAAGCACAAATTATGATACCCAATTCATAAATGATTAACCAATATCAAAGAGAGAGAAATCAATTCAAACTATATGATGGGTTCCATTGAAATCTTAGAAAATGAGTTCTAGTTCATGGGAATTACAATAAACATCAAATTTGATCTATACATCATGATGGAATTACAAATTAAGAAGAGAATACTAGAGATAGAATGATAAAACCCCGTAAGAAGATATTCAATGGTTGCTTGATGGGTTGATTCTTGTTCTCTAGCTTTCCCTCAAGATTTGATACTCCTTGCTCTTCTTGCTCCTTGGACTTTGCTGAAAATTGCCTTGTATTGCAGATTTTTCCTCTCTAATTGATGTTATGTGTAGCCTCCCACTCTCTAGATTTGATGTTAGAAGTGTTATATGGTGTTAGAATACCTATTCCAGCCGCCCCCTCGATGTTATAAGAGTTGGGTATGAGAAACCCTACCCTAGACATCAAATTTTGGCCAAAAATTGCGAAATCCGACTACATCCAGGGAATTTCTTTCATTTTTGTTCCACTTTGATGTTATTAATAGCTTACATAACCTCTTAACAATATCAACAATCATCCATAACAAACAATGACAACAAGACTCGCAAGAAAACCAACCCATGAGCATAAAAGCTCTAAAACCATGAAAAGCTTGAAAACCTTAACCAAATCAAATGGAAATGGGTTCAAGTTAACGATTTACCTTTGTAAATCCCTCCTAGATGATATGAAGCTTGCTAGGCTTACTTGGCTTGAGTTCTTCTTGCTTGGATTTTCTTCTTCTTCCATCCGTGCCTTCTTCTTCCTCCTCCTTCCTTTTTCCGGCGACTTTTCCGGCGACCTTCTCCTTCTTTCTTCTTCCTCTTTACTGCAGATTTTCCCTCTCTCTCTCTATCAGCTAAAGCAACTTGGAGTGGAAGAGCAATGGAATGGAATGGTTTGAATGATTTGGGAGGAAATGGGTTTGTGGCTCAAGGAGGCCCAAAATTCAAGCTTGCCGGCAAACTCCCTCGTCTCTCAATTCTAATTGGTCTAAAATAGGGGGTTGGTTCCCTCTTGGAGTAATAAGGTCCCACTTTTGTACCAAAACAGGTAAATAAATCTACCCAAAATTAAAATGGGTATTACCATAAATATTGGGACGCATAAAAATAATTATTGTGGGATTTGTCTAAATATTCGGAACACCCATATCATACATTTCGGATACGGATAAAATCACGTATCAGTTCAAATAAAGTTTCAGACACTTAGAAAAATTATTCGTACGCATACACGTATTTATGAAATTATTCAACATCGAAAAAGGCACAAAAATTTTATGGCGTGAATAGTGCCTCGGGAAACGTGCCCCGTGAATAGTGATTTTGCGATCTTTCGCAAAATCAATTATTCACTCCTACGATTCAATAACGCATAAAACTTCATACATCGACATCAACCAGGTTATAAAATAACCTTAAAGGACATCACATAAAAATAATATTTAATCCATTTAATAATATTAACAAACCCAAATTACAAGGGTATTCACGATTCGCGATCGCTGCTCTTCACGATTAACTCCCCATAATCATATACATCATCGCACATACATCTCGCCCATAATTCGGGTTAGCATCTTTACAACACATAACTCGTTCAATAATATTATCTTCTAACTATTTATTTAATCCAATAAATAGTACTCTAGCGATATTTCTCGAAACCACCAAATTAGCTTATACGAAAACTTTCATACTTACTAATCATCGTCTACACACAATCTAGGTCATAATATAACCTTTAAACGCTTAACACATAATATTATTAATAAAATTCTATTTTATTCAATAATATTCATAAGCTCAAATTATCCAGCTATCCACGACTCGCGATCGTTACAATAATTAACTATTAACTCATTCATTTTGAATCTATGTATATATTTCACATTTATATATATACATATTAAGCTCACCAATTAAATTACATAAATATATATAACACATATATTCAAACACGACTCATAATAAGAATTATTCTATATTAAATTCTTATTATAATTATTCTCAAAAATTCGGGTTGTCACATCCTTCCCTCTTTATAAGGATTCCGTCCTCGGAATCACAAATATCAAACCTCTCTTACTCGGTTTTCATCTACTTTCTTCCAAAATTTTATCGTTGAATAATTTCAACGTATTACTATAACATAGGTTTCATATTACCTATTTAATCCACTTTCCTCAGCCAACTCTTGTAGGTTTTATTATATAACCTTTATCAAGTCAATTATACTCTGAGTATTATCCTATCTTTAACCCATCAATTTCCTTTTCTAAGGATCATTGTATGTCACAATCATCATAATAATTTAATATCATGATTTACACACTCATAAACATTCGAGATATTACAGACCATAACCTTCTAAACATTTGAGTCTGATGGTGGATAAACTGGTAACGGTTGTGGCTCAGGAACATGTATTGGGGCGGCACTCGGATAATAACTAAGTAATTACTTACCAAACAAAGCTCAATCATGCCAACTTTTCTTTTAGGCAATTCGTCGAATACATGGTGTGCACTGACTGAAATTATTCATCAAATACCTCCCCCAAACTTTGTTTCAACAAAAATTGTTAAGTAATTGTAATATTCAATCAAATCATAGTAATGAATAACCCAAAATCCTCCAATTGAGCCAACACAAACTCAATTGGGCAACCAATTTAAATTTATGCAAATTTAAACAATATATGATTACCCAAGGCAAATCCAAGTACAACAGTTTAACTAACCAAGAATACCCATCACAATTGACAACTTGATCTTACTTGTATGCAAAATTGGAGTGAGTACCTTGCTTTGTGTTGGCAAAAGAAGTTGTTTGGTAGTACCTTCAATTTGGAGATGGACTCTTTTGAATGTTCAATGGGTTGAAGAAGAATTCGTGTGGGAGAGTGGAAGTGTTTAGGAATGACAATCCAATCTGGCTTGGGAAGAAATAATTTTTTTTTAATTCTCAGCAGTCCCCGCCGGGGCGCGAAAATGTGCTTGGAAATGCCACCAGGGCGAGCTCAGCGTTGGGCGCTAAATTGAACTGCGATTTACCGTCGGGGCGCCAATTTTGTTCTTCATTTTGCCACCGGGGCGCCAACCCCCTGTATCCCAAAAACTTGATTTTTTTGCTTTCCAAAGCAGTAACCAACCTCAAAACACCCAACCTGATACAATGCAACATACCAAGCATACATTAGATAATTTGAGCGAAGAATGGGCCTATAGAGCAAATAAAACTCACAAGCTAAACTAACAAAAACACATGTATTGAAAACTTAGAAACTTGAAAATTTGAAACTTGCGTAATTGAAATATAACAACCAAACATAAAATATACGAATAGAGATAATGGGTTGCCTCCCATCAAGCGCTTGGTTTACAGTCCTCGACCTGACTAACTCCCTGGTTTTTATATAATTCCCTCTCGATAATTGAGGAAACCACCATCCATTAATAACCATGTAGCTTTTGGGAGGTTCCCATTGGTGATAGCCATATAGTTAAAGTCACCTAGCTTGCTTTTTGTAGATAAGTTCTCAATTTCAAATGTCAAAAAGCTAGGTGCTTCCTCCGTTGTGTCTATGATAAGATTGGGGCATTGGGGCTTGTCAAGCACAACGGACTCTTCTTCTATCTTCTTTTCCTCGGCCCACCATGGCTTTAAAGTTGTGCTAGCTCTCATGTCATAAAGAGCCTTGCCGACGACATGACTACCAAGTGGACACAGTTTTGCAAAACTGACTGGATTCTTGAACTTTGGTGGAGAAGACACTTGGGACATTAACACAATTGACTCATATTCGTTTGGGCTCATACAAAACTCTTCGCCGACTGTGTTATCCTTATCCCCAATTATCTCCTCTATTTCAATCTCTGGTGGCTCATCCGGTTACAAATTTGGTCCGGGCTTTCCATCAATCTCAGGAACCATGTCATTGGGCCATTCACCTTGAGGAAGATTGCTAATGACGTTGATAAGTTCCCCAATTTGGTTCTCAAGATTTCGAATCGACATCTCCTAACTTTTCATAGTCTCATCATTCGAAGCCATGAACTTATACACAAGTTCCTCAAATTTTGACATTCCTTCTTCCTGAGTAGGAGCTTGATTCTGAGATTCAAGAGTGTATGATGGGCTTGGAGCAAATGTTTGAACTTGAATGTTGTCGCTCCAAGAAAACTCCGGATGATACCCCATATCCTGATGATAATTATTGGGATAGGTGTAGTAGTTGAGGTAGTCGCTGAAATTTGTAACGACCGGGAATTCTGAAATTTCCTTGTAATTCGAATTTTTGAATATTAATGAATATTTTATAATTTATTAATATTATATTGGTGTTACGTGTTTAAAGGTTGTGTGACAATCTAGATCATGTGAATGTATGAATTTTAGGTGTTATAGTTTTGTTTTAAGTGAATAATTGATTTCGCGTAGCGTCGCTAAATCACTATTCACGGGGCACGTTTCCCGAGGCAATATTCACGCCATAAAATTTTTGTGTCTTTTTCGAAGTTAATAAATTTCATAAATACGTGTATGCGTACGAATAATTTTTCCAAGTGTCGGAAATTTTATTTGAGCTGATACGTGATTTTATCCGTATCCGAAATGTGTTATATGGGTGTTCCGAATAAATGGACAAATCCCATAATAATTATTTTTATACATCCCAATAATTATGGGAGTACCCATTTTAATTTTGGGTATGGTTATTTACCAGTTTTGGTACAAAAGTGGGAGTTTTCAGATATATTTTTGGTATTTTCGGGTATTTGTTTTGGCTTGTTACCCCAAGAGGGAACCAATCCCTCATTTTGGACCAATGAGAATTGAGCAAGGGGGAGGTTGCCGGCAAGCTCCTTGAGCAACCAACCCCATTTTCATTTTTCTTCCACTCCTCCCAAATTCAAACATTCATTCTCTTTTGCAATCCATCAGCTCTTCATTCAAACCCATTCTGCAGAGAGAGAGAGAGAGAGAGAGAGAGAGCTCACCGGAAAGGAGGAAGAAGTCGTCGGAAAAGAGGAAGAACTCGCCGGAAAAGGAAGGAGGAAGAAGAAGAGGGCACGGGTGGAGGAACCAAGCAAGAAGGACCTTCAAAATCAAGCCTAGCCAAGCTTCTTAACCTCTAGGAAGGATTTACAGAGGTAAAACATCAACCAAATCCTTTCCATTCGATTCCTTGCCAAGTTTTTCAAGTTTTTCTTAGTTTTAAGCTCTTAAGCTTGTGGGTTGGATTTTTGGCGATTCTTGGTGTTTTTGTTTGTTGTGATTGTTTGTAAATGTTGTTAAGAGACTATGTAAGCCATTAATAACATCAAAGCGGAACAAAAACACAAGAACTCCTTACCTTGGCTTAATGGAGCAAGAATAATGGACTTTGGACATTTGGACTTTTTAGAGGACTGTAAAACTATGATTTTGTGTTTGTTAATTTTATTTGTTGCTATGGTGTTGTAGTTCCATGGGTTATGGAGCTAACCCAGTTGGAATGGAGTAAAAAGGAGTTAAAACGAGTTCATAGTAATGATTCTTGTAAAACATGTCAAGAACTCGAAGAACAGAGTATGAACTTCACACTTTGGCTTAGGATTTGACCATGTTAATGTTAATGGGTAGCTCTGCATTTTTGATATGTTGTAGCCCCATGAGTTAGGAGTCCATTGAGTCCGAAATGGACCAATTTGCTTGTGTATTGAAGGAGTTATGGAGGTTGGAATGGCCGGAGGTCGGAGTCGCGAACTGGGAAGAAACCCAGAATCTGGCTACTGGAGAGTCGCGCCGCAGCGCCACTCATAAGCCTTGCAGTTCACGCTGCAGCGAGGGGCAAGAACGGAAAGACCGGGGCTCACGCCGCAGCGTGAGGCCCAAGCCTTAAGTCTCACGTCGCAGCGTGAGGCCCTGTCATTGGGAAAACACGGGACTCACGCCGCAGCGTGAGGCCCAGTGCTTGAGCTTGGCGCTGCAGCGCGAGCTCCGTGTTTGGGCCAGGTTGGGTTAGTCAGACCGGGTCGGATCGGGTCGAACCTAATGAGCCCATTTCAGCAGGGTCCAACAATTATATTTTTAGTAGTGACAATCAATGTGTTTTAATGATGCAGCGTCCGTTTTGAACCATTATTTGGTATGTGACTAATTGTTATGTAAATATGTACTTAATTGTGTAGGATATTAAGGAGCGTGTGTTATAATATTGTAGCAGCGCATCAGGCAAGTTCCCTAACTTCATTCTTTCTATATATTGAATGCAAGTTTCCTAACGCTTGTCTAACCCTTGTGTTGGGCAAGTTTTCCTTAACCTTACTCGAATTATATTTTGAGCAGGTTTCATATGTTATACAGGTTGTATATTGTTGCAAATTTCATGACTCAAATTGAGTTATTACTTTTGAATCATATTAGTGGACTAATTATTGTCAATTACTCCACCTCCAAGATAATTATTGATATTCACAGCTTATGCATTTGAATTCATTATCTATTGTTGGATTGTGAAACGTTTAAGTTCTTCATTCATGAACTGTTTAAGGAAATAGTCTACGCCATTTGTTTCGGTTAGACATGTACAGGTTATTATTTTAAAAGCTATCCAAACCGATTGTTGATGCGGATTCTTGGACTGAGAGAGCAACCCTTATGTAGGGGATTATAATGTGTCGGTTATTCGATGCAGTCAGAGTTAAATGTTATGCATATACATGGTGTACGAGAGGCTGATCCCCTCGAGTACAACTGACGGGGCCAGGTTTTAAAAGAGTTAGTCGAATGATTGACTCTTTGGCCAAAAGTTCATGGTCGGTTGGACCACTCAGCAGTAAATAATCATTATTCATTGATTCATTTGGACTTTGATTATGTCATTTCAGCTATTTCATCAATGTTCATAAATTGTTGATCTATGCAGCTATTATTCTTATTCATTCATGATATATCTTCATTCTTGCTTTTAAACTTGCTGAGCAAAATAGTTGCTCACCCTTGCTATATCATGAACCTATTGCAGTTAAGCCGGGGAGTTCCAAAGCGGACAAAGGCAAAGGAAAGCTTAAGGAATAGTTATATATACTATCCCGTTGTGTAATCGTGGAATAGTTTTGTATTATTAATGTATTCTGCGATGTATTTATTTAAGGTTGTAGACCTTGGGACCGTAGTAAACCTTTTATAATGAACAACATATGTTTATTTTATTCCGCATTAGTTGATTTATGTTGTTTAGAGGTGTATGGATGCATTTTATCGTGAGCACCAAATTCGAGGTATTGGTACCTGAATTTGGGGGTGTCACAGTTTGGTATCAGAGCTTTAGGTTATAAACTTTAAGATTTGCGAAACCTAGGTTATAACCTTAGTATTAAACTCGTATTGAGTACGCTAGGTGATGGATCGGGGAGATTCATTTGATGGTCATGTCTGGAGGTGGATTGTGGAAATCCATCGAGCCGAGTTGTGCATGATAAAATATCATTTCATTTTATCAATGAATATATTTTATTGTGACACTGACATCTTGCTATCTATTTGTTTCTGTTTGTGGTTGTAAGATGTCTGAGATGAGAGAGTTCAGTCCTGCTAGAGAGGTAGAGTTCACAGACATACATGTGGACGAAGGGCAGTTAGTGGGGATGCAGCTGAGTGAGCCAGAGATGATGGACACTAGGGATGAGTCCGAGGCCGAGTATGGTTCTGAGGAGGAGCCAGTTACCGGAAGAGTGCTGAGGCTGTTAAGCGACGAGGGGGAGGATGAGGACCCCGAGGAGGATCCATTGACGGAGGATGACGAGCCACCTGAGTATGCAGATGGCATGGGCACTACTGCCAGTGATATCATCGAAGAGCTGACAAATAGGAATGAGGAGCTTGAGAATTGAGTAACTCACTTAGAGGAGCAGAACCAGGAGCACCAGGACCGAGAAGAGCAGTACAGGTCATTGGCATATCAGACTTTGGGGGAAAAGACTGAGTTAACCCAGAAGTTGCAGGAAAAGGACCAGAGGATTGCCGAATTAGAGGCAGAGGTTCACGGTCGCCGAGGGGTTTCTGTTCAGTTTGGTGTGATGGTTTATGAACTCCTAGAGAGGAATGTGGTATTGGTGGGACAGATAGAGCGGGTAGAGGACCTGTTGGAGACTACTCGCCTGGAGCGAGATGAGGCTATAGGACAGTTGGCAGCCCGGACTACAGAGATTGATTCCCTCCGTTCAGGCTTGACTACTTCCATAGGCAGGCTGAGGGACAGGGTGAGGAGGCACCCCAGGGATGAAGGGAGTAGCAGACGCGTGATTAGGCGCTGAGTGGTCGACAGGCTGGCTCGACGGGAGCTCCGAGTTGCACTCCGCCATAGCAGGCGGTGATGTGTTGTTTTTAGCATTATGTTTGCAGTAGGTCCCACTTTTGTTGTAATAAGGGCTTACTTATGTTGTAAATCCCTCTGCTGGTAGCGTGCGTGGGATAGTAGTTGAACCCCCAATTTTGTTCCTGATAGAGGGGTGGAAGGTTATTATTCCCCAATTTTGTTCTTTAGGGGATAGTTAATGGTTGGTAGGCTATGTCATTTAGCATTTATAGAAGTATGCCACATGTTGAGTCTGGTTGTATTAAGACAATGACATATGGTTATAAATGCAGTTGTTTTATTTAAATCAAACGTGTTTGATGGATATTTTTACTTTTAATTGTTGACTTAAATGACTTATTGCATGAGGCCTAGATCTATTAGTAATAGCCGATGGTTTTCTTTTGGCAGATCATGGCGCCAAGAGGACGACCGCGTAACCAAAGGGTTGAGGAGTCGGTGAATAACGAGGAGGGTCAGGCAGACCCTATGAGGGCTTTTGTTAACTTATTAGCAGAAGCAATGCAGGGCAGACAAGCCGCTGCAGTTGATCAGCCAGGAAGTCACATGGCGAATTTTAAGGACTTCAAATTAGTAGGACCACCGGAATTTCGTGGGACTACGGATCCGATTGAAGCCCAGACATGGGTAGAAGAAATACAGAAAGTTTTTGAGGTCGCAAGGGTGGCCGAAGAACAAATGACGTCGTTTGCCACCTTCATGATGAAAGGTGAGGCAAATTACTGGTGGAAGGCGAACAAAGGTCGAGCGGGGGAAGGCACGATTGCATGGGCTCGTTTCAAGGAGTTGTTTTTCGAAAACTACTTTCCAGCGAGCATGCAGGCAAGCATGGAGATAAAGTTCCTGGAACTAAAGCAAGGAAGCATGTCAGTTGCGGATTATGCCGCAAAATTTAACGAGTTAGCGAGGTTTTCTCCACATCAGGTGGACACCGAAGCTAGGCGGGCAAAGAGATTTGAACAAGGACTGAAACCTTGGGTGTATAGTAAGGTTGCGGTTTTGCAGATCAACACATTTTCTACGTTACTTGAGAAAGAAATCATTGCTGAGGGAGGAAGCGAAGCTTTGGCCAGGCACAACCAAGATCAGAAAAAGAAAAAGAGTCACGAGGGTCATAAGGAAGGTAGCAGCGGGGGAAGTAACCCAAATAAGAGAAGATGGAACAACAGTCAGATGACAGGAAGCAAATCCGGAGGGGATACAAAGAAGGGTAATAAATGCGAGAAATGTGGAAGGAATCACTTTGGAGAATGCATGAAAGGAAAAGGAGTTTGTTTCAACTGTGGTCAACCAGGGCACTTTGCCCCACAATGCCCAAAGGCGAAGGCAGGAAGTTGTTTTTCTTGTGGCGCTTCAGATCATCAGAAGAAGGATTGCCCAAAGAGGAAGAGTGATGCAGGCAGTGCTAACCAAGGGAACAACAGTAAGCTGACTATTGGAGGACCAACACAGCAGAACAGACCAGTAGCACGCACCTTCAACATGACAGTGCAGGATGCGATGGAATCAAAGGATGTGGTGGCAGGTATTATTTCGATCAATAATATTAATGCATATGTATTATTTGATTCGGGAGCTACCTGTTCATTTGTGTCGGATGAGTTTGCTAAACGGCTAAACTTACCTCGTGAGAAATTAGAGAATCCAATGAATGTGGAAGTAGCTAATAAGGAAGTTATTCCTGTAGAACATATTCATAGAAATTGTTGTGCTGAGATAAACGGGTATAAACTGAGCGTAGATTTGATTCCGATACGACTAGGAGAATTTGATGTAATTTTTGGGATGGATTGGTTGTCTAGTCACGGGGCTATGATTGATTGTCAGAAGAAAAGTATACACCTAAAGACTCCGAATAAGTTGAAGGTCGTATTTTACGGTAGTAAATCGCCGAGACAATCTTGTTGTCTGACGATGATGCAAGCGAAGAAATTGCTACATAAAGGTTGTATAGGTTATCTGGCTCACGTGGTTGATACCCGAAGAGTAGAGGGTGAGCTGGGTCAGATACCTGTAGTAAGGGAATTCCCAGACGTTTTCCCAGATGAGATACCGGGATTGCCGCCGGATAGAGAAGTGGAATTTGTGATCGACTTAGTACCGGGAACCGCACCGATCTCAAAGGCACCGTACAGGATGGCACCGGTAGAGATGAAAGAACTGATGGTTCAATTGTAGGAGTTGCTAGATAAGGGGTATATTCGTCCAAGTGTATCTCCATGGGGAGCGCCAGTACTGTTCGTAAAGAAGAAAGACGGATCGCTTAGGCTTTGCATCGACTATCGAGAGTTGAATAAGGTTACCATTAAGAACAAGTATCCGTTGCCCAGAATTGATGATTTGTTCGATCAATTAAAGGGAGCGAAATACTTCTCGAAGATTGACTTGAGGACGGGATATCACCAACTAAAGGTAAGGCAGGAGGATATTCCAAAGACAACATTCAGAACTCGATATGGACACTTTGAGTTTTTGGTGATGTCGTTTGGGCTGACGAACGCGCCAGCAGCATTTATGGACATGATGAACAGAGTGTTCAAGCAATACCTGGATAAATTTGTCGTCGTTTTCATAGATGACATTCTTGTCTACTCTAAGACGGAGGAGGAACACATCAAGCATTTAAGGATAGCCCTGGAAACGCTGAGAAGGGAGAAGTTGTATGCAAAGTTTTCCAAGTGTGAATTTTGGCTACAAAGAGTGCAGTTTTTGGGGCATGTGATTGACAAGGATGGTGTATCGGTGGATCCTGCCAAGGTAGAAGCAGTAATAAACTGGGAGCAGCTGAAGACACCAACAGAAGTCCGAAGTTTCTTGGGATTAGCAGGTTACTATCGGAGGTTTATTCAGAACTTTTCAAAGATAGCGACACCGTTGACAAATTTGACAAGGAAGACTGTGAAGTTTGTATGGACGGATACGTGCGAAGAGAGTTTCTTGGAATTAAAGAAGAAACTTAGTGAAGCACCTGTGTTATCACTGCCAGATAATACAGGGGGGTTTGTGGTGTACAGTGACGCGTCACACAAAGGTCTTGGTTGCGTATTGATGCAGCATGGGAAGGTCATTGCGTACGCGTCACGGCAGCTGAAGGATTATGAGAAGGGATATCCGACTCATGACCTGGAACTAGCGACAGTAGTGTTTGCTCTGAAGATTTGGAGACACTATCTGTATGGGGAGAAGTGTGAGATATACACAGACCACAAAAGTCTGAAGTATATATTCACTCAAAAGGAACTAAACATGAGGCAGAGGCGATGGTTGGAGTTGATCAAGGACTACGATTGTGAAATTCTGTACCATCCCGGTAAGGCCAATGTAGTAGCCGATGCTCTAAGTAGGAAGGGCAGAGATAAGTTGATGATGCTGACAGTTCAAGAAGAACTGATCAAGGATATGGAAAAACTGGAGTTGGAAGTCAAGTATCCGACGAATGCAGATGAGAAACTGTTCGCAGTGGAGGCGAGTCCGACTTTATTAGACAAGATAAAGGAGACTCAAGGAAAGGATGATGAATGTATCGCCATAAAGAAGCGAATCTCAGAAGGAGAGGACCTTAAGTACAAAATTGATATCACGGGACTGCTAAGGTTTGAAGGGAGAATATGGATACCGATGGTTCCGGAGTTAAAGGAAGAGGTTCTGCAAGGAGCTCATTCCACAAAGTATTCGATACACCCTGGTAGTACCAAGATGTATCAGGATTTGCGCCAACATTTCTGGTGGTCGAACATGAAGAGGGAGGTTGCAGAATGTGTTGGGCGATGCTTGACATGTCAGAGGGTAAAAGCAGAACATCAGAAACCAGGTGGACTGCTACAACCGCTGAATATTCTAGAGTGGAAGTGGGAGCATATCACGATGGATTTTGTGACGGGGCTTCCACCAACTCAGAAGGGTTACGACGCGATCTGGGTGATTGTGGATCGTTTGACTAAATCTGCACATTTTCTACCGATCAAGATAAGGTACAGGCTGGAGCAGCTAGCAAAGTTATATGTGAAAGAGATTGTGTCACGACATGGAGTACCGATATCTATTGTATCTGACAGAGATCCGCGCTTCACGTCCAATTTCTGGAAGAGCTTACAAGAAAGGTTGGGAACTCAGTTGAGGTTGAGCACAACGTATCATCCTCAAACGGATGGGCAAAGCGAACGAACGATTCAGACGCTTGAGGACATGCTCAGAGCATGTGTGATGGATTTTAAAAGCAGCTGGGATGATCACCTACCATTGGTGGAGTTTTCCTACAATAATAGTTATCATGCAAGTATTGGCGTGCTGCCATATGAAGCATTATACGGAAGGAAGTGTCGAACACCTCTGTGTTGGGACGAAGTTGGTGAACGGAGACTGTTGGGACCTGAATTGGTGCAACAGATTGTGGATGTCGTCAAGGTGATAAGAGCTCGATTGGTAGCGGCTCAGGACCGACAGAAGAAATACGCCGATTTGCATCGTCAGAAGCGAGACTTTGAAGTTGGTAGTTTTGTATTTTTGAAGGTATCTCCCTGGAAGGGGAAGATCAGATTTGGTAAGAAGGGAAAATTGAGTCCCAGGTTCGTAGCACCATTTGAAGTTTTAAAGAGGGTAGGTGAAGTGGCGTACGAGGTAGCTCTACCTCCTGAACTGGAGCATATTCATAATATGTTTCACGTTTCTGTGTTGCGGCCATATAAACCCGACTACAAGCATGTGATATCCCATGAACCAATTCAAGTGGAGAAGGACTTATCATATGAGGAGATTCCTATCCAGATATTAGATAGGAAGGAACAGAAATTAAGAAATAAGGTCATTCATTCGGTCAAAGTACTTTGGAGGAACCACGCAGCTGAAGAAGCTACGTGGGAGCTAGAAGAGAAGATGAGGAAGAATTATCCGCATCTTTTTGAGTGAACCCGTTAAGTTTTCCGTACCTAGACTGTAATTCTGGGGACAGAATTCTTATAAGGGGGGGGAGGATGTAACGACCGGGAATTCTGAAATTTCCTTGTAATGCGAATTTTTGAATATTAATGAATATTTTATAATTTATTAATATTATATTGGTGTTACGTGTTTAAAGGTTGTGTGACAATCTAGATCATGTGAATGTATGAATTTTAGGTGTTATAGTTTTGTTTTAAGTGAATAATTGATTTCGCGTAGCGTCGCTAAATCACTATTCACGGGGCACGTTTCCCGAGGCAATATTCACGCCATAAAATTTTTGTGTCTTTTTCGAAGTTAATAAATTTCATAAATACGTGTATGCGTACGAATAATTTTTCCAAGTGTCAGAAATTTTATTTGAGCTGATACGTGATTTTATCCGTATCCGAAATGTGTTATATGGGTGTTCCGAATAAATGGACAAATCCCATAATAATTATTTTTATACATCCCAATAATTATGGGAGTACCCATTTTAATTTTGGGTATGGTTATTTACCAGTTTTGGTACAAAAGTGGGAGTTTTCAGATATATTTTTGGTATTCTCGGGTATTTGTTTTGGCTTGTTACCCCAAGAGGGAACCAATCCCTCATTTTGGACCAATGAGAATTGAGCAAGAGGGAGGTTGCCGGCAAGCTCCTTGAGCAACCAACCCCATTTTCATTTTTCTTCCACTCCTCCCTAATTCACTCCACTCCTCCCAAATTCAAACATTCATTCTCTTTTGCAATCCATGAGCTCTTCATTCAAACCCATTCTACAGAGAGAGAGAGAGAGAGAGAGAGAGCTCACCAGAAAGGAGGAAGAAGTCGCCGGAAAAGAGGAAGAACTCGCCGGAAAAGGAAGGAGGAAGAAGAAGAGGGCACGGGTGGAGGAACCAAGCAAGAAGGACCTTCAAAATCAAGCCTAGCCAAGCTTCTTAACCTCTAGGAAGGATTTACAGAGGTAAAACATCAACCAAATCCTTTCCATTCGATTCCTTGCCAAGTTTTTCAAGTTTTTCTTAGTTTTAAGCTCTTAAGCTTGTGGGTTGGATTTTTGGCGATTCTTGGTGTTTTTGTTTGTTGTGATTGTTTGTAAATGTTGTTAAGAGACTATGTAAGCCATTAATAACATCAAAGCGGAACAAAAACACAAGAAATCCTTACCTTGGCTTAATGGAGCAAGAACAATGGACTTTGGACATGAACTTGGACATTTGGACTTTTTAGAGGACTGTAAAACTATGATTTTGTGTTTGTTAATTTTATTTGTTGTTATGGTGTTGTAGTTCCATGGGTTATGGAGCTAACCCAGTTGGAATGGAGTAAAAAGGAGTTAAAACGAGTTCATAGTAATGATTCTTGTAAAACATGTCAAGAACTCGAAGAATAGAGTATGAACTTCACACTTTGGCTTAGGATTTGACCATGTTAATGTTAATGGGTAGCTCTGCATTTTTGATATGTTGTAGCCCCATGAGTTAGGAGTCCATAGAGTCCGAAATGGACCAATTTGCTTGTGTATTGAAGGAGTTATGGAGGTTGGAATGGCCGGAGGTCGGAGTCGCGAACTGGGAAGAAACCCAGAATCCGGCTACTGGAGAGTCGCGCCGCAGCGCCACTCATAAGCCTTGCAGTTCACGCTGCAGCGAGGGGCAAGAAGGGAAAGACCGGGGCTCACGCCGCAGCGTGAGGCCCAAGCCTTAAGTCTCACGCCGCAACGTGAGGCCCTGTCATTGGGAAAACACGGGACTCACGCCGCAGCGTGAGGCCCAGTGCTTGAGCTTGGCGCTGCAGCGCGAGCTCCGTGTTTGGGCCAGGTTGGGTTAGTCAGACCGGGTCGGATCGGGTCGAACCTAATGAACCCATTTCAGCAGGGTCCAACAATTATATTTTTCGTAGTGGCAATCAATGTGTTTTAATGATGCAGCGTCCGTTTTGAACCATTATTTGGTATGTGACTAATTGTTATGTAAATATGTACTTAATTGTGTAGGATATTAAGGAGCGTGTGTTATAATATTGTAGCAGCGCATCAGGCAAGTTCCCTAACTTCATTCTTTCTATATATTGAATGCAAGTTTCCTAACGCTTGTCTAACCCTTGTGTTGGGCAAGTTTTCCTTAACCTTACTCGAATTATATTTTGAGCAGGTTTCATATGTTATACAGGTTGTATATTGTTGCAAATTTCATGACTCAAATTGAGTTATTACTTTTAAATCATATTAGTGGACTAATTATTGTCAATTACTCCACCTCCAAGATAATTATTGATATTCGCAGCTTATGCATTTGAATTCATTATCTATTGTTGGATTGTGAAACATTTAAGTTCTTCATTCATGAACTGTTTAAGGAAATAGTCTACGCCATTTGTTTCGGTTAGACATGTACAGGTTATTATTTTAAAAGCTATCCAAACCGATTGTTGGTGCGGATTCTTGGACTGAGAGAGCAACCCTTATGTAGGGGATTATAATGTGTTGGTTATTCGATGCAGTCAGAGTTAAATGTTATGCATATACATGGTGTACGAGAGGCTGATCCCCTCGAGTACAACTGACGGGGCCAGGTTTTAAAAGAGTTAGTCGAATGATTGACTCTTTGGCCAAAAGTTCATGGTCGGTTGGACCACTCAGCAGTAAATAATCATTATTCATTGATTCATTTGGACTTTGATTATGTCATTTCAGCTATTTCATCAATGTTCATAAATTGTTGATCTATGCAGCTATTATTCTTATTCATTCATGATATATCTTCATTCTTACTTTTAAACTTGCTGAGCAAAGTAGTTGCTCACCCTTGCTATATCATGAACCTATTGCAGTTAAGCCGGGGAGTTCCAAAGTGGACAAAGGCAAAGGAAAGCTTAAGGAATAGTTATATATACTATCCCATTGTGTAATCGTGGAATAGTTTTGTATTATTAATGTATTCTGCGATGTATTTATTTAAGGTTGTAGACCTTGGGACCGTAGTAAAGCTTTTGTAATGAACAACATATGTTTATTTTATTCCGCATTAGTTGATTTATGTTGTTTAGAGGTGTATGGATGCATTTTATTGTGAGCACCAAATTCGAGGTATTGGTACCTGAATTTGGGGGTGTCACAAAATTGCCACCATACAGTGTCGCCTTGAAATTGATGGGGTAAGTATGAATCGAATGGTTTCCAACACAATAATCATAAATCACCGCCATATTTTGAATATTTTGTGCTTCTAAAGCCTCAACGCTCCTCAAAATTGCCTCCATATGTGGTGATACCTCCTCGAGTCCATACCTCCTCGAGTCCATACCTCCCTGCCGCACTTGGTCGAGTCATTGTGTAAGGCCATTGATCATTATAGTTATCCATGTTGTACCTCGTAAATCATTAAAACATAAAAATATTAAAATAAAGTAAAAATAAATTTATATTCAAGTTTAAATTAAGATCAATTTGATTGTAATTAATATTGAAAAAACACTAGAAAAACAATTCACGGTAACGGTGCCAAAAACTTGTTGTGCGATTTATATAACGGCAATTTACGCGCAAGTATACGCGGTTAACAAGTAATAAAGTGTAAGTAGAGTATCGATCCCACGAGGAATTATTTCTAATCTTTTCCAAGTACTAACCTTTTATCATCTCAATCTTATTTAAACAGATGATAATTACTTTTGTTGTTTTGCATTAATAAAAGAAAACAAGTAATTGAAAACTATGGAAAGCGTTAAGATAATGAAATCTAATATTAACAAGTCTAATATTGTAATTTTCCCCAACACTTCATTTAAATATCCTAACTCTCTTTTCAACTAGTTAAATCACAAGAATTGTTATCCGAGAATTCACAAGTATATACAAGCCTCTCTCGATGGTCAAATACGTATTTCCCAATGCGGTGTATAGATATATCTCTATTCTACACACTAGCAAGAATCTAATATCAAGAATAATTAACAAGACACGTGTCACCAAATCTCATTAATCACCCTATCAATTACCAACTTTCGCAATAGAAATCATTAAGCATGGATTCTCAAATGGATACATGTAGTATTTAGGTATATGTCTATCCTAAATACAATCAAATTATCTATTCGCGAGGATAATAAATAAAACACACGTCATTTAATTTCATAAATTACCCATAAGAATATCTAATTTTCACATGATATCATAACAAGGTCTTAACACTATAATCTATTTCTCAATTTCATATAGGTTCCCAAGGTAACTACTAGATAGGTAATTAATATATGAAGTACAAATTATGATACCCAATTCACAAATGATTAACCAATATCAAAGAGAGAGAAATCAATTCAAACTATATGATGAGTTCCATTGAAATCTTAGAAAATGAGTTCTAGTTCATGGGAATTACAATAAACATCAAATTTGATCTATACATCATGATGAAATTACAAATTAAGAAGAGAATACTAGAGATAGAATGATAAAACCCCTGAAGAAGATATTCAATGGTTGCTTGATGGGTTGATTCTTGTTCTCTAGCTTTCCCTCAAGATTTGATACTCCTTGCTCTTCTTGCTCCTTGGACTTTGCTGAAAATTGCCTTGTATTGCACATTTTCCTCTCTAATTGATGTTATGTGTAGCCTCCCACTCTCTAGATTTGATGTTAGAAGTGTTACATGGTGTTAGAATACCTATTCCAGCCGCCCCTAGATGTTATAAGAGTTTGGTATGAGAAACCCTAGCCTAAACATCAAATTTTGGCCAAAAATTGCGAAATCCGACTGCATCCAGGGAGTTACCGCCCCGACGCTCAAAATTGGCTTGAAAATTACTGCCCCGGCGTTGAATTAGCCCCGGCGCTGGAATAGTGCTGGAAATTACCGCCCCAGCGCTGAAACTCTGTACCCCGAATCAGTTTCGACGTCTGTTGGAAAAATGACCATAACTTCTTTGTCTGAACTCGGATTAAGGCGATTAAAGAGGATATGGAAAGCTAGGAAGTAGCTCTACAACTTTTATAACTGGAGGTCGTCGAGATAATGGCCGGAGCAAGGCTCAAATAGAGCCCGAAGCAACTGCTATGTAAAATTTATGCCAAATCCGATGGTAAAATGACCATAATTCTCTCATACGAACTTCAAATTGGATGATTTAAGATGTTCTGGAAAGCTAAGGTGAAGTTCTACAGTTTTCGTTCTTTGAGGTTTGAGAGATTCGGATTAGATCATGGGTGAAATTGAGAAACAAACAACTGAAATGCCAAATTCAAGCCAAAAACGCGTTGATCCAATTGGCCTTTATTTCAATTCCTACAAAACAAAGTAAAAACACATAAAAGAATAAAAAACATATAAAAGTAATACGAAACTACATTACACAACAATAAGATGAAAACACATAAAACCAAACGAAATGACTTAGGATTTACAAATTATCAATATCAAAAGTACCTAATTTGTGTGTATAAAACACACTCATCAACTGTCCTAGTCCGAAGAAATTGCAAGGTTGTTTTTCGTGTGGATCGTCAGACCACCATAGTCGTAACTGTCCAAAGAAGAATACAGAAAGAGGAAGCAACAACAAAGGAAACAGCAGTGGGACACTGCTGATTAACGGGCCAGCTCAGCCAGGAAGACCAACGACACGTACGTCTAACATGACGGCTCAAGATGTAGTTACTTCAAAGGAAGTAGCGTCAGGTATAATTCCAATCAGTAATAAAATTGCATACGTATTATTTGATTCGGGTTCAATTGATTCTTTTGTTTCTGAAAAATTTGTTAAGGAATTAAACTTATCTCGTGAAGAATCAAATTGTGATAGAAGTAGTATCGGGGACGACTCCAGTTTTAAAGGCCCATATGGGATAACGTATGTAAAAATGAAGGAATTGATGATAAAACTTTAAAAGTTATTAGAAAACAAGTATATTAAGTGGTCTAGGGTAACCCTTAGAGGTTCTAGAGTAGAGTAAGAGAAAGTGAGAGTTGCTTAATATGTTGAAGGAATACTATTATGATGATACCTAAATATAACAGGTAATTATGAGCCATGGCAAGAGAAAATGAAGTAATAAATATGTTAGAGTAATTCAATAAAAATTGATTGATTAATAAATAAGGGTGTAAGAATAGATATAATTTGAATGTACGATAAGAGTGATTCCGGGGACGGAATCCTTATAAGAAGGGGAGAATGCAAGGACCGAGAATTTACGGAGGAATATAAGTTATGTCAATTAAGCAAGCTAGCTAGTTTTTGAGTGAATATAAGTTATGTGAATTAAGCAAGCTAGTTAATTTATTTATTTTAAGTTGACTAAGAAATGAAAAGGAGGCCAAGATGAATAATAAATTAAGTTGATTAAGGAAAAGCAAGATAAACTTATGTTAAAAATTAAACATAGCTTGAATGTTGACCTTGAAGGGTAAATGAAAAGATTTATGATCAGTAAGTGATTAATTAGTATTACTAATATAAAGTTCTTGTACGAATATGAATACATATATGTATAATAATTTATCGATCGAACGATAAGTGTTTTCAAGCCAATTAGGGCTAACTAAGTTAATGAATCGGTGGAACAAAAATAAAAGCCAAGAGATAAGAATTTATTGAGTTGAACTTATGATGAAAGCATTGTGACATAATTATAAATATTAAAGGAATAAGAATTAAATAACCTAAGTGTTATATTTAATTAAGAGTCCAAGTATTTAATTTCATACAAGTGGACGAGACTAAGGAATTTATTTTAATATCTCAATCTATTTATTCTCTTAACCTAATTATTAAAGCAAGTCTAATTGAGTTATATAATTAAACCTTTATGAATAATTATTTAAAGTTCAAAGTAGTGAACTAGAAACCCTAATTAAATAGCAAGGGTGAGGAATTTTATGTGTTGGGCATATGCTAGCTATTGTGGCCCAAATGAATTAGATGAGAGCCCAAATACATAAAAGGTTTGGCCCAAACCCTAGCCCAATTTGTGGAGAACCTTCTAGATGATAAATTAAGCAAATAAATCATTAATTGAAAAATCAAAATGGGATAAAGGAGTGAGTAATGTCCGGATATAGAGAGAGGAGGTCACATGGGAGTAATTAAGTTCATTTCATTTTTTCAAAGTGGGTTACTAACTCTCCTGGCCTTTGTTCCCTGGCAAACTAGCTTACTTAATGTGAGATCCATAAAATGAGGGAAAGCAAAGAAAATGGAAGATATGTAATGATGAAATATATATATATATATAAGTTATATGTATAAAATTCTTAGGCTATAAATAGAATCCACCACATTTGCTAGCAAACGTTTATTTTATTTCCTAAATAGCTAAAGAGAGAAAATATTAGAGGGAGAAAAGAGGGTGGGGTTGCCGTGGGTCTAAGGAGGAAGAAGGAGGAGAGTTTCTTCATGTCACGCCCCGAAATCCACCTGCTAGCTTCTTTTAGCCAGGTCGGACTTCGTGCTGACTTGTACAACTCTTACATAATGCTATAAAAATTTTAACTTCTACTAATTAGAGTAAAATGCGAAAAAGTGATAATATTATAATATCATTCTTTCGTGTTATATCATTCCCAGGTTACTTGTTCTTATTACAAATAAGTCTTAAAAGACTTAAAAATAAATCTCTATTTATCTATCCGAGACTTGCAGTATTAGCAACTAGGCAGTTCCTAGGAAAGAGGGGGATTTCCGTTAAAACGGCGCGCAATTAATGACCTAACCCCTTTCCTTGACAGAACTTTATAGACATTGCCAATAATGTTAATCTAACATAGTTACATGACTTCTACGAACTTAAATAAAAAGTTCACAATACATTATCAAAAGAAGACAACAATAATTATATCTTTCTTGACCTAACTGCTCTTCTTTAACTTTCTCTTTTACTGTAAAACTCTTTTGGTACTACTTCATTAGCTGTAAATAGAAATTATTTGCAAGAATGAGCATAAAATAGCTCAACAAGTATAAAGATCTGAATAAAGGTATACACACACTATGATTGATTTGAAAGAATAGAGTTCAACGATTTTGTCTAACTGAGGGTTGATATCCTTTATTGATTCGTATCAACCATTTCTGTCAGTCATAAAGACTTAGAAATATGTTTGGTTTGGATATTTTGAAGGGGATCAGCCTTCCTCAATATCCTAGGTGTATGCATATCATCCTACTCATGCAAACAACACGTTATGTCGAGATTTACTGGACATATATATGACCCTCAAAGGGGTAATTTATCTCAGTTCTAGAAGTCTTACCAAAATAATTTGATTCGACATAACAATTCATGCTTTCACTAAGCAACAACAATTCCATATGAATAATAGTTCATTTCTTAAGTTATGCTGAATCAAGAAGCAATAACTTCACAATAATTGATAACACGAATGAAATATTTAAACGAATTCGTACAATAGATGTACAAGGAATAAAAAACTTGCAACAATATAAGAAATAGAAAACTTGCATTCAATATGAAAATTAAATGAAGTTAGAAAACTTGTAAAACATCAGAATACTTGCACACAATAATCAATTGTACAAGATAGGAAACTTGCATTCAATACATAAATCGAATGAAGTTAGAAAACTTGCTTAAATATAACTTGAGTAAGGTTAGAAAACTTGCAACAAGTAAGAGGATTTACACAAGATAGGGAATAGAAAACTTGCACACAATAATAATTGTACAAGGTTAGAAAAACTTGCACAATATAAAGCTGTACAGGTTAGAAAACTTGCAACAAGTAAGAGGATTTACAGAAGATAGGGAATAGAAAACTTGCACACAATAATAATTGTACAAGGTTAGAAAAACTTGCACAATATAAAGCTGTACAGGTTAGAAAACTTGCCTCGTATATCTTTTACAGATAAATATAATGGTCTAAACGTTCGTCGTAAATCCTACACGATTATAAGTTCATGTAAACTAATTAAGCATTTAACGATTAAATCTTTTAAGTTTTATTTCGGGTATTATAACCGCTTATAAATAAGACTTCTTCTACTATACATGAAATAATTTCAGAATTATTTCTGCAAATAGAATGAATATTTTTCAACTATATTTAAAATAAATTGAGCATTATAACTACTTATAAAATGAATATTCGGTTATTATATTTGAGATAATTTCAGCATTATAACTGCTTATAAAATGAATATTCTTACTAAATACTTGAAGAAAATCGAACATAGTAACTGCTTATAAACGTATATTTTCTAATATATAAGAAAAATAAATCGGACATTATAACTGCTTGTAAATAGGACTTTTGTACTATTTACACAAAATAATTTGGGCATTATAACTGCTTATAAAAGTATATTTTTACTAAATTTATAAAGAAGATTAAAAATAATAACCACTAGAGTAAACACCTCTTGTAGTTGCTAGCTTTACTTCCAATCGCGTAGTGCTTCGATACTTCGAAAGTAAGTTTTATCTCATAATATCTCTCAGAATATAAACATAGAGTACTTTTGCTCTTGAATTGCTCTTGAAAAATGGTAAGGAATGAATGGCCTTAGCTTGCTATTTATAGAAAAACATAGTTTTGTTAATTGCACGTTACGAGCTCGGCTTATTACACTTTAGTACCTAGCTTGGTCAGCTTATTACACCTTAATACCTGATTAATTGCACTTTAGTACCTAGCGTGTGCCAGCGTGTACCTAGCGTGTGCCAGCGTGTACCAAGCATGTGCCAAGCATGTGTCAGCGTGTGTCAAGCATGTGCCAGCGTGCACCAAGCGTAAGCGCGACAAAGCAACTTGTCACCGTAAGCACAGTAAAGCACTATATCAGTTTAAGCACGACAAATCAACTTGTCAAAACAATTATACTAACAAGTTCATTGGCAAAAAAATTTATTTTTAAGCACGACGTGTCAAGCACGACGTTTTTCGGAGAAAATTTTATTTGACCTAAATCATCGTTTACATGATAAAATCACAAAACACTTCCTTCGAAATATCATTTCGATCTGTATTAAGCACATATGTTAAAAATTTTGAATCTCATTAGGGTTTAAGGTTTTAAACTTCTCGATACCTAGTTTTAGGTTATATGTTCTAATTCTAAACGTATATGATCCTGTTTTCGAATCATATTAGGTTTTCAAAGATTACCTGAATAGTCGTTCATTAGGTATTTTTAGAGTTTTCATTTTTAACCTAGTTAAGACAATATTTATAATTTTGATAATATTTCGGGGTATTACATTCACCCCAACTTATAAGAATTTCGTCCTCGAAATTACAGTCTAATTATTTATAAGTTTCATAAATATTGGGGATATTATATTCTCCCCTCCTTATAAGAATTTCACCCTTCAAATTAATAACTTAAAATTCGTTATAAGGGTACTTCTTTCTATCCCATGTTCTATGTAATTTATACATATAAATCACATAAGCATGTTTAAATTTAGAGGACTCAGAATCAAAAATGTTACGTCCTTGAATCCGTGCGCTTACTGTGCGGACCAAGTGCATAACTTATTTCATATAATATAAGTTCAGGAACTCGCTACATTGAGAAATGAGTTCGCCACATTCATATGAGTTCCACAAAGAAACGTACCATATTTTATGGTTTAATGAACTTGCCGTATACTATGGGTCATTAACTTAGCATATATGTGTTTTAAAAAAAAATCATACAGAATTTCAATTTCTATAGATGTTCCATCATTTATAACCTCTATCTATCCAAGATTCACAGTACCAGCATCAAAGATTGTTCTGATGAGTCAATTTTATACCTATAAATTGAGTATTTTTAGCTTGATGATTTGTGAGTTTTTGAGTAATTTATATTCTTTTTTATGTGTTTTTATCTTATTGTTATGAAATATGTCTTTGTATCACTTTTATGTATTTTTACTTTGTTTTGCAGGAAAAAAGAATAAAAGGGTATTTGGATCAATGTCCATAATTTATCATTGACATAGCAGCCCATTGAGGCCCAATTTCGTCCTTAGTCCAGCCTTTATCTCTCAACGCTCAAAGAAGAAAAGTTATAGATCTATTTCTTAGCTTTCCGAATCATCTTGAAACGCCTAAATCGAAGGTCGGATGAGAGAGTTATGACCATTTTACCAACATACGTCAAAGCTGAAAATTTCAAGAAATTGAGCTTTTGGACAGATTGACCTTTGGGGCTTCGATTGAGATTTGAATTGTGTTAGAGTTTCCAAATGAAAACGTGTTCTTCTTAAAGATTATAGTAGACTCAAGCTTTCTGGAAAGGTGTGACGCCCCCAAATTCGGGTCTCCAAATACCCGGATCCGGTCATCACGATCCACTACAAACATTCACCTCTAACAACATATGATAACTAATATGCGGAATATAATATACATATGTTGTTCATTTCAAAGGTATTACTAGTCCCAGAATACAATAACCTTAAACAGTTACACAAATCCATACCCTAAATAAATGTCAGGGTTTAAATTACATTAACAGTAATTAACTACACATAATTTAAAATCTGCTACATGAAGTCTATTACTTCATCTTTTCTTTCCCTTTATTCTTCCCTGACGTCTCGGGTTTAGCTGCAATGAAATCATGATATATCAAGAATGAGCAACGAGTTTGCTCAGCAAGTTTAAAGTACAACAATAAGGATATATCATGATGAAAGGAATATAGGAAGAGATTTCAACAATAGAATTATCAGAAGCAATAACAATAAATGCTTTTAGAATAATTGGTAGTCAAATAGACTTTGAACAATAACTTCCAAAGGAGTCAATAGCTAGTTGACCCTCTGGTTACTGGCTACAGAATGAGTACTTGAGAGGATCAACCTCGCGTACGCTATGTGTATGCATAACATTTAATTCCGCTAGTTGTACCTTATATACGGTACCTGGGGTACTCCCCTATAATAAAAGGGGTGTTCATTCAGTCTAAGAATCCTTACCATTGATTGGTTCGGATAGCTTTTATAAATTCTTACATACGTGCCTGACCGAGACAAGGGTTCAGACTTAATCATGAATAGTTCGTGAATTTCAGAACTTAAATAATTATACGAATTCAAATGCACAAGTGCGAATGCCAATGAATACATAGATGTGGAATAATTTTAAAAGTAATTAAACCACTTAAAGCATGCTTGGAGATAAGATTCAAGCTTAAAGAATAACTTGCAATAATATATACCTTTTGCACGAATTAAAAATAATGCATAAGGTTTAGAAATATTGCTCAATGTAAAAGTTGGGTAAGATAGAACTTGCATTCAATATACTGAAAGAATGAAGTTAGGGAACTTGCCTGTTTGCTCAGCTACAGATAAAATTTAGCTTTAATTAATTGATCTTGGATAACCTATTAGTTGATAAAGTTGGTTTATCCATTAGCATTGTATAATGGTATATCGATACACCCACTTATGCTATTTATTTAAAAGATAAACAATTCACCATATACATTTAATTTCTGTCTAACCATTAGCTAAACAGGAATTAACTTAATGACCTTTAGCTATTAAAATAATTGTTAGCTAATCATGATTACTATTCTTCGAATGTTCAGATCATTACCCTTATTGTCTCTAAATATAGGTCAATAATCTTTATTTATTATTTGTGAAAATAATAAATTCATTATGGTTAAATAGCAACTAGATAATAGTTGGTTACTTATTCAATTTTATTTACCCTCAATTACTAATCACCCTTAAGGGTAATTGAGTAATTATTATTCTTGTTCCTTAATTAAATACTTAATGTATTAATTCACATACACTTAATTATTAATTATATAATCAATAAGTATTATTATCTTTAATGGTAAATAATTATTATTTTATTACCTTATTCATACTTAATTATTATTTAACATTCCTTAAATAATAATTAAATATTTATTATCTTTATTTCAATAATTCATAATTGTTTTACTAACTTTACCTATACCCAATTATTAATAATAACTGAATATTTATTATCTTTATTTATTATTACTTGATAATAAATAATTATTTATTAACTTTACTTATACTTAATTATTATTTAAGATTTAAATAATAATTAAATATTTATTACCTTTATTTATACCCAATTATTATTTAAACAATAATCAAGTATCTGTTAGTTTTATTTATTATTTAAGGGTAAATAATAAATAATTAAATTATTAATTTTATAATTAATTATTATTAGTTAAATAATTTTATTAACTTATTCGTACTCAATTTATTATTTAACTAATAATTAAGTATTTATTAACTTTATTGATAATAAATAATTATTTGATAAGCGGATTCATACTTAATTATCACTTAATATCAATGAGAATTAAGTATTTATTATCTTTATTTATTATTTATTGATAATAAATAATTAACTTATTAACTATATTCTTACTTAATTATTATTTAATATTAATTAAATAATAATTAAATATTTGTTAACTAACACTGAGTAATAATGACCTTTATTCTTACTCTCATTTTATCTTTAATTATTATTTAATATTAATTAAGCAATAATTAATTAGTCGTTACCTTTATTATTTAATAATAATTAATCATTATCATTATTTATTAATATTAAATAACTAATTTGACTTTATTCTTAGCTTTCATTCATATAAAAAAAAACTTTGTATCCCACTTGGATAATACTAGAAATATAGTTAGATGGTAATAACACTTTAATCACCCAACTGCCTAAAGTGTTCATGCAGTCTATACTGCACACAGACACACACCCACAAGCTTAGCCCCTTACCAACAAGCTTTGTGCTAACAGTAACCATAGCCACACTGTTGGTTTCAGTTCTGTGAATCAGCCCAACCATTAACACAGAAAAATAATTGGGCTCTAACCGAACAACTAGTTTACAGTATAGATTTAAGCTACCAGAATTCTAGGGTTCTTTAATTTACAGAGACCCAATAATCATCCCCAATACAGTGTATGCCAACAACTCAATGTATTATATACAACCAACATACTGATACAACCAACATATTGCTATAACCCAACACATTGATATAAAACTACACAGTGATATAAACCAACACAAAGAATATATTTCCCAATACCATTAATATCACAATACCAGATTTCTAAATTAAGATAACCCAACACAATACAATACAATTCCAAAACAAATGTATAGTATGAATTAATACCATCATCTTTTAGAACCTTTAAGGTTCACCAGTTTCCCAACAAAGAACTAGCACAGTACAATACAGTACAAGCACGACTCAATCCAAATACAATGTATAACCTATTCAATTAAAGAAGGAAAATCAAAATAACAAACTCAGCTGCTCACTAAGGTACCTTGCTATTGATCGTACTGCGATTTTTCTCCTCCTACCGAAATAAGTGACAAAGTCTTGGGACATTCACAATAGCTCTCCTCCCCTGCTCACTATCGATTTCTCTCTCTATTTGCACAACCAAAATTTTAGCTGCTTGGTTTAGTATTCTGGGGGCTCAATTTATAAGAAATTGGTTACCCAAATAATTGGGTATTACCTCAATTGTTTCGCCAAGAACCATCGGTAGCAAGGAGGCAGCGATGGTGACTTGCCGGCTGTCCTTTGGGCCGTGTGCCCTCACCGGTCGCGTCGCTGAAAATCCGGGACCCTTGGTCCGTTCGCCAACTGCCCGGTCGTTCCTTGGTAGCCGTCAGTCCCTTCGCGCCCTCACACGCCGACGCCAGTCCTGCCGATCCTCTTGCTATTGCCGGCGCATGGTGACGGACCTCTTTCTTCCGTCTCTCGTTCGCCTGACTGATTGATTGAGGATTTGGGGTTGCTAGGTTCGGCTAACTGAGATTATAGGGCTGATAGATTTCCCCTTTTTGCTCGGCTGAATATCCCCCCCCCCCAATTTGATTTGCTCGGTTGTCTTGGTTTGAGGCTTTCAATTGCAGAATTAACCGGTTATCTTTACATTAACCGGTTTCCCCCAATTTACTTGGGTCGACCCGTTTGCAAATCATAACCCGGCTGGCAAAGAAATAAAGGAATGGGCTCAACCCAATAGGGTTGGGCCATTTGAATTAAATAAGAAACGACCCAACAGGAATAGAAAAAAATTGGGCTCAGCCCTATTATTTTGGGTCAATTGAAATAAAAAGAAGATAGTCCAACTTAAAATTATTATGCTCTTAATATTTAATTTGAATTAAGTAATTCAATTAATTAATGAAAATTTATTTCACCAATAATTCCTCATTTGAATTATTTTAATCCAGTAACAATAAAATGAATTTATTTATTAATCTTCTTCCAAATTTCTTCCAAATAAAATCTTGGGGTTAACCCACTAATTTAAATCGCACTATTAATGAGCCCCTTTAATGCAAGAAAATTATTGGACCATATAATTATATAATTAAATAAAAATTCTTACATGGGTCCAATTAAATTCATAAGATTATATAAAATGAATTTTATTTATCAAAATAATTTGATACAATGTTTTGAAAATTCCTGGACATTACATCCTCTCCCCCTTATAAAAATTTCGTCCTTGGAATTTCAATCTAAGGTTACTCAAATAACTGAGGGTAATTTGCTCTCATCTTCTCTTCGAGTTCCCACGTAGCTTCTTCCACCGCGTGGTTCCTCCAGAGTATTTTAACCGAATGAATAATTTTATTCCTCAGCTTCTGCTGCTTTCTATCAAGTATCTGGACAGGAATCTCCTCATACGATAAGTCCTTCTCGACTTGAATTGGCTCATAGGAAATAACATGTTTGTAATCTGGCTTATACGGACGCAACACTGATACATGAAACACGTTGTGAATGTGCTCAAGTTCAGGAGGTAATGCTACCTTGTACGCCACTTCGCCGATCCGCCTCAAAATTTCGAACGGTCCTATGAACCTAGGGCTCAATTTACCCTTCTTCCCAAAACGGATCTTCCCTTTCCAGGGTGATACCTTCAGAAACACAAAGCTACCAACTTCAAAGTCTCGTTTCTGGCGATATAAGTCGGCATACTTCTTCTGGCGATCCTGAGCTGCTACTAACCGCTGTCTTATTACTTTAATGATTTCCACGGTTTGTTGCACCAATTCTGGTCCCAACAATCTCCGTTCACCAACTTCATCCCAACACAACGACGTTCGACACTTCCTTCCATATAATGCTTCGTACGGTGGCATACCAATGTTGGCGTGATAACTGTTGTTGTAAGAGAACTCTACCAAGGGCAAGTGATCGTCCCAGCTACCCCCTAAATCCATCACAACTGCCCGGAGCATGTCCTCTAGGGTCTGAATTGTTCGCTCACTCTGACCATCAGTCTAACGATGATACGCCGTGCTCATTCTCAACTGTGTCCCCAGTCTCTCTTGTAGACTTCTCCAAAAATTTGACGTGAAGTGCGGATCTCTATCAGATACAATAGACACCGGCACTCCATGTCGTGATACTATCTCCTTCATGTAAAGTTTCGCTAACTGCTCCAATTTGTACCTGATCTTGATCGGTAGAAAATGGGCAGACTTGGTCAAACGATCTACGATCACCCAGATGGCGTCTAGACCCTTCTGTGTTGCCGAAAATCCTACCACAAAATCCATAGTGATGTGCTCCCACTTCCACTCGGGAATCTCTAAGGGTTGCAATAATCCACTCGGCCGTTGGTGCTCTGCCTTGATCCTTTGACAAGTTAAACACCGGCTAACGAATTCTGCAACTTCTCCTTTCAAGTGCGGCCACCAATAGTGCTGACGAAGATCTTGATACATCTTGGTGCTACCCGGGTGTACCGAAAATCTTGTATTATGGGTCTCCTGCAATATTTCTTCCCTTAAGTCTGGTACGTAGGGTATCCAGATCCTCCCCTCGAATCTCAGCAATCCTGCGCTGTCAACCTTGTACTTCAATGTTTTTCCCTCTGATAGTTGCTTCTTAATGTCAATGCATTCTTCATCAAATTCTTGAGCCTCCTGTATCCTATCCAGTAGAGTTGGACCTACTGTCACGGTGAACACTTTTTCGTCACCTTGTCTTTCCTGCTTAAGGCATCAACCACTACATTTGCTTTGCCCGGATGGTACAGAATTTCACAGTCGTAGTCCTTGATCAATTCTAACCATCGGCGCTGCCTCATGTTCAGCTCCTTTTGAGTGAAGATATATTTCAGACTTTTGTGATCTGTATATATCTCGCACTTCTCCCCGTATAGGTAGTGCCTCCAAATCTTTAAGGTGAAAACTACCGCTGCTAACTCCAAGTCATGAGTCGGGTAACCCTTCTCATAGTCTTTCAGTTGACGTGATGCGTACGCCACGACCTTGCCGTGTTGCATCAGCACACAACCAAGACCTTTGTGTGACGCATCGCTATACACTACAAAACCCCTGGTGTTGTCTGGTAAGGTCAACACCGGTGCTTGACTAAGTCTCTTCTTCAACTCCATAAAACTTTCCTCGTATTTCTCCGACCAAACAAACTTAACTGTTTTTCTGGTGAGATTGGTCAATGGCGATGCTATCTTTGAAAAATCCTGGATGAATCTCCGATAGTATCCCGCTAATCCCAAGAAACTCCGGATCTCTGTGGGTGTCATTGGTTGTTCCCAATTGATAACCGCTTCTACTTTAGCTGGGTCCATCGAAACACCATTCTTGTCGATGACGTGACCCAGAAATTTCACCCTCTGCAACCAAAACTCACACTTCGAAAACTTTGCATACAACTTCTCCTTTCTGAGAGCTTCCAATACAATCTTTAAATGTTGAGCATGCTCTTCCTCTGTCCCTGAATATACCAGAATGTCATCGATGAATACGATTACGAACTTGTCCAACTACTGCTTGAATACTCTGTTCATCATATCCATAAATGTTGCTGGTGCATTCGTCAGTCCAAAGGACATTACCAGAAACTCAAACCGTAACGAGTTCTGAATGCAGTTTTCGGGATATCTTCATGCCTCACCTTCAGCTGATGATAGCCTGTTCTTAGGTCGATTTTTGAAAAGTACTTTGCTCCCTTAAGCTGATCAAATAAATCGTCAATCCTAGGAAACGGATACCTATTCTTAATCGTAACTTTGTTCAACTCCCGGTAGTCGATACAAAGTCGCATCGAACCATCTTTCTTCTTTACAAACAGAACTGGCGCTCCCCACGGGGACACGCTCGGTCTGATATAACCCTTGTCTAATAGTTCTTGCAGTTGCACCATCAACTCTTTCATCTCTACAGGTACCATTCGATACGGCGGCTTTGATATTGGTGCGGTTCCCGGTGCCAGATCGATAACGAACTCGGTTTCCCTGTTCGGTGGCAGTCCCGGAAGTTCATCGGGAAAGACATCAGTGAATTCCCTCACGATTGGTATTTGACTCATCTCATCTCTGACCTGACGAGTATCAATTACATGTGCCAGATAACACACGCAACCTTTCTTAAGCAGTTTCTTGGTTTGCATCATAGTTAGACAACAAGATTGTCTTGGTGACTTATTACCGTAAAATACCACCTTCGACTTATTAGGAGTCTTCAGGTGTACACATTTCTTATTACAGTCAATAACTTCTCCGTGAATTGATAGCCAATCCATTCCCAGGATTACGTCAAACTCTCCCAGCCGAATTGGTATCAAATCCACATTGAGCTTAAATCCTCGCAATTCAGCACAACAATTCCTATGAATGTATTCTACGGGAATGATTTCCTTGTTTGCTACTTCTACGTTCATAGGGTGTTCTAACTTTTCACGAGGTAAATTTAACTGACTAGCAAATTCTTTGGAAACAAAAGAGCAAGTAGCACCCGAATCAAATAACACATATGCATTAATATCATTGATTGGGATGATACCTGACACCACGTCTTTGGATTCCATTGCATCCTAAACAGTCATGTTGAACGTGCGTGCCATCGGCCTGTTGGCTTGACTGGCTGGTGCCCCGTAGCTCAACCGGTTGCTGTTTCCACTGTTGTTGTTGCTCCTGTTGCCACTCCCGACATCACCCTTCCTCTTCGGACAGTCCTTAATCTGGTGGTCGGGTGCTCCACAAGAGAAACATCCTCCTTTCTGTTTGTTCGGACACTGAGGAGCCATGTGCCCCGGTTGTCCACACCGATAACAAACACTCTTCCCCTTCATGCATTCCCCAGTGTGGTTTTTCCCACAATTGCTACACCTGCCAGTTTTCTTCACCTCCCCTCCAGATTGGTTTCCTCCGGATTTATTGCTCCCGAACGATTGGCTTTCATTCCATTTGCGCTTATTGGGGTTGCTGCCCCCGCTGCTCCCTGCCCTGGCAGCCTCTTGGTTCTTCTTTCTGTCCTGATTAAATCGGGCTACTGCTTCATTGCCCCCTTCCGCAATGATAGCCCTTTCCAACAGTTCAGCGAAGTTCTTGATTTTCAATATTGCAACTGACTTCTGCACCCAGGGTTTTAGTCCCAATTAAAACCTTCTTGCCTTCCTGGCCTCGGTGTCTACCTGATGTGGGGCAAATCGGGCCAATTCATTGAACTTCGCTGCGTACTCTGCGACAGTCATATTTCCCTATTTTAGTTCCAGAAACTTAACTTCCATATCTTGCTGTGTATTCTTCGGGAAGTAATTTTCGAAGAACAATTCTTTAAATCTTTCCCATGGAATGACTCCCTCACCTGCTCGACCCTTATTAGCCTTTCACCAGTAGTTCGCCTCGCCCTTCAGCATGAACGTGGCGAATCCTGTCTTTTGTTCCTCGGCCACCCGGGCGACCTCGAAAACCTTCTCTATCTCTTCTATCCAGGTCTGTGCTTTTATTGGGTTAAGATTCCCTTGAACTCGGGTGGTCCAACCAATTTGAAGTCTTTAAAATTTGCCAGATGATGCGCTGGCTCAGCTGCTGCTTGGGTCCCTCCAGGTGGCGGTCTTGATTGCATGGCTTCTGCCAGCATTTCTACGAACATTCTCATTGGATTGGATTGATTTCCAACCTCACTTTCTGACTCTTCAACCTGTCGGTTACGTGGTCTTCCTCTCGGCGGCATGATTTAAATTCGGGCCGACTTTTACCTATAGTTTTACATTTTACACAATACGTCATTAAAATCAACAATCAAAGGTAAAATATCTATCAACACATTTGATTTAAGTGAAACATCTGCATTTATATTCATATACCACTATTTTGTTACAAGACTAAACCTGTGGCATACTTCTATAAATGCGCCACTGTGTGCCCTATCAATCATTCCCCCTGAGACAAGAGTGGGGAATCCTAACCTTTCATCCCTCAAGACCACAAAAGTTGGGGTTTAACTGCTACCCCAAGCATAAATACAAATATAAAGTTTCACAAGACAAACATGAATACGTCCCTAATATAACAAAAAGTGGGACTGACTGTACTAAAGACAACGCAACCATCATATCACGTCACTGCATGTCGTGATGAATCCGTGCCTGCTGACCGGAAGAGAATGCTCCACCCCCGACCCTGCGATGAACAGAGCGGCTAGACTCCCCTACCTCAGTACGGGGCCTCCTGTAGGCTGCATCCAGAGCAAATCCCAAGGTCTCAATCCTCACCGCCCCGGCCTCTAACCGGTCCTCCAATTGGGCAACTCTACTTGCTGCTCTGACCCAGGCGTCTCTAACTCGGACATTCTCAGCAACCTCTAGCCCAATCTCGAACCTCAAGGCCTCATGCTTGGCCTTCAGGTGGGCGATCTGCAGATCCTTCTGCTTCAGCCTCTCTCTCAACTCAGCGTTTCGGGCCACTAGCTGATATAGCAGTGGTCCGATCTGCTGGGCTGAGGACTCGTAACCCTGCAGCTGTACCTTCGCCACTCCCAAGTCATGCTCGAGCTGGTAGGCTAGGTCTCTATACTGGTCCTCTCTGATCTGGTGGGTCTGATTCTGCTCCTCCAGATGAGCTATCCGAGCCTCCAGCTCCTCGCTCCTGCTGGTCAGTCCCTCAATGATATCGTCGGCAGTGGACCCCATGCCATCAACATAAACAAGTGGCTCCTCTCCCTCGGTCTCGGGGTCCTCCTCCTCAGCACCCGGGTCCTGACTACCGGACCTCATGTCTCCACCTATAACCGGCTCTGGTAGCTCCCTCTGATAGTCCTCCTCTGGCTCGGACTCCTCCAGTGGTACCCCTAGGGCAATGGGAGCATACCCCACCAACTTCTCAGCAACTACAGGTATATCTAGGAATGTCTCCTCCTCCTGGGCTCCACAGGTCCGTCCTATGTCAGTCATCCTACAATCACACCGAAAATCAACATTAGTACAGCAATAAAATATATTCATTGAAGAAATGAAATTATATTTCATTGGGTACTACTCGACTCGATGAATTCCCCAATTCATCAAAACCACATATAATAAATCTCCTCGATTTATCTCCTAACACTCAATACGAGTTTACTATGAAGGTTATAACCTAGGTTTCGCGATCCTAAAGTTTATAACCTATGGCTCTGATACCAACCTGTGACGCCCCCAAATTCGAGTCTCCAAATACCCGGATCCGGTCATCACGATCCACTACAAACATTCACCTCTAACAACATATGATAACTAATATGCGGAATATAATAAACATATGTTGTTCATTTCAAAGGTATTACTAGTCCCAGAATACAATAACCTTAAACACTTACACAAATCCATACCCTAAATAAATGTCAGGGTTTAAATTACATTAACAGTAATTAATTACACATAATTTAAAATCTGCTACATGAAGTCTATCACTTCATCTTTTCTTTCCCTTTGTTCTTCCCTGACGTCTCGGGTTTAGCTGCAATGAAATCATGATATAGGAAGAATGAGCAACGAGATTGCTTAGCAAGTTTAAAGTACAACAATAAGGATATATCATGATGAAAGGAATATAGGAAGAGATTTCAATAATAGAATTATCAGAAGCAATAACAATAAATGCTTTTAGAACAATTGGTAGTCAAATAGACTTTGAACAATAACTTCCAAAGGAGTCAATAGCTAGTTGACCCTCTGGTTACTGGCTACAGAATGAGTACTTGAGGGGATCAGCCTCGCGTACGCTATGTGTATGCATAACATTTAATTCCGCTAGTTGTACCTTATATACGGTACCTGGGGTACTCCCCTATAATAAAAGGGGTGTTCATTCAGTCTAAGAATCCTTACCATTGATTGGTTCGGATAGCTTTTATAAATTCTTACATACGTGCCTAACCGAGACAAGGGTTCAGACTTAATCATGAATAGTTCGTGAATTTCAGAACTTAAATAATTATACGAATTCAAATGCACAAGTGCGAATGCCAATGAATACATAGATGTGGAATAATTTTAAAAGTAATTAGACCACTTAAAGCATGCTTGGAGATAAGATTCAAGCTTAAAGAATAACTTGCAATAATATATACCTTTTGCACGAATTAAAAATAATGCATAAGGTTTAGAAATATTGCTCAATGTAAAAGTTGGGTAAGATAGAACTTGCATTCAATATACTGAAAGAATGAAGTTAAGGAACTTGCCTGTTTGCTCAGCTACAGATAAAATTTAGCTTTAATTAATTGATCTTGGATAACCTATCAATTGATAAAGTTGGTTTATCCATTAGCATTGTATAATGGTATATCGATACACCCACTTATGCTATTTATTTAAAAGATAAACAATTCACCATATACATTTAATTTCTGTCTAACCATTAGCTAAACAGGAATTAACTTAATGACCTTTAGCTATTAAAATAATTGTTAGCTAATCATGATTACTATTCTTCGAATGTTCAGATCATTACCCTTATTGTCTCTAAATATGGGTCAATAATCTTTATTTATTATTTGTGAAAATAATAAATTCATTATAGTTAAATAGCAACTAGATAATAGTTGGTTACTTATTCAATTTTATTTACCCTCAATTACTAATCACCCTTAAGGGTAATTGAGTAATTATTATTCTTGTTCCTTAATTAAATACTTAATGTATTAATTCACATACACTTAATTATTAATTATATAATCAATAAGTATTATTATCTTTACTGGTAAATAATTATTATTTTATTACCTTATTCATACTTAATTATTATTTAACATTCCTTAAATAATAATTAAATATTTATTATCTTTATTTCAATAATTCATAATTGTTTTACTAACTTTACCTATACCCAATTATTAATAATAACTGAATATTTATTATCTTTATTTATTATTACTTGATAATAAATAATTATTTATTAACTTTACTTATACTTAATTATTATTTAAGATTTAAATAATAATTAAATATTTATTACCTTTATTTATACCCAATTATTATTTAAACAATAATCAAGTATCTGTTAGTTTTATTTATTATTTAAGGGTAAATAATAAATAATTAAATTATTAATTTTATAATTAATTATTATTAGTTAAATAATTTTATTAACTTATTCGTACTCAATTTATTATTTAACTAATAATTAAGTATTTATTAACTTTATTGATAATAAATAATTATTTGATAAGCGGATTCATACTTAATTATCACTTAATATCAATGAGAATTAAGTATTTATTATCTTTATTTATTATTTATTGATAATAAATAATTAACTTATTAACTATATTCTTACTTAATTATTATTTAATATTAATTAAATAATAATTAAATATTTGTTAACTAATACTGAGTAATAATGACCTTTATTCTTACTCTCATTTTATCTTTAATTATTATTTAATATTAATTAAGCAATAATTAATTAGTCGTTACCTTTATTATTTAATAATAATTAATCATTATCATTATTTATTAATATTAAATAACTAATTTGACTTTATTCTTAGCTTTCATTCATATAAAAAAAAACTTTGTATCCCACTTGGATAATACTAGAAATATAGTTAGATGGTAATAACACTTTAATCACCCAACTGCCTAAAGTGTTCATGCAGTCTATACTGCACACAGACACACACCCACAAGCTTAGCCCCTTACCAACAAGCTTTGTGCTAACAGTAACCATAGCCACACTATTGGTTTCAGTTCTGTGAATCAGCCCAACCATTAACACAGAAAAATAATTGGGCTCTAACCGAACAACCAGTTTACAGTATAGATTTAAGTTACCAGAATTCTAGGGTTCTTTAATTTACAGAGACCCAATAATCATCCCCAATACAGTGTATGCCAACAACTCAATGTATTACATACAACCAACATACTGATACAACCAACATATTGCTATAACCCAACACATTGATATAAAACTACACAGTGATATAAACCAACATAGAGAATATATTTCCCAATACCATTAATATCACAATACCAGATTTCTAAATTAAGATAACCCAACACAATACAATACAATTCCAAAACAAATGTATAGTATGAATTAATACCATCATCTGTTAGAACCTTTAAGGTTCACCAGTTTCCCAACAAAGAACTAGCACAGTACAATACAGTACAAGCACGACTCAATCCAAATACAATGTATAACCTATTCAATTAAAGAAGGAAAATCAAAATAACAAACTCAGCTGCTCACTAAGGTACCTTGCTATTGATCGTACTGCGATTTTTCTCCTCCTACCGAAATAAGTGACAAAGTCTTGGGACATTTACAATAGCTCTCCTCCCCTGCTCACTATCGATTTCTCTCTCTATTTGCACAGCCAAAATTTTAGCAGCATGGTTTAGGATTCTGGGGGCTCAATTTATAAGAAATTGGTTACCTAAATAATTGGGTATTACCTCAATTGTTTCGCCAAGAACCATCGGTAGCAAGGAGGCAGCGATGGTGACTTGTCGGCTGTCCTTTGGGCCGTGTGCCCTCACCGGTCGCGTCGCTGAAAATCCGGGACCCTTGGTCCGTTCGCCAACTGCCCGGTCGTTCCTTGGTAGCCGTCAGTCCCTTCGCGCCCTCACACGTCGACGCCAGTCCTGCCGATCCTCTTGCTATTGCCAGCGCATGGTGACGGACCTCTTTCTTCCATCTCTCGTCCGCCTGACTGATTGATTGAGGATTTGGGGTTGCTAGGTTCGGCTAACTGAGATTCTAGGGCTGATAGATTTCCCCTTTTTGCTCGGCTGAATAACCCCCCCCCCCCCAATTTGATTTGCTCGGTTGTCTTGGTTTGAGGCTTTCAATTGCAGAATTAACCGGTTATCTTCACATTAACTGGTTTCCCCCAATTTACTTGGGTCGACCCGTTTGTAAATCATAACCCGGCTGGCAAAGAAATAAAGGAATGGGCTCAACCCAATAGGGTTGGGCCATTTAAATTAAATAAGAAACGGCCCAACAGGAATAGAATGAAATTGGGCTCAACCCTATTATTTTGGGTCAATTGAAATAAAAAGAAGATAGTCCAACTTAAAATTATTATGCTCTTAATATTTAATTTGAATTAAGTAATTCAATTAATTAATAAAAATTTATTTCACCAATAATTCCTCATTTGAATTATTTTAATCCAGTAACAATAAAATGAATTTATTTATTAATCTTCTTCCAAATTTCTTCCAAATAAAATCTTGGGGTTAACCCACTAATTTAAATCGCACTATTAATGAGCCCCTTTAATGCAAGAAAATTATTGGACCATATAATTATATAATTAAATAAAAGTCCAATTAAATTCATAAAATTACATAAAATGAATTTTATTTATCAAAATAATTTGATACAATGTTTTGAAAATTCCTGACATTACAAAAGGTATGGTGGGCAAAATTTCGAGTTCATTTGGGCCTCCAAATATTGATTTTTCGATAGCTAATCCGAATCCCGCATGGACTGGATTCCTGTTCGGACCAGTTGGAGTATTTGGACCATAACTTGAGCTTCCCAACTACAACTTGATAGGTTTGTAAATAACGCGAATATGCAATCAAATTACATAAATAGTGCGGAAGCGCGATAAAACGGATTTCAAAATTTTTCATACAAACCATCACCATGATCATCCTTGTGTTCAATTATCAATTAACAAAAGAGATAGAGATTAAGAAATTATACCCTCATAGAACCGTGCTTCCTCGGGTACAAGTTCACCTCCAATTCCTTCGCGTTCTCCTTGAATTCCACCGATTAAATTCCTTCCTTTGATCAACGTTAGCCACCCAAGTGTTTGGCCTCTAGAGGTGATCCACCAAGGAATAATAGTTGTTCAATAAGATGGGTGTTGGCAAACCCTGGTTTCTATCTCTATAGAAATTGCAAGTACTCTCTCTCTCTAATTCTTATGGAAGAGTGTGTAACTGTCTAACAGTCTAACTGTCTAACCCTAAATCATGATAAGACTCCTCTTATTTATAGATATAGGGAACCCTCCTAAACTATTTAGGATTAGGTTTTTTATTTTAATTAAACTCCTTTAATTAATTAAACTCCTAATCCAATTAGGAATTTATGAGAGAGTACTTCTATTAATTAATTCCCAATCCCTATTAGGAATTAAATAATAGTAATTGTAAAAATAATAATAAGACTTCTCTTATTAATTGATATTTAATATTTCCAAAATATTAAATAATAAATATTAAGCTATTTAATTTATTCTATCTCCATATATTAAATTAAATACACTTAACTTATTATTACAATTATGTCATTTACTTCTTAAACAAATATTTTTCTTTTGCGGTGTGACCCTTTAGGTTCTCCATATTAAACCGGTTGTGAATAAATCAATTAGAACAATTCTAATCTTATTTAAATAAATAAATTAAACTATTTAATTCATTTAAATAAATAATATTTATTATACAATAAGGGTAAGCCCCCTTAGCGATCAACGACTTTCCAGATAATATAGATTTCAACATTAATCACAAAAGAACCTTTCAGTGAATAGATACCGTACAATTCAATCCTTCTACTATACAATGTCCCAATTAAATATAAGACATGGAATTACTGTCAAGTCTTATTTTATTTAATTATATGTATTTCGATTCTCAAATGCACAACTCTGATAATGCAAATTAGAAACTCCTTTCTAATTTCATTCTGCTTTGGCCAAAGACTTCTGAGTCATCATTTATCGAATCACATAGGACATTCTCTCCTTTTACTAGAAGTGGTAGATTCTTTGTTGATCATTCACCTATCTCCATGTATAACTTATTATACCCAATCATACCCTTTGATATACCCTAAAGGTCTTAAGGGACATGTCAAAGTATAACTCATTATACACAAGATACTATGATGATCTCAAGTCCAAGGATCACTTGTACTACTATCAGTAGAGGAATTCCTATTGACAGGCGAGTAAAACTCCATTAGGTATTCCTTAGCGAGCCACGTTTAGTGAACTTATTCTCTAATAAGCACCTACATACTTGCTTTAGTGTCTCCACACAAATGATTATGAGATCAATCATCCTCTTCATAAGAGCAAGCAACGTATGTACTAATCTATCCGGATTCACTAATCCCCTTTTTAGTAATCCATGATTATGAACGATTTTAGTTTGTGAGCTATCTTGAATTTAGATCTCATTAGCATGATCACCATCATGATTCTAAACGCATTGCTCAAAACTATGGGTTTATCATATTCAATATAACAACATCATGTAGATAAAGTAAAATGCCTTTAATAAACGAATAAGATTACAAAGTATATGCTACATCATATCAAATATGATTGGCTTGTGTGCATACTACTTTCAATCTCCCACTTGTACTAAAGCCAATCGTCATGGTATCTAATACCCTTCTTCTCTAAGTAACGATCATCCTGCTGTAGGATAAAGCTTCAGTGGATGGATATGCAATGTTGTTCTCGAGAGTCCACTATCTCTATAGTGACTTTTTCCTCTTTCAATGATTCCACTAATCAAATGAAAGCGCCGCAACACTTGTTTGAATCCAAGATGAGACTTAGGAACTATTCCTAGTTATGTGATGAACTTTTCATCCAAACAATCAACTTGCAGCTTCATTTACAGCTATATACTTTGTCTTTGTTACTAAACCAACAACTCTTTGCTGTTTAGAACCTTTCCAATTCACTGCACCACCTTTCAAGGTAACGATTTACCTTAAAGTGGATTTGTTATCGTCTTGGTCAGTCTGAAAAACTTGAGTCTGTTTAGCCCTCTAGTTTTAATTCAGACCTACCATGAATAATGATCACATCTTTAATACTGGTTAAGTACTTAAAGATGTTCATCACTGTCTTACAGTGATCTTCTCAAGAATCTGACTGATCAACATCAGACCTTGTATATTCATTATATTCATGATAGTAACTCATGCGATTTCCTTTTTATTAAGGACAATTTAAAGAGATACACTCCATGGCTTATCATCATGAGACCTTTCTTGGAGTTTGCCATGCTAAACACCTTTAGCATCGAATGAATATATGTTCATTGGGTCAAGCCGAACATCCTTTTAAATCTATCTATATAGATTTATATCCCCAATTTATAGGATATTTCTCCCAAGTCATTCATGGAGGAATGTTTAGACAATTTTATCTTTACTGATTGTAGCATTGGTGTGTTATTCCTTATCAGTAGTATATCATCATATAATACCAAGAATGTCACAGTGCTCCCACTGACCCTTTTGTACACACTAGGTTCATTCTCGTTTTTGATAAAATCAAACTCTTTTGATTGTCTCATCAAAACGAATGTTCCATCTTTGAGAAGCTTGCTTCAATCCATCAATGGATCATTGTAGCTTAAAACATAATTTGTTTTAACCTTTGAAATAAATTTCTCTGGCTGTATCATACATATATTCTCCTCAACTCTTCATTGAGGAAGGGCGTCTCCACATCCATTTTGCCAGATTTCGTAATAAGCTGCAATCACAAGCAAAATCCAAATGGACTTGAGCATTACCCGGTAATAAGGTTTTATCACAGTCAACTCTTTGACTTGAAAAACCTTTTAAACAGGTCTGGTCTTATAGGTCTCCACCTTGCCATTTGCCTTAGTCTTTCTCTTAAAGACCCATATTCACACTCTAGGCACTATGCCCTTTTGTGGAGTAACCAGAGTCTAGACTTGGTTCTCATACATGGAGTCCATTTCGGATTTCATGACCATCTGCCATTTCTCTGAGTGTCTTCTACTCATAGCCTCGTCGTATATAACTGGATCATCATCCTATATGATGCGTACCTCATCATCATCCTCTATGATGAATCCATACCTCCCAGGTATCTTCGATACTCTTCCAGATTTACGATTCGGTTGTGGTACAATAAGTCTATCTACAGGTTCCTCGGTTCAACTTAAAGTGCTTTGTGGTTCTTGAACTCCTTTAAGATCTATTACCCTCCCACTAGCTCCTTCAATGATAAACACCTTTATCCAAGAAGGCAGCACGTAGGATTATAGTAATAATACCCTAAGCTTTCTTTAGGATATCCCACAACTCTTTACTTGTCAAATTTTGTCCCAAACTTATCTTTGAAACCTTTTCACATAAGCTGGACAACCCCTTATCTTAACATACTTAAGATTAGGAATCCTCCCTATCCATAACTTTTATGGAGTCTTGGGGCCGAATTTTGAGGTTACCTTATTTTGTAGATATGCAGCCGTTTCTAGGGCATAACCCCAGATGGATACTAGAATGTCGGTAAAAATTATTATGGACTGCACCATATCCAACAAGGTACAATTTCTCCTTTTAGATACACCAATCAATTATTGCGTATCAGGAAGTGTCCATTATGAGAAAATACCATTTTGAGATGATCTAGAAACTCATTGCACAAGTATTATTTCCTCGATCTGATCAAAGAATCTTAATACTTTGTCAATATGTTTCACTTCTGAATTCTTTGAACATTTCAAATGATTCAGACTTGTATTTCATCAAACACACATATTCAACTCTTTGAATGATCATCTCCTTTTCTTTTACTTGTTTGTTCAATTTGCAAAATTATTTTTCATGTAAGTCAAGTTTACAAAGTCCATCAAGTGATCTTCCAGTTTCAAACAAAACATTATCATTATAAATAGAACAACAATTGTTCTTAAATATAATACCAGAACCTTTCTTGTCCAACAACCGAAGTAATAATGTTTCTAAAGAGAACTGGAACATAATAACAACTTATTAACTTAATAGACTTGCCCATAGGCAATGCTAAACTATAAGTTTCTATGGTTAATGCAGCAACATTTGCTCCATTCCACACATAAGATTACTTACTCTTTGTTTAGCTTTCTACTTCTGCTTAGTCTCTGCATTGGATTACATACGTGAGAACTACAGCCGGTATCCAATACCCAAGTAGAACCTTGACTTACAGAAAGATTTATTTTTAATCATGAACAAACCTGTATCTGTAACCGAAGCTTCACTAAGCTTCTTCTGGTTAGCCTCTGTAAGATTCTCCTTATAGTTTCCTTTCTAGTATCTAGGCTTATTGCAGTGGAAGCAAACTCCTTTGCTATCTGCATCAGTCTTGTTCTTATTGTCCTTTATTTTTGCCTTTCCATTTACCTTCTTTGAATTGTTCTTCTTTTAAGAAGATCCTTTGGCCCTCTTCCGCTTCCTGAAAGAATTATCTACCATTAATACTTGGTCTTTCTTGGTTGGAAAGTGACTCTTTACAGTTTTCAACATGTTTAAGCAACTTAGGCAGGCTGACATATAGCTTGTTCATGTGGAAATTCACAACGATTTGTGAGAAAGAGTCCGGAAGTGATTGCAAGATCAAATCTTGGATCAACTCTCCATCCATTAAAACCCAGTTGTCTAAATTGTTCAATCAGATTGATCATTTTAGGACATTTGTCTGTACTGTAGTGCCATTGGTTATTCTAGATCAGAAAAGCTCCTTAGATATCTGATATCTAATAGTCCTACTTTCCTCACCATTCAACTCCTTGAAGGTGCCGGAGTACAGTAGGAGCATCCATAGTTTCATGCTGACGCTGAAGCTCGTTCCTTATGGATGCGAGTATGATGCATTGAGCCAACTGTGCATCATCTTGCCATTTTCTTAAAGTAGCAATCTCTTCCTCTGAGGCATTGTCTACAACCATTGCAGGGATAGGCATATTAAGGACATAAGATAGTTTTTCAGCCTTGAGAACTATTCTCAAATTCTTTAACCAATCCTTTTAATTTGGTCCTGGTTAATTAGCATCTAATATGCTCTGTAGTGATAGTGAATTAGACATCGTAAAATTCTGTAAATGAATTTGTAATTTAACAACATTTTAGCATACATTCATTTTAATTAATTACCAAAATAAATTAGGTCTTTATTTTAAATTGGTATCTCCCATTATTTTCATCAAACTATATTACCCTCCATATATAGTTCGGCATATCTAATTAAAGATTTGCTGGTGAGAATAAGGATCCCATTTCAAATGTATATAGCTTTGTGTGTGCACAACAAACTATATATAAATAAATAGGTAGACAACTATTGTCAATTACATCACTATGTAACTCCTTGTATTTTGCCTCTTAGATTATAATGGTCAAGTGTGTGCACATCCGAACTAAAATAATCTAAGTTAAGTCCAACCTAGCACTTCCATATATGTGAAGAGAAAAAGACCGCCCTTGTGTGTGCGCAACAAAGGAGTAATGTTCAATTCCTTAATAAGCATCAAATATGATAAAACAACATCTTAAATATTGAATACTCGCCTTGTGTGTGCACAATAAATTCATATTAAATATTTAATACTCTATTGTTTTACCATGCTAGAAGGCGACGTTCGATATTCCTAATATCTTTGAACGCTTAGGACTTAATATAATTTCTTTGAGGGATTTGTTATTATTTGTCTCATCTTGTTTAGCCCGCATGCACACATATATATATATATAAAATACGCGTCATATTATTTAACATGCAAAGCATGTTATATAATATATAATATATATACATAGTAAGCATGCACATATAGAATACTATATTCTACCCGGATTGATTATGGACTTTTATTCTAGTTTGGTTTACTAGAGCCACCAAGTGAACCAAAAGGTCAAACCTAGGGTGGAAGAACAAAATTTAAATATAACTATTACATTTAAACCCGGGCTCCATTACAAACGGGTCTTCAAGCGCTCCTTGCTCCTTTGTCTCCAATTCTTCAAGTAATTCTAACTAAACTTATTACATAAACTATTTACAATAAATAGAAACCTTGATCAGCAGTCAGGGGAGGTACATAGGAGGAAGATAGAATTTACATCAAGAAAAACTAGAGAAGACGAGGTACGTAGATCCCATTTATAAAAACCCATTCATTCAAGCATCCACTAAAATAAATCCAATCACACATTGGTCAGTAGTTCATAATCAATCCTTATTTATTATCATACATATCTCCATATGTATCAATAAATAACATTCACCTCACTAATAATAAAACCATTCCATATATGCATTGATATCATTTAATGGGCAATTAAAAGTTTACAGAAATCTAATTTTTGAAACAAAATAAACTCCTTTATTTTAATCAAAATTTAAATCATAATAAACTTATTTATTTTATTTTATCCAATTTTGAATAAAAATAAACTCCTTTATTTTTTTATCAAATTCCAAATCAAAATAAACTCTTTTATTTCAATTAACATGGAATCCAATTTCAAGTTCAAAACAAACTCTTTTATTTTAACTTAAAATTGTTGGAAAATAAAATATGTTGAATCCTATTCCTTATCAAAATAAACATCTTTATTTTTAAGGAAACATGAAATCCTATTCCATATGTGAATAAACTCCTTTATTCTAGGAAACATGGAATCTTATTCCAAAATAGAATAAACTCCTTTATTCTAGTTAACGTGGAATCTCATTCCAAGTTAAAATAAAAACTTTTAATTTTAATCATATTCCAATTCAAAATAAACCTTTTATCTTAATTGAAAAAGAAATAAAATCAAAATAAAAATTTTTCAAAATCTGCAGACCGGCGCGACTGCGCTCCAAAATGAACTAGGAGCGACGCGGCCGCACTGCACCCCCAGAAACGTTTTCTGGGTTCAGGCGCGGCCGCGGTCCAGAATGAACTGGAAGCGGTGCGGCCGCGCCGCGTAGCAGAGTTCGAATGTTTTTTTTCTTTTCCCAGAAAATCGATTCAATCGCATACCCATACATACATGGAATCATAATAATCGATAATTAGCACAAGGTTAGGCTTTGATACCACTGATAGGTTTGTATATAGCAAACATGCAATCAAATTACATAAATAATGCGGAAGCGCGATAAAACGGATTTTAAAATTTTTCATACAAACCATCACCATGATCATCCTTATGTTCAATTATCAATTAACGAAAGAGATAGAGATTAAGAAATTATACCCTCATAGAACCGTGCTTCCTCGGGTACAAGTTCACCTCCAATTCCTTCGCGTTCTCCTTGAATTCCACCGATTAAATTCCTTCCTTTGATCAACGTTAGCCACCCAAGTGTTTGGCCTCTAGATATGATCCACCAAGGAATAATAGTTGTTCAAGAAGATGTGTGTTGGCAAAACCCTAGTTTCTATCTCTATAGAAATTGCAAGTACTCTCTCTCTAATTCTTATGGAAGAGTGTGTAACTGTCTAACCCTAAATCATGATAAGACTTCTCTTATTTATAGATATAGGGAACCATCCTAAACTATTTAGGATTAGGTTTTTTATTTTAATTAAACTCCTTTAATTAATTAAACTCCTAATCCAATTAGGAATTTATGAGAGAGTACTTCTATTAATTAATTCTCAATCCCTATTAGGAATTAAATAATAGTAATTGTAATAATAATAATAAGACTCCTCTTATTAATTGATATTTAATATTTCCAAAATATTAAATAATAAATATTAAGCTATTTAATTTATTCTATCTCCATAGATTAAATTAAATACACTTAACTTATTATTACAATTATGCCATTTACTTCTTAAACAAATATTTTTCTTTTGCGGTGTGACCCTTTAGGTTCTCCATATTAAACCGGTTGTGAATAAATCAATTAGAACAATTCTAATCTTATTTAAATAAATAAATTAAACTATTTAATTCATTTAAATAAATAATATTTATTCTACAATAAGGGTAAGCCCCCTTAGCGATCAACGACTTTCCAGATAATATAGATTTCAACATTAATCACAAAAAAACCTTTCAGTGAATAGTTACTGTACAATCCAATCCTTCTACCATAGAATGTCCCAATTAAATATAAGACATGGAATTACTGTCAAGTCTTATTTTATTTAATTATATATATTTCGATTCTCAAATGCACAACTCTGATAATACAAATTAGAAACTCCTTTCTAATTTCATTCTGCTTTGGCCAAAGACTTCTGAGTCGTCATTTATCGAATCACATAGGACATTCTCTCCTTTTACTATAAGTGGTAGATTCTTTGTTGATCATTCACTTATCTCCATGTATAACTTATTATACTCAATCATACCCTTTGATATACCCTAAAGGTCTTAAGGGACATGTCAAAGTATAACTCATTATACACAAGATACTATGATGATCTCAAGTCCAAGGATCACTTGTACTACTATCACTAGAGGAATTCCTATTGACAGGCGAGTAAAACTCTATTAGGTATTCCTTAGCGATCCACGTTCAGTGAACTTATTCTCTAATAAGCACCTACATATATGCTTTAGTGTCTCCACACAAATGATTATGAGATCAATCATCCTCTTCATAAGAGCAAGCAACGTATGTACTAATCTATCCGGATTCACTAATCTCCTTTTTAGTAATCCATCGATTAGGAACGATTTTAGTTTGTGAGCTATCTTGAATTTAGATCTCATTAGCATGATCACTATCATGATTCTAAAAGCATTACTCAAAACTATGGGTTTATCACATTCAATATAACGGCATCATGTAGATAAAGTAAAATGCCTTTAATAAACGAATAAAATTACAAAGTATATGCTACATCATATCAAATATGATTAGCTTGTGTGCATACTACTTTCACAAATCAAGTGATTCAAAAGCCAAAATTTATTAGAAACTCCAGGGCTACAACTTTGGTTCTTTGCCTAAGTCCAAATTCGGTGGTGTGCTAATTCCAAATTGGCTTACAAGGTGCTGATCAGTTAGTTGACATATTTGGATTTTTAGCACATCACATGGGCACGTTTTTGGCTTGTTATTTGCTTTGGATGGCTGATGCACATGACTTAAATTAGTTGTTGGATCTTGACCATCTTGTATGCTTGGGTGCTTATAAATAGTAAGAGGTGTTTCAACACCAACACACCAATTTACAAACCAATTTACACATTCATATTCTAACTCATTCACATCATATCCTTGAGAGCATTCTCCACATTAGTTTGTTAGTATAGGAGTAGGGAGAGGAAGTAGACCTCCAAGGGGAGGCTACTCTCCTCTCCATTTTTATAGTTCAAGAGCAAGCAAGAGATCAACATTTATGGAAGCGAAGAATCAAAGGCGATGGTTTGTAGATTGAAGATTGTGATCCGAAGTGACAGCCGGATGTCAAAACATAGTTTTTCTTCTCTAAACTCTTCCTTTATTTTTTATATTCTATTATTGTTGAATATCTTGTAAATTATATTTTCCTATTTGCTATGAACTCTTCTCTTTTATTTTATTTAGTTCCAATGGGATGTTGAACTTTTTATACATTATTTGTTCCTTCTTATATGAAGTTCATTTTCGATAATCTGTTTTAACTGTTGAATGATATTTATTCCGATTGATTTAATGTGATCAGTTAAGTTAATTTGACTATTGTCATCTGCTAGATTAAGCGACAGTGTTACGTGTAATTGATATTGTTCCTAATCACAAGTAGCAATTAGTGATACATGATTGTGGTCAAGCTTTTGAGTATTGCTATGATTATTGGAAGCCAAGTTAAATAATCCGAGCTTGTGTGATTGTTGCTTGGAATAGTCTAATTCCCTAGATCTTAATGCTGCTGTTATATTAAATCTAGAGAGCTTGTTCTAGGTTGTATAATGGTTAGAATCTTGTGAAGAGCTTGTTTCATTGAGTGATAATTAATGGGAGTTTCGGGTAGCAGAGCTTGTTGTTACCTAGGGCTATTAATTTAATTGAAGGATAAATATTGCTATGATAAAGTGATATTGAACGGAAGAACTAGAGCCTTTATTTTATTCTTATTACTTTAAATTATGTTTTTATTAATTAGTTAAATCGAATAACAACCTCCCCTTTTGGCTTACAAAGTATAAATTTAAACTAATCATTCTCTGAGGGATCGACTCTTACTTGCACTACTACATTAATATCTTTTGCAGTAAGGTTTTATTTTTGGGTGCTTGCGACAGCACGCCAAATTTTGGCGCCGTTGTCGGGGAATGATTTTAGTTTTATTTTGTGCTTTTGTGAACCTTATTTTATTTTAGCAATTTTCTATCTTAATTTAAACTCGTATTGCTTTTTAATTTTGCAGGGACTCTTGACTTGTCCATGGTGATCTCAAGGTCTCAAATAAGAAATAAAGAAGTTGGGCTGACGCCTATAAACCAAGCGTTACTTGGGAGGCAACCCAAATTTCGCATCCCTTTAATCTAATTTTATTTCACTTGAATTTATTTTTGTTTTATCTTTTGTGTTAGGTCATTCTACAGTTCCAACGCCCCACAATTATTGACATATTTCCAGGGAATTCTTTTGCATTTGTTTCGTTAATTGTTTACATTGAGGACAATGTCAATTTTAAGTTTGGGGGTAGTATTTAATATTTATGTGTTTTATGGTATTTAGTATTTGTGTGTTTTTTTTTAAAATATGATTTTTTAAGGGTCATTATTTTTAAAATGTGTTTCTTGATTATTGACTTGATTTAGAATTATGACCAATGATAAATAAAAAGAAACAAAAAACTTGATTGAATAAATTGTAACTCATGAAAAATAGACAAATATTACTTAGTATGTGTGGTTAACTTTTTTGTTGGTTATTACATTACTTGTGATCCCTACCTCATTTGAGCACTTATCCATTTGTAATGAACTAGTGGTACACTTAGAGAAGACTTATATATGACCGAATGCTTGTGGGAGATATCAATAAGCTCTAGAACTCGTTTAAACATCACTCGAAGCAATGTAACCAAGTTGATTTGTTGGTCATGTGGTGAGTTGAGATGGAACGTAAAACGCACTCACTCATAAACACATATTTAGGGGAGATAGAGCGTAAAACGCACTCACCTATATAAAAAAAGAAAAAAAAAAGAAGAAGAAGCAATTAATCGCAAATCTTGTGGTGGGTTGAGATGAAGCGTAAAACGCACTTGCCCATAAGAGTGGACTTAGCATAAGATGGAGCATAAAATACACTTACCTAGAGTCCATTGATCTCAAAATTTTTGAAATTTCTAATTTGTTTACATTTGCGGTGAGTGATGTACTAAGCATGTAATTTTTCGAGTTTATTTTGATTTGTTTCATAAGGTAATGTGGTTGCATAAGTTCATCCGAGCTATTATTGGTTCAGTGCAAATGGATACACACACAAGGAAAGGATCTAAAGTGAGGTATGACTAACAAGCAAGTTAAAATCCTAGACGTTGCGATATTTTGAAAGTTTTTCTAAAGTTATAATGTGTTGACATCTTTGAGGTCATTTTCAAACTTTATGTCTCATTGCTCAAGTTAGGTTTTATTAGAAGAGTTTTAAGTCTTATTTTTGTATTTGTTTTGCTTGAGGACAAGCAAAGATTCAAGTTTGAGGGTATTTGATGAGTCAATTTTATACCTATAAATTGAGTATTTTTAGCTTGATGATTTGTGAGTTTTTGAGTAATTTATATTCTTTTTTATGTATTTTTATCTTATTGTTATGAAATATGTCTTTGTATCACTTTTATGTATTTTTACTTTGTTTTGCAGGAAAAAAGAATAAAAGGGTATTTGGAATGTCCATAATTTATCATTGACATAGCAGCCCATTGAGGCCCAATTTCGTCCTTGGTCCAGCCTTTATCTCTCAACGCTCAAAGAAGGAAAGTTGTAGATCTATTTCTTAGCTTTCCGAATCATCTTGAAACTCCTAGATCGAAGTTCGGATGAGAGAGTTATGACTATTTTACCAACATACATCAGAGCTGAAAATTTCAAGAAATTGAGCTTTTGGACAGATTGACCTTTGGGGCTTCGGTTGAGATTTGAATTGTGTTAGAGTTTCCAAATGAAAATGTGTTCTTCTTAAAGATTGTAGTAGACTTCTCAAGCTTTCTGGAAAGGTATGGTGGGAAAAATTTTGAGTTCATTTGGGCCTCCAAATATTTATTTTTAGATAGCTAATCTGAATCCCGTATGGACTGGATTCCTATTCGTACCAGTTGGAGTATTTGGACCATCACTTGAGCTTCCCAACTCCAAATCAGGTGATTCAAAAGCCCAAATTCATTAGAAACTCCAGGGCTACAACTTTAGTTCTTTGCCCAAGTCCAAATGCGGTGGTGTGCTAATTCCAAATTGGCTTATAAGGGGCTGATCAATTTGTTGATATATTTGGATTTTTAGCACATCGCATGGGCACGTTTTTGGCTTGTTATTTGCTTTGGATGGCTGATGCACATGACTTAGATTAGTTATTGGATCTTGACCATCTTATATGCTTGGGTGCCTATAAATAGCAAGAGGTGTTTCAACACCAACACACCAATTCACAAACCAATTTACACATTCATATTCCAACTCCTTCACATCATATCCTTGAGAGCATTCTCCACATTAGTTTGTTAGTATAGGAGTAGGGAGAGGAAGTAGACCTCCAAGGGGAGGCTACTCTCCTCTCCATTTTTATAGTTCAAGAGCAAGCAAGAGATCAACATTTATGGAAGCGAAGAATTAAAGGCGAAGGTTTGGAGATTGAAGATTGTGATCCGAAGTGACAACCGGATATCAACAAATAGTTTTTCTTCTCTAAACTCTTCCTTTATTTTTTATATTCTATTACTGTTGAATATCTCGTAAATTATATTTGACTATTTGCTATGAACTCTTCTATTTTATTTTATTTAGTTCCAATGGGATGTTGAACTTTTTATACATTATTTGTTCCTTCTTATATGAAGTTCATTCTGGATAATCTGTTTTAACTATTGAATAATATTTATTGCGATTGATTTAATGTGATCAGTTAAGTTAATTTGACTATTATCATCAGCTAGATTAAGGGACAGTGTTACGTGTAATTGATATTGTTCCTAATCACAAGTAGCAATTAGTGATACATGGTTATGGTCAAGCTTTTAAGTATTGCTATGATTATTGGAAGCCAAGTTAAATAATCCGAGCTTGTGTGATTGTTGCTTGGAATAGTCTAATTCCCTAGATCTTAATGCTGCTGTTATATTAAATCTAAAGAGCTTGTTCTAGGTTGTATAATGGTTAGAATCTTGTGAAGAGCTTGTTTCATTGAGTGGTAATTAAGGGGAGTTTCGGGTAGCAGAGCTTGTTGTTACCTAGGGCTATTAATTTCATTGAAGGATAAATATTGCTATGATAAAGTGATATTGAACGGAAAAACTAAAGCCTTTATTTTATTCTTATTACTTTAAATTATGTTTTTATTAATTAGTTAAATCAAATAACAACCCCCACCCTTTTGGCTTACAAAGTATAAATTTAAACTACTCATTCTCTGAGGGATCGACTCTTACTTGCACTACTACATTAATATCTTTTGTAGTAAGGTTTTATTTTTGGGTGCTTGCGACAACACGCCATGTTCCCAGATCTGAGGGCCAAAACTTTCAACGTGCTAAATACCCTCACTTAGATTTATAGGTTTATGTATAATGGACATTTCTTTCATATTAACAATTCGTATACAATTATTCAATCACGTAACAACCTATTATATATGGCTCTCAGATATATATGATGATATCTATCTTAACTTGCTTATATTTACAATACACTATAAAAGTCCTACCTTCATACTAGTACATACCTTCCTTATTTTCTCTAACTTCTTCTTCTTCACCTTTAATTCTTTCTAATCCTCGTATTATTCAAGCTTATCGTCTCTAGGCATTCTACAAAAGATTTTTACTTATTTAGTATATAGATGATGTAAACTTTACACAAAAAAGATAATAAGCATTTTAGGTTATTTCAAATGTAATTAAGTATTTTACGGACTCAAAGACTATATCCTAAGGTACCTCTACCTTAGAGCTACAGTGGACAACACTGATACCATCCTGTCACGCCCCGAAATCCACCTGCTAGCTTCTTTTAGCCAGGTCGGACTTCGTGCTGACTTGTATAACTTTTACATAATGCTATAGAGATTTTAACTTCTAATAATCAGAGTAAAATGCGAAAAAGTGATAATATTATAATATCATTCTTTCGTGTTACATCATTCTCAGGTTACTTGTTCTTATTATAAATAAGTCCTAAAAGACTTAAAAAAAATCTCCATTTATCTATCCGAGACTTGCAGTATTAACAACTAGGCAGTTCCCAGGACAGAGGGGGCTTTCCGTTAAAACGACGCGCAATTAAATGACCTAACCCCTTTCCTTGACAGAACTTTCTAGACATTGCCAATAATGTTAATCTAACATAGTTAAATGACTTCTACGAACTTAAATAAGAAGTACACAATACATTATCAAAAGAAGACAACAATAATTATATCTTTCTTGACCTAACTGCTCTTCTTTAACTTTCTTTTTTATTGTCAAACTCTTCTGGTACTGAGATTATTCAGGAATACGCATTGAATGCTAAGATTACGCATTGAATTTCTGGTAGTAGATCAATAATCAAAAGCGCATCACCGATAAATCCATGAGAGATTATTTGTAAAATAGCTCCATTGAGTCCCGTCAAATCCCAGGGCTCAACCCTGCAAAGGCTTCTAATTCTGCGAATTGCGCCAGTTCCAATTTTAATTTGCCAGCAACTTATTTCATAGCTTTAATTTGAGCTGCAGATCCCACTCTGGAAACGGAGATACCCACATTAATAGCAGGTCTGATTTCAGCATTGAATAGATTTTTTTATTGACGAGCTACGACAACTGCACCTATTAACGCAACTAATAGAATTATTGAAATGAGTTCAAATGGAAGAAAAAAATCTGTTGATAGATGAATCCCAATTTGTTGACTATTGCTTATCAAATCTTGCTCTATAATCTGGTTTGATTTTGTAGTCCAAATAATCCCGTACCATGACGTATTTGGAATAGTAGTAATTAGTGAAACAAAAATACTTGTCTAAACCATCGAAGTAACCCCATCTCCAACGGTCCAAAGATGAAAATCTTTGTAATATTCGGAACCATTCATGAACATCACAGCAAAAATAATTAAAACATTTATGGCCCCTACATAAATAAGGAGCTGTGCAGCAGCTACAAAATGGGAGTTCGATAAAATATAAAATAAAGATGTACAAACAAGAACTAATCCTAATGAAAAGGCAGAATAAATTGGATTGGGAGTGGTCTTCCTTAGCTGCAAATAGAAATTATTTGCAAGAATGAGCATAAAATAGCTCAGCAAGTATAAAGATCTGAATAAAGGTATACACACACTATGATTGATTTGAAAGAATAGAGTTCAACGATTTTGCCTAACTGAGGGTTGATATCTTCTATTGATTCGTATCAACCATTTCTGTCAGTCATAAAGACTTAGAAATATGTTTGGTTTGGATATTTTGAAGGGGATCAACCTTCCTCAATATACTAAGTGTATGCATATCCTACTCATGCAAACAACACGTTATGTCGAGATTTACTGGACATATATATGACCCTCAAAGGGGTAATTTATCTTAGTTCTAAAAGTCTTACCAAAATAATTTGATTCGACATAACAATTCATGCTTTCACTAAGCAATAACAATTCCATATGAATAATAGTTCATTTCTTAAGTTATGTTGAATCAAGAAGTAATAACTTCACAATAATTGATAACACGAACGAAATATTTAAAAGAATTCGTACAATAGATGTTCAAGGAATAGAAAACTTGCAACAAGATAAGGAATAGAAAACTTGCATTCAATATGAAAATTAAATGAAGTTAGAAAACTTGCAAAACATCAAAATACTTGCACACAATAATCAATTGTACAAGATAGGAAACTTGTATTCAATACATAAATCGAATGAAGTTAGAAAACTTGCTCAAATATAACTTGAGTAAGGTTAGAAAACTTGCAACAAGTAAGAGGATTTACACAAGATAGGGAATAGAAAACTTGCACACAATAATAATTGTACAAGGTTAGAAAAACTTGCACAATATAAAGCTGTACAGGTTAGAAAACTTACAACAAGTAAGAGGATTTACATAAGATAGGGAATAGAAAACTTGCACACAATAATAATTGTACAAGGTTAGAAAAACTTGCACAATATAAAGCTGTACAAGTTAGAAAACTTGCCTCGTATATCTTTTACAAATAAATATAACGGTCTAAACGTTCGTCATAAATCCTACACGATTATAAGTTCATGTAAACTAATTAAGCATTTAACGATTAAATCTTTTAAGTTTTATTTCGGGTATTATACCCGCTTATAAATAAGACTTCTTCTACTATACATGAAATAATTTCAGCATTATATTTGTAAATAGAATGAATATTTTTCAACTATATTTAAAATAAATTGAACATTATAACTACTTATAAAATGAATATTCGGTTATTATATTTAAGATTGTAATGAACGCGGATTTTATATTTAATCTTTAAATATTTATTGAATTAAATAAATATTGGTGTGATTTATTTATTGAGTTAAATAAATGTTTGATAAAATTGTTCGTAGATTAATTTAATTAAATGTGTTATATGGATTATATTAATGTTGAAATAATTTTATAGTGCAAGGTGTAAATATTGATTTAATTGAGACAATTCAATTAATGAGTTCTTTATTAATTGCAACGTTGTTTTAATTAATTTAATAATTAATTAGAGATATATCGAATTGTTATAATTAAATAAATTTATTGAGTAGTAGTAGCTTTTATTTAATTGTAATATAAATTGTTTACTAAAGTGTGACAACAAACTATATAATTAACTAGTTAATTAAAATAAACCAAGTAGGAGCCTTTTAAAGACCAACCAAACATGGCCTTGAGAATATAAGATCAGTTAAGGCCATGATGCGCCTAACTTATACCCACGCATATCAGTTTTCATATACGCATTCCTCAGTCAATTCTTTCATTAGGCTAAAATACAGAGAGCAAAAGAGAGAGAGATTTGAGAAAATTTGAGAATTTAAGGGAGAGTTCCTATCATCTAGCAATCTAAACTACTGATTAAAGGTAAATTCTTGAATTCAAGCTTTAAATTATGCTTTTAAAGTTCCTCCATGAATGTACATTTTTAAGTTCTCTGATAATTGAATTTTCTGTGTAAATTATTTGGAAGTTGTTTATAATTGTTAAATGCATGTATAATCTACTATGTGATGTTTATAAATTATTTTAATTGAATTAATCCATGAGATTATGTTTTTAATTGGAATTCTGAAACTTAGAGAGGAACGACATATATTTTAATACGGCTTAAATGTATGATAATTTATGTTTTAAATGCATATTAATCGATAAATTGATTATTGATTATGTTTATACATGTAAAAACGAAGAAAACGAAACTAAATGGACTAATTTGGTGTTATAACGAATTTGTAACTTGTGATTTCATGAAATTTAATGAAACTTTGAAAAATAGCACGAACATGGAATTTATGGGTTTAAATTTGAATGTTCGTGTTGTTTTGTTGGTCTTAATTATATCATATATGTTTAGTAATGTTTCTGTAAGGATTACATAGTTTGGGCACGAGTAATTCGTACTATGAACAAAGAAATTGGAGAGTGTTGGCTCTATTTTTGTATGTTTCGCGAACTTCAGATTCTGTAACTGGTGCATCGTGCTGCAGCGCCTCTACGAAGGCTTGTCTGCGCATCGCAGCGCTGGCTGCAGGCCTTTTGGCCGAGCCGCAACGTTTGTAGCGCCGCAGCGCCGTCTTCTAGGCCTTTTGGCCGTGCCGCAGAACCGGCCAGCCGAATTGCCCAATTTTTTTTATTTAATTGTATAAGTCCAAAAAATGTAATTCGAACCTAATCTAATGAACATGAAAATGTAATGATCATGTAATGAGATATTAAAACAAAGTATTAACATGTCAATGATGGTTTTACGTGATTAATTGATGAGTTGTGTGTATATTTAAACTCGTTAATTGTGAAGTCTAATAATGCGTTTAAGAGTTAAGGTTCGTGCATATGGTTAATATAATCATGATTAGAGTTAAGTTAAGATACTTATGATGCTAGTTGTGTTATAATTAACTTCTATTGTGACTTTAAATGGTATGTAGGATTAATTGAGGAACATGAATTTTAATTTATAGCTTACGCACGAGGCAAGTTTCCGTACTCTAACTTGATTTTAATTACGCAAATTATAAATCCTACTCTTATGTTGAACAAGTTTCTTTACTCCACTTTATATTGAGAAAGTTCGTTACCCTAATTCATTAAGTACATGAATTCAAATGAGATATTTTAATTCCTTTTTAATAATACTTCAGTTATACATAGTTTATTCAATTGTATATTTTTGTGAGCTTCAGTCTTTGGTTCTTGAATACCATTTACATTCTAATTAATAAGCCTTGATTGACTAGCGAACCCTTATTGATTCGACTAGTCCATAGTTGATGAGCGTTCTAAATTCTAGAAATGTTATTGAAGTAAATCCAAACCAAACTTCCTTTGGTGCGGACTCTGATGTCAAACTGAGATGAACAACCCTTTTATAGGGGATTATTTTACGCGTTAGCGTTTAGATGTTGTGCACATACATGGTACAAAGGGTTGATCCCCCTAAGTACGAGAAGTGAAGTCCATATAGTCTTACGACTGTTAAAGGTTTAAAGTATAAATACTTGATAGCCTGAGACATAGTTCGTAGTCTTATGACCTTCAAACATTCTCTTAAATTCTTATTTCTAATCTTGAACCAAAAGTCGAGCTGTCAGTTAGTCAATATTTATCGATTATTCGCATGTTATTATTATTATTGTTATTATTTTACTTGCTGGGCAATTGTTGCTCACCTTTGCATAATAACATTGCAGCTAAGGTTGAAAGAGTTGATGAGCCATCTACTAGTAAAGGCAAAGGCAAAGTAAATAAGTGACGAAGACTTGTTTAATTTATTGAAAGATGTTATGTAATAGACTTATGTTATTTATGTTATGTTTCCGCATTGATGATTTGTTTAAGGTTAGATGACCTGGGATTGATGTTATTAAGATGTTGTAACCCCTTTAATGGGAGATTTCTATCTCAATTAAGAGTTTTTCATTTATATTTGAATGGGTAGTTAGATGTGATGTGTTTTATTTGGATAGTAAACACCAAATCCTGTGGGAATAAAGTACCCAGATTTTGGGGTGTCACAAGTTGGTATAAGAGCTATAGGTTATGAACCTTAAGTGAGAAAACCTTAGGGTAGTAGCCTTTTTAGGAGAAAGAGAACATAGTGGTGATAAACTCTCATCGAGTTCTAAGGAATGAATTAAGGAATTCATTAAAGATAATAAAAGACTTTATGTGCTATGTGCTTATGTGTTAACAACCTATGTGCCGCGCGTGGTATCGAGTATTAATTAAAACTTAAACTTTGTTGTCAGGATATCGGATGTTGGAGGATTCAGTCAGCCTAGGGAGGTTGAGCCTCTAGTAGCTAGAGAAGAGGAGCCCCGTGATATCCATGTTATCTAGGAGAAGTTAATACTGAGAGAGCCATCTCCATTGATCACTATTGTGGGTCAGGAGCATGAGCCTGAGTTTGATCCAGAGGAGGATTATGAAGAGATAGAGGTAGAGGCTGAGGAGGATGATGAAGATTCCGAGGAGTTACCTCCCACCTCCATCGATGTCGAGATGTACGATGCACTGTATGACCGTACCATAGAGTTATAGGATAGAGTCAGAGATTTGGAGAAACTGGTAGCTAAACGCTAGACTGCTATAGAATAGAAGAATGAGAAGATTGAGGATCTGGATATACGTCTTGGAGACGTAAAGTGGAAGTTAGTTCAGGCGGAGAGTCAAAAGGAATAATTGTTAGCCGAGAATGAGAAGATGAAGCTTGAAATTGAGAAATTAAAGGATGGCCTGAGTGAAGAGTCAACAGAACGTGCTAGGGCAAAAGATGCCTAGATGAATACCGCTCGACGTGTAGAAATTTCTGAAGAAGGCGAACAGGCAAAGAAGGCTAAGATTGAAGAGACGGACTACACTTTTCAGACAGCGATTGATAGGGCCCAGGATCGAGTTCTCCACTATCCAGTTCAGTTCGAGGACTTTCCATGACATATGTTGGATCGAAGGACGATGTTTCTTATCATGGAGGAAGAACGCAGGAAGGCAGTTCGACGCCTTAGTAGGCCGTGATAGGAAAAGTATTGAAATATATGTAAATATTTATGGTAGTTAGTAATGTAAATTCCAGCGTGGCTATACACAATGGAATATGATTATTTAATCCTGAAGATTCTTTAATCTATGGATAGTTGATGTAAATAGCAGTGATGCTATCTTTCCATGTTTAAAACTTTTGAATGAATGAAATATTAAAATTTATTAGAAGATGTTATGTGTTATGTGTTAACCTGAATTGTTTGAGTTAAGTATTGAACACTTAAAGAAATTGAGTAAATGATCTAATAAGCGCATATTCTTAAACAGAAAATGCCATCGAGATGCCAACCACGTCAACAAGCTCCGGAAAGCTCTACTAACAATAACAACAACGATGCTAATGTTAATCCTATACAGCAATTGGTAAACCTTTTAGCCAGAGCACTTGCGAATCAGCCGCAAGCTCCACCAACTACGTGATTTAAGGATTTTAAAGCGGTAGGACTGCCAGAGTTTAGGGGTTCCCTGAACCTAATTGAAGCCCAAACCTGGGGGATGGAAATGGAAAAGGTGTTCGACGTTGCTAGGGTTGGTGATAACCAAAAGACTGCCTTCGTAACATTCATGCTTAAGTTAAAGGCCAGCTACTGGTGGCAAGCGAATAAGGTTTGAGGAGGTTAGGGTGTAATCGCATGGGATAGGTTTAAGGAGATGTTCTTTGAGATGTAGTTTCTGACAAACTCGTGTAATCAGATGGAGATTCAATTCCTAGAGCTGAAACAGGGTACCATGACTGTACCAAAATACGCTGCGAAGTTCAACGAGTTGGCTAGGTTCGCAAAGTATCAGGTGAATACCGATGAAAGGAAGGCGAGAAGATTTGAACAGGGGTTGAAGCCATGGTTGTACAGCAAGGTGTCAATGTTCCAATTGAACACTTTTACCGGAGTTTTGGAGAAGGCGATTATCGCAGAAGGTGGGAGCGACGCTCTGACTAAGTATAATTAGGAGCAGAAGAAGAAGAAGGGTGAAAATGAGAATAACAGGACTAGTGGTAGTAATAATGCTGGTCACAATTAGAAGAGGAAGTGGAATGACAATGGGTCTGCTGGAAATCAACAGGGAGGTCAGAAGAAGAAAATGGAGGCATGTGTTACCTGTGGGAAGAATCATGTGGGCATATGCCTGATAGGGAAGAGGGTTTGCTACAATTGGGGTCAGGAAAGTCACATAGCACCGAATTGTCCTAATCCTAAGAAGGACACTTGCTTCACTTGCGGATTGAAGGATCATCTGGCCAGGGATTGCCCCAAGAAGGCAGCGGGAGGAGCAGGAGGGAGTAAGGAAAACAGTGGTGGTAGCACGTTAATCATAACTGGATCAGCACTAACAAATTGACCTACCGCCAGGACTTTCAACATGACCGTGCAGGATGCCGTGCAGTCACGTGATATGGTGTCAGGTATCATTCGGATCAATAATATAAATGCTTATGTATTGTTTGATATGGGTGCTACTTGCTCATTTATATCCGATGACTTTGCTAAGAATCTAGATTTTCTTAAGGAGGAATTAGATCAACCCTTGAACATAGAGATTGCGAATAGGGAGATAATTCATGTTAGGTTTGTACACAAGAATTGTAAGGTGGACATTAAGGGAAACGAGATGACTATAGATCTGATCCCAATCAAACTCGGGGAATTTGACGTTATTTTAGGAATGGATTGGCTATTCAATTATGGGGTGATAATTGATTGCCAAAGGAAATGTATTAACCTTATGACTCCGTCAAAGGTAGTATTTTATGGTAGCAAGTCGCCTAGGCAAGCGAGTTGTCTGACGATTATGCAGGCCAGGAAGATGTTGAGACCAGGCTGTGTTGGATACTTAGCCTACATAGTCGATACTCGAAAAGAGAGTCCGAAATTAGAAGAGATACCTGTCGTAAGAGACTTTATAGACGTCTTTCTAGACGAGTTTCCAGGACTTCCGCCAGACAGGGAAGTGGAATTCGTAATCGATTTGATACCAGGGACTGCCCCTATATCGAAGGCTCCATACCATATGGCTCCAGTATAGATGAAAGAATTAATGGTACAACTGCAAGAACTTTTAGATAAGAATTATATCTAGCCGAGCGTATTTCTCGAAGATATATTTGAGAAGTAGTTATCATCAATTGAAGGTGAGGAAGGAAGATGTGCCGAAGACAGCGTTCAGGACTCGTTATGGTCACTACGAGTTTCTGGTAATGTCATTTAGTCTAACGAATGCTCCTGCAACGTTCATGGACCTAATGAACAGATTGTTTAAGCCATTTCTGGATAAGTTCGTAGTAGTGTTCATCGATGATATTTTAGTATATTCCAAAACCAAGGAAGAGCATGCAGAGCATTTGAAGGCGACATTGGAAGCATTAAGAAGAGAGAAGTTGTACGTTAAATTTTCAAAATGTGAATTCTGGATAGAGCGGGTGCAATTTCTTGGACATGTAATTGACAAAGATGGGATTTCGGTAGATCCGTCAAAAGTTGAAGCAGTGCTTAACTGGGATCAGCTGAAAACACCGTCGGAAGGAGTTTCCTAGGATTGGCAGGTTATTACAGAAGATTCATTTAGAATTTTTTCAAAGTTGTGACTCCGTTGACGAATTTGAGTAGGAAAGCGGTGAAGTTCGTTTGGACGGAAAAGTGTGAGGAAAGTTTTCAAGAATTAAAGAAAAGGTTGAGTACGGCACCTGTGTTGTCTTTACCGGATAGCACAGGAAATTTTGTGGTGTACAGTGATGCATCGCATAAAGGACTAGGCTGTGTGCTTATGTAGAACGGTAAGGTCATTGCGTATGCGTCACGACAATTAAAGGACTATGAGAAGGGATATCCTACCCATGATTTAGAATTGGCCGCGGTAGTGTTTACTTTGAAGATCTGGAGGCACTATCTTTACAGGGAGAAGTGTGAAATATATACAGACCACAAGAGTCTGAAATATATTTTCACGCAGAAGGACCTGAACATGCGACTGAAAGTAGTATGCACACAAGCCAATCATATTTGATATGATGTAGCATATACTTTGTAATCTTATTCGGTTATTAAAGGCATTTTATATTATCTACATGGTGCTGTTATATTAAATGTGATAAACCCATAGTTTTGAGCAATGCTTTTAGAATCATGATGGGGATCATGCTAATGAGATCTAAATTCTAGATATCTCACAAACTTAAATTGTTCCTAATCGATGGATTACTAAAAAGGGGATTAGTGAATCCAGATAGATTAGTACATACGTTGCTTGCTCTTATGAAGAGAATGATTGATCTCATAATCATTTGTGTGGAGACACTAAAACAAGTATGTAGGTGCTTATTAGAGAATAAGTTCACTGAACGTGGCTCGCTAAGGAATACCTAATGGAGTTTTACTCACCTGTCAATAGGAATTCCTCTAGTGATAGTAGTACAAGTGATCCTTGGACTTGAGATCATCATAGTATCTTGTGTATGATGAGTTATACTTTGACATGTCCCTTAAGACCTTTAGGGTATATCAAAGGGTATGATTGGGTATAATGAGTTATACATGGAGATAGGTGAATGATCAATAAAGAATCTACCACTTCTAGTAAAAGGAGAGAATGTCCTATGTGATTCGATAAATGACGACTCAGAAGTCTTTGGCCAAAGCAGAATGAAATTAGAAAGGAGTTTCTAATTTGCATTAATTAGAGTTGTGCATTTGAGAATCAAAATACATATAATTAAATAAAATAAGACTTGACAGTAATTCCATGTCTTATATTTAATTGGGACATTGTATGATAGAAGGATTGAATTGTACGGTAACTATGCACTGAAAGGTTCTTTTATGATTAATGTTGAAATCTATATTATCTGGAAAGTCGTTGATCGCTAAGGGGGCTTACCCTTATTGTAGAATAAATATTATTTATTTAAATGAATTAAATAGTTTAATTTATTTATTTAAATAAGATTAGAATTGTTCTAATTGATTTATTCACAACCGGTTTAATATGGAGAACCTAAAGGGTCACACCGCAAAAGGAAAATATTTATTTAAGAAGTAAATGGCATAATTGTAATAATAAGTTAAGTGTATTTAATTTAGTCTATGGAGATAGAATAAATTAAATAGCTTAATATTTATTATTTAATATTTTAGAAATATTAAATATAAATTAATAAGAGGAGTCTTATTATTATTATTACTATTACTATTATTTAATTCCTAATAGGGATTGGGAATTAATTAATAGAAGTACTCTCACATGAATTCCTAATTGGATTAGGAGTTTAATTTAATTAAAGGAGTTTAATTAGAATAGAAACCCTAATCCTAAATAGTTTAGGGAAGGGTTTTCCTACATCTATAAATAAGAGAAGTCTTATCATAGATTAAGGTTACACACTCTTGCATAAGAATTGTAGAGAGTACTTACAATTTCTATAGAGATAGAAACTAGGGTTTTGCCAACACCCATCTTCTTGAACAAGTATTATTCCTTGGTGGATCACCTCTAGAGGCCAAACACTTGGGTGGCTAACGTTGATCAAAGGAAGGAATTTAATCGGTGGAATTCAAGGAGAACGCGAAAGAATTGGAGGTGAACTTGTACCTGAGGAAGCTAGAATTCTACAAGGGTATAATTCTTATTCTCCATCTCTTTCGTTTAATTAATAATTGTGCATAAAGAAAGATCATGGTGATGGTTTGTATAAAATTTTAAAATCTGATTTTATCGCGCTTCCGCTTTATTAATGTAATTTGATTGCATGTCCGCGCTATGTACAAACCTAACAGCGACAAAGGAGGTGGTTAGAATTAATAAAAGACTATGACTGCGAGATTTTATACCATCCGGGTAAAGCAAACGTTGTGGTTGATGCCTTAAGTAGAAAGGGTCGAGAGAAACAGTTTACGTTGACTGATTAGGAGGAGCTAATTATTGCAATGGCAAAACTGGAGTTAGAGGTGAAATATCCGGAGGAGTATGACGAAAAATTATTTCAAATGGGAGCCAACATAACTTTGGTGGATAAGGTTAAGGAAACACAATCTCAGGACGAAGAATGTGAGAAAATGGGGAAAAGAATATCTGAAGGTGATGAAGTGAAATTCAAAGTTGATAACAAAGGAGTATTGAGATTCGAGGGAAGAATTTGGGTTCCGCTAGTACCAGAGGTTAAGGAAGAAATTTTGAGCGAGGCTCATAGTTCGAGATATTCGATTCATCTAGGGAGTATGAAGATGTACCAGGATCTCCGGTAGCATTTCTGGTGGCCGAATATGAAAAGGGACGTTGCAGATTATGTAGCTAAGTGTTTGACATGTCAGAAAGTTAAAGTAGAACATCAGAGGCCGAGTGGGTTACTACAACTGTTAGAAATCCCGGAATGGAAATGGAAACATATCACAATGGATTTCGTAGTAGGTCTTCCGACGACTCAGAAAGGTTTCGATGCAGTTTGGGTTACCATAGATCGACTAACGAAATTAGCACATTTCTTACCGATCAAAATCAGATTCAACTTAGACCAGTTGACAAAGTTATATGTGAAGGAGATTGTTTCAAGGCATGGTATTCCAGTCTCCATCGTCTCGGATAGGGATCCGCGTTTCACATCGAACTTTTGGAAGCGACTACTGTTGGACGATTTAGCAATCGATAAATACACACGTGCAAGTATACACGGTCCACAAGTAATATATTGATAAGATATGAGTCGAACCCATAGGGAATTGTGATGAATAAAAACCAAGTACCAATCGTATATCAATTTGATCTAGTTTAAACAATGAAGATTTGAATTTTGTTGATTGGTTGAGTTCATAAGACAAGTAATGAATAAAATGCGGTAAAATATCAAGATAGAAAGATCTAAGATTACAATTTCCCCCAACACGTCATTTGAATCTCCTAACTCTCTCTTTTTAATCAGTTATATCATACGAATTGACAACCGAGAAATCAAAACTTCATAAGAGCCTCTGTCGATGGTCAATCACGAATCTTCCTAAGTGGTGCATAGGTATATGTCTATCCTATACACTATCAAGAGACCAATTTCAAGAATGATTAATAAGACACGTGTCACTAAATCTCATTAACCGTCCCCTTAATTACCAACTTTCACATCGGAAGTCATTAAGACTAGATTCTCTATTGGTTGCATGCGGTGGTTAGGTATATGTCTATCCCAACGACTCTCAAGTTACCTATTTATGCATATTATTAACAAGACACACGTCACTTAATCCAATTAATAACCCACAACAATCTTTAACTCTCGCATGTTATCATAACTAGGTCTTAACATATAATCCGTTCGTCAAGTTCATATAGGTTCCCAAGGTAATTACGGGCCAAACAATTAATCTAGAAAGCAAAGGCTATGATAATCAATTCACACATGATTAACTAATATCAAATAGAGAGAATTCAATTCAATTTAGGTGTTGGGTTCCATTGCATTCTTAGAATAGAAAGTTAGTTCATGATAGCTACAATAAACATCAATTTCATTTCATACATCATCAAATTCGAATTACAAAAAGAGAGAATTTTCTAGAGATAAAACCACTTTTGAGAGTATTCAGATGTTGCTCCTTTGGTGGTTAAAGATTTGTAGCTCTCCTCTTCAATATTACAATTCTTGTTGACTGAGTTTCTTGGCTTGTGGCTTGATTCAGCTTGATTTGCAGCCTTTAACACTGTTGTTTGATGTAATATGTAGCCTCTCTATCTCTAGATATCTGATATGAAGCTCCAAAGAAAATATATATAGCCTCCCTCAAGAAACTCTAGCCAAAGTCGAACAAAAATGGAGCTCAGATCGCACTATATCAATGTCAGAACACACTCAGTCTAGAATTGGCACAGCCTCCGGGGTTTGTGTGACATCCCCAAATCCGGATTACCTCAAACCACACAGATTTGGTGTTCACTATCCACACGTAACAACTATCTACCCATAAATAAAAGGGATTTAAACAAAACAATCTGAGTAATAAAGAAAAACAATCTCCCATAAAAGGGTTACATAACTCTTCAAATATGTCCCATGCTTTCTAACCTTTATTACATCTTTTAAATGCGGAAACGTAAATAACTATAAAGTCTTAATTACACAACCATATAAATAAAAGTAAACAGGTCTTCATGTAACAGCAAATCATCGTCACTTGTTCATTTTTCCTTTTCCTTTGCTAGTAGACGGCTCATTCGTTATCTCAGCTTTAGCTGCAAGGGTTTAATATGCAAGGGTGAGCAAAACAAGTGCCCACCAAAATAACAATGGACATTCTCAAAGATAATTTAATCTGTATGGTGTAACTTTTCTGTCGAATAATAATCAAGAATGGAAACATCTGAAAGCTCATTAGAATAAAAATAGAACATCAAGATGTACTGAGAGTGAAATACTGAGGGTCGCAAGACCACGAACCATGTCCTAGGTTAGCAGATAAGTTTGTTGTAACCTTTAACAGTTCAATAAACTATAACTAGACTATCCATCTCATACTCAGGGTGATCAGCCCGTTGTACAATGTATTGTGCACAACCATTCAACGCTTTCGCGTAATTATTCCCCTATACTAGGGTTGTTCTTCTCAGTTTTGTCATCCAAGAATTCAGTTCAACAAAATAGGATTTAAACAACTTTAGTTATGATCAAAGATCAACAACAGTCATATTCAATGATATAGATTTTGTATATCCAAGGTGTTAGAATAATGACTTCAATTAATTTGAGCTTTGAACAACAAGAATCCAAAAGTTAGACATTTATGACATACAATGTTAACTTGCTAAATAAGAAAATAGGATTTAGAAACTTGCATATTTGTAGAGAAGATATGAATAGAGAGCTTGCATTAACTGAAATCGAAGTAAGATAAGGAAACTTGCGTTAAGTAAATTTAGGATTGGAAACGTGTTTAACGTAAAAGAGTTAAGAATAATAAACTTGCCTCGTGCGTAGTTTTCCTAATTACAAACCATGTACAATAAACAACCTACACATTCCGTTTGTATAGCAATAAAAATGATTAGTTACAATATTCACGTACATTAACACTTCAAGAATCACTCTCAACCAACCTCATCTTAATTTCCAAGTTGATTTCTGATTATCAATCCAATTTCAGAAGCTACAAGCTTAGTTACAAAAATATTACACTTTAAGAATTTCTAAAACTTGTCTTTAAGTTAAGGTATCTCAACTTTATATTATATAGTTACCAAGCATATGCTTAACATCCATCTTAGCATCTCGGTATTCATTCAATACATTAGTTTAAGTTTTAAATCTTGCATAGGGTAGCATATCATAAGAAAAAGAATTAAAAATAATAAAAAAATTCATTTTCTGCAATTCCCGCCGGGGCGAGGAAATTGGCTTGTTGAGGTCGCCTGGGCGAGACCCCTAGGTTCCAGATTCTGCAGTTCGCGAACTACAGAATTTCTAACCCAAAAACTCAAATTTTAAAGCATCAGACACCAAATCAAGCGTACCCAATTAACATGAACTTCTTAAAAACATTACTAAGCATCCATATAACCATTTTAACAACCTAAAACAACCAACACAACAAAACCCAAAGGATTTAAATCAACTTTTCTTAATTGTTTTCCAAAACTCATACTTTTAGTGAAACAATTCAGCATTTACACAACTTTTAACCAAATCAGACCACAATAGTTGCATTGTTTTTGTTTTTAAACATAATATCATAAACAACTCTCAATTTACAGTTAATCACATGATTGAATCATCAATTTTAAACCCAAAGTAGACCAAAACACATATATTCCTCAAGAACACAATTTCCTCAATTAAAAACTTGTTTTCATGAATTAAATCACTCAAAACCATACTTAAACATTATATAACAGATTATTCTTACAAACTAACAAATTTAACAACCCTTCAACAAATTAGCCAACCAAAAATTCAATCACAGAAAACTAACTTTGAATATTTTGAATAAAACTTAAAACTAAATTATACCTTCAATTTCTTCTTCGCACTTGATTTAGATGATTGGAATCGCTCTAAGAACCTCTTAATTCACAAAACGTCCCTCTTTCAATTTCCATAGAGAATTTCTTTTCTTCTCTCAACTCACTGTAATACAAGTTTTGGCCAGATAAAACACGTAAAAACTGATATGGGTTATCAGTTAAACAAAACCAAAAGGTTTTGTCAGTTTAGCAAACCAAAGGCCACAAGGCCATGTTTGGCTTGACACAATAGAACCTCCTACTAATTTATTTTTATATTCCCTTATTATAAAGTCACATGTCACACTTACTTTAAATTCTAATTAAACTTAATTATTATTAAATTAATTTAAACTTTAACAACAACATTATTATAAGTTTATTTAATAAATTTTACTTAATAAATCACTTTGTTACCAACTCATTTAACCTCTAATTTAATTATTTTAATTAAAATAGAATATTACTATCTAGTGTAATAAAATCACACACCAAAATATAAATTATCTAACATAACTTTAACCAACATATTCACACATAATTAAACTATTATGTAGTAATCTCCATGATTTATTTATTCATTTTATTCCATAAATAAATCAGTTAAAATATTTATTAACTCAATAAATATTTTAAATTATTTACAAAATTCACAATCGTTACATCCTTCCCTCCCTACAAGGATTCTGTCCTCAGAATCACTACGCTATCGTTACATCATTCCCTCCTTACAAGGATTCTGTCCTCAGAATCATATAACTAGGACTAAACAAACAACTCAGGATAATTCTTCATCATATCAGCTTCTAGTTCCCACGTAGCTTCATCAGCATTGTGGTTCCTCCATAGAACCTTAACAGAAGGTATCACTTTATTTCTGAGAACCTGTTCCTTCTTGTCTACTATCTGAAGTGGAACTTCCTCATAAGTTAGGTCTTTCGCAAACTGTATAGGTTCATATTTTATCACATGTTTATAATCTGGCTTATAAGGCCTTAAAACAGATACATGAAAAACATTATGGATATGTACCAGCTCTGGAGGTAGAGCTACTTCATAAGCCACCTCACCAATTCTCCGTAGTACTTCAAAAAGTCCAATAAATCGCGGACTAAGCTTACCCTTCTTTCCAAAGCGAATTTTCCCTTTCCAGGGTGAAACTTTCAGAAACACGAAGCTTCCCACCGCAAATTCTCAATTCTGACGATGTTGATTTGCATACTTCTTCTGTCTGTCCTGAGCAGCTAATAATCAAACTTTTATAACTTTCACGATCTCCGCAGTTTGGTGTATCAACTCTGGTCCTAGAAGTCGCCTTTCACCAACCTCGTCCCAACATAGTGGAGTCCGACATTTCCGTCCATACAACGCTTCGTATGGCGGCATGCCAATACTCGTGTGGTAACTGTTGTTGTAAGCAAAGTCGACCAACGGTAAGTGATCATCCCAACTTCCCTTGAAATCCATGACACAGGCGCGTAACATATCCTCCAAGGTTTGAATCGTTCTTTCACTCTATCCATCAGTTTGAGGATGATACGCAGTGCTCATTCTCAACTGAGTTCCCAAGTATTCTTGCAGACGCTTCCAAAAATTTGACGTAAACCTCGGATCTCGATCAGACACAGGGACACTATGTCGCGAAATAATTTCTTTGATGTATAATTTTGCCATCTGGTCTAGGTTGAATCTAATCTTGATTGGTAAGAAATGCGCTGATTTTGTCAGTCTATCCACGGTTACCCAAATCGCGTCAAAACCTTTCTGTGTAGTTGGCAAGCCTACTATAAAATCCATTATTATGTGTTCCCACTTTCACTCTGGTATTTCTAATGACTGCAACAACCCACTAGGTCGCTGATGTTCAGCTTTCACTTTCTGACATGTCAAACATCTGGCAACACATTCTGCCACATCACGCTTCATTCCTGACCACCAATAATGTTGACGAAGATCCTGATACATTTTTGTACTTCCTGGGTGAACTGAGCAACGTGTATTATGAGCTTCGTCCAAGATCTCCCTTCTAACATCCGGTACCAACGGAACCCAAATTCGATGTTCAAATCTGAGTAATCCCTTGGCATCAATACTGAACTTTCCACCTTGTCCCTCAGAGACTTCCTTCTTAATCTTCTCACACTCCGCATTTTGAAGTTGAGCTTCTTTGATTTGGTCCAGCAACACCGGATGAACCTCGATCTGAAATAACTTCCCCTTTGATTCATGCTAGCACTTCACCTCTAATTCTAACTTTGCCATCTGTTTAACAAGTTCCTCCTGAGCAGTCAATAACATAAGTTTCTCCCAACCCTTCCTGCTTAATGCATCAGCAACGACATTCGCCTTCCCTGGATGATAGAGAATTTCGTAGTCGTAATCTTTAATCAGTTCTAACCATCGCCTCTGTCGCATGTTGAGGTCCTTCTATGTAAAAATGTACTTGAGACTCTTATGATTCGTGTAAATCTCACACTTCTCACCATAAAGGTAGTGCCTCCAAATCTTCAAAGCAAACACCACCGCTGCCAATTCTAAGTCATACATCGGGTATCCCTTCTCGTAGTCTTTCAGTTGTCGTAAAGCGTACGCAATAACCTTGCCATTCTGCATGAGCACACAGCCAATATAGGTGTCGTACTTAACCTCTTCTTTAGTTCTTGAAAACTTTCCTCGCACTTCTCCGTCCAGACAAACTTAACCGCTTTTCTAGTCAAATTTGTCAATGGAGTGGCGATTCTAGAAAAATCTTATATAAACTGTCGATAATACTTTGCCAAACCTAAGAAACTCCTCACTTCAGACGATGTCTTCGGTTGCTCCCAATTTATAACAGCTTCCACTTTAGCCGGATCAACCGAAATCCCATCTTTATCAATTACATGTCCAAGAAATTGAACACGATCCAACCTAAACTCACATTTTGAAAACTTCGTGTAAAGCTTCTCTTTCCGTAATGTCTCTAAAGTTAGCCTCAGATGCTCCACATGGTCTTCACGTGATTTAGAATACACCAAAATGTCGTCGATAAACACCACCACAAGCGTGTCTAGAAACGGTTTAAACACCCTATTCATTAAGTCCATGAATGTCGCAGGTGCATTCGTTAGACCAAATGACATGACCAGAAACTTGTAGTGACCGTAACGAGTTCTGAACGCCGTCTTCGGAACATCCTCCCTTCTCACCTTCAGCTGATGGTAACCACTTCTTAAGTTTATCTTTGAAAAATGAGTAGCACCCTTCAGTTGATCGAACAGATCATCAATTCTCGGTAACGGGTATTTATTCTTGATTGTAACCTTGTTCAATTCACGATAATCTATGCAAAGACGCATCAAACCATCTTTCTTCTTAACAAAAAACACCGGCGCTCCCCACGGCGAAACACTCGGTTGAATGTACTTCTTGTCTAGTAGTTCTTGCAATTGCACCATCAACTCCTTTATCTCCACCGGAGCCATTTGGTACGGAGCTTTTGATATAGGCGCAGTCTCGGGCACTAAATCAATAACGAATTCAATCTCTCTATCTGGAGGTAATCCCGACAAATCATCTGGAAAAACATCCACAAAATCTCTCACCACTGATATTTCTCCCAATTCTGTACTGGTCTTTCAAGTATCTACCACATAAGCTAAATACCCTACACATCCTTGCTTTAGTAACTTCTTGGCGTGCATAATCATTAGACAAGTCATTTGCCTCGGCGATTTGCTACCATAAAATACCACTTTAGACGGAGTCTTAAGGTTTACGCACTTCTTTTGGCAATCAATAATCGCCCCATAGTTATACAACCAATCCATCCCTAGAATAACATCAAATTCCCCAAGTTTAATCGGAATAAGATCTACTGTCATCATATGACCATGAATATCTACCTCGCAATTTTGTACACATACCTAACAGGTACCACTTCCCTATTGGCAATCTTTATGTTTAAGGGAAAGTCTAACTCTTCTCGGGGTAACTCCAGCTTCTCAGCAAAATCATCAGAAATGAAGGAACAAGTTGCACCCGAATCAAAAAGTACATATGCATTCAAGTTATTAACTGGTAGGATACCTGCCACCACCTCCTTGGATTGAACCGCATCTTGAACCGTCATATTAAAAGTGCGAGCAGTCGGGCGGTTTGCTGTAGCTGGCCCATAAATAGTTAATACCCCTCCACTGTTGTTTCCTTTACCTCCACCACCTCCACTAGCAGCCTTCCTTGGACAATCACGAGCAAGATTGTCTTTTGACCCGCACGTAAAACAGGCACCCATCTTTGGGGCAGTGCAGTTTGGAGCAATGTGGCCCTCTTGCCCACAGTTGTAATAGACTATTTTCCCTTTCAGGCACACACCTGCGTGATTCTTTCCACAAGTTGTACAAGCCTCAGTTTTCTTCTTCCGGTTACTCTGCTGACTTCCAGTAGAACCACCATCGATCCATTTTCGTTTTTGGTTTCCTCCTCCATTGCTACCACTCGGCCTATTCTCAGTCTTATTCCTTTTTTTCTGCTCCTGATTGTATTTGGTCAACGCATCACTTCCCCCCTCAACTATTATCACTTTCTCTAACACCGCCGCAAATGTGTTGAGTTAAAACATAAAAACTCTACTGTAAAGCCAAGGCTTCAATCCTTGCTCAAACCATCTAGCCTTTCCCTCATCCGTGTTAACTTGGTATGGTGCAAACCTCGCTAATTCATTGAATCTTGCCGCGTATTCTAGCACTGTCATCGTTCCTTGCTTAAGTTCGAGAAACTGAACCTCCATCTGGTTCTGAGCACTAGCCGGAAAATACATTTCGAAGAACATCTCCTTAAACCGATCCCACAGTATGACACCTTCTCCTGCTCTCATCTTGTTGGCTTGCCACCAGTAATTGGCTTCCGACTTTAACATGAAAGTCACAAAGGCAGTCTTCTGATCATTCCCAACCCTAGCGACATCAAAAACTTTTTCCATTTCCATTACCCAGGTTTGGGCTTCTATCGGATTCATCGTTCCTTTAAACTCAGCCACCAACGGCCTTAAAATCCTTAAAGGTCGTAGCTTGAGCTTGCGGTTGATTTGCAAAAACTCCAATCGAAAGGTTCACTAGTTGCTGAACTGGGTTAGCATCAGGTGGATTATTGTTATTGTTGTTAGTAGACCCCTCAGGGGGTGGTTGTTGACGGGGTCGTCCAACTCTTGTTGGCGGCATAATTCTATTTAAGACAACGATTTTTAGACAATTGCTACATTTCTTAAATACTTATAATTTAATTAACACTTAACTTAAATATTCAAAAGTAGAAACTTAACACGTAACATTTTCAATAAACTTATTTATTTATTTATTCTTAAACTCAAAAGATAGCATTTTACTATTTACATCATCATCTAAGAAAACAACTTCGGAATTTCATCATTAACGTCTTATCCCATTATTTATATAAGCTGGGATTTACATTTAAAACACTTATTATAATATTATTTCTCTAACAACTTAGGAAGACAATCCACGGCGCACAACCTCCTCTCGTTCTTGCTCCATGATGCGAACCAGAGTTCGGCGATCCACAAACCTCGGATGATCCTCTAACTGAGTTGGATAATGATAAACCCGGTCTTGAGCCCTATCTATCGATGTGTGGAAAATATACTCCATGTTATCGATCTTGAACTTCTTTGCATGAACCTCTCCTTCAGCACGATCTAAGCATTGAGAAACCCTAATGTGAGCGTCTTCAGCCCTTATGCGCTTAGCAGTTTCCTTCCTTAAAGCATCTTTCATCTTCTCTATCGAAATCTTCAATTGCCCGTTCTTAGTCTTTAGTTCATTATTCTCAGTTTTTAGTTCACCATTTTCAGTTCTCACTACTTCATTCTCTGACTTTACCTTTTCATTCTCTTCTAATAACTGCTCTTGTTGACCCTCTGAGTAAACCAATTTCCATTCTACATCACCCAACCGTACTTCTAATTCGTAGATCTCATTATTCTTCTCCTCGATGGAAACTCGGCGTGCCTCTGACACTTCTTCCAAGACTCTGAGTTGTTCCCGAAGTTCTACATTTTCATCTTATATCTACTCGTACATCAGCTCCTCGGGATCCTCCTCCTCTTCTTCCTCATCCTAGACAGTATCTAGCCTCTGACTAGGTGCTTCCACAGTCACCAACTGTTTGCTGACAACATGAACATCTCTGGCCTCCTCGTCTCCAGGCACTGGGATATCTTCCCTCAGCACTGGAATTTTCTCAACTCGGAACTGACTAGTTTGTCCAACCTCCGACATCCTGAGAACAAAATATTTTAATCACTTAATCGAACTACTCGCGAGCACATTGGTTATTAAGCACATAAGTACATAGAGTGTTTTATTATCTTCAATGAATTCTTTAATTCATTCCTTAATACTCGATAGGAGTTTATCACCACTATCTTTGCGATTTCCTAAAAGGCTAATTCTTAAGGTTTTCCCCACCTAAGGTTTTTAAACCTATGGCTCTGATACCAACCTGTGACACCCCCAAATCCGGATTACATCAAACCACACAGATTTGGTGTTCACTATCCATACGTAACAACTATCTACCCATAAATAAAAGGGATTTAAACAAAACAATCTGAGTAATAAAGAAAAACAATCTCCCATAAAAGGGTTACATAACTCTTCAAATATGTCCCATGCTTTCTAACCTTTATTACATCTTTTAAATGCGAAAACGTAAATAACTATAAAGTCTTAATTACACAACCATATAAATAAAAGTAAACAGGTCTTCATGTAACAGCAAATCATCGTCATTTATTCATTTTTCCTTTTCCTTTGCTAGTAGACGACTCATTCGTTATCTCAGCTTTAGCTGCAAGGGTTTAATATGCAAGGGTGAGCAAAACAAGTGCCCACCAAAATAACAATGGACATTCTCAAAGATAATTTAATCTGTATGGTGTAACTTTTTTGTCGAATAATAATCAAGAATGGAAACATCTGAAAGCTCATTAGAATAAAAATAGAACATCAAGATGTACTGAGAGTGAAATACTAAGGGTCGCAAGACCACGAACCATGTCCTAGGTTAGCAGATAAGTTTGCTGTAACCTTTAACAGTTCAATAAACTATAACTGGACTATCCATCTCGTACTCAGGGTGATCAACCCGTTGTACAATGTATTGTGCACAACCATTCAACGCTTTCGCGTAATTATTCCCCTATACTAGGGTTGTTCTTCTCAGTTTTGTCATCCAAGAATTCAGTTCAACAAAATAGGATTTAAACAACTTTAGTTATGATCAAAGATCAACAACATTGATATTCAATAATATAGATTTTGTATATCCAAGGTGTTAGAATAATGACTTCAATTAATTTGAGCTTTGAACAACAAGAATCCAAAAGTCAGAAGTTTATGACATACAATGTTAACTTGCTAAATAAGAAAATAGGATTTAGAAACTTGCATATTTGTAGACAAGATATGAATAGAGAGCTTGCATTAACTGAAATCGAAGTAAGATAAGGAAACTTGCGTTAAGTAAATTTAGGATTGGAAACGTGTTTAAGGTAAAAGAGTTAAGAATAATAAACTTGCCTCGTGCGTAGTTTTCCTAATTACAAACCACGTACAATAAACAACCTACACATTCCGTTTGTATAGCAATAAAAATGATTAGTTACAATATTCACGTACATTAACACTTCAAGAATCACTCTCAACCAACCTCATCTTAATTTCCAAGTTGATTTCTGATTATCAATCCAATTTCAGAAGCTACAAGCTTAGTTACAACAATATTACACTTTTAAGAATTTCTAAAACTTGTCTTTAAGTTAAGGTATCTCAACATTATATTTTATAGTTACCAAGCATATGCTTAACATCCATCTTAGCATCTCGGTATTCATTCAATACATTAATTTAAGTTTTAAATCTTGCATAGGGTAGCATATCATAAGAAAAAGAATTAAAAATAATAAAAAAATTTATTTTCTGCAATTCCTGCCGGGGCGAGGAATTACTACAAAAATTCTCGCCGGGGCGAGGAAATTGGCTTGTTGAGCTCGCTGGGCGAGACCTCTGGGTTCCAGATTCTGCAGTTCGCGAACTGCAGAATTTTTAACCCAAAAACTCGAATTTTAAAGCATCAGACACCAAATCAAGCGTACCCAATTAACATGAACTTCTTAAAAACATTACTAAGCATCCATATAACCATTTTAACAACCTAAAACAACCAAAACAACAAAACCCAAAGGATTTAAATCAACTTTTCTTAATTTTTTTCCAAAACTCATACTTTTAGTGAAATAATTCACCATTTACACAACTTTTAACCAAATCAGACCACGATAGTTGCATTGTTTTCGTTTTTAAACATAATATCATAAATAACTCTCAATTTACAGTTATTCACATGATTGAATCATCAATTTTAAATCCAAAGTAGACCAAAACACATATATTCCTCAAGAACACAATTTCCTCAATTAAAAACTTGTTTTCATGAATTAAATCACTCAAAACCATACTTAAACATTATATAACAGATTATTCTTACAAACTAACACATTTAACAACCCTTCAACAAATTAGCCAACCAAAAATTCAATCGCAGAAAACTAACTTTGAATATTTTGAATAAAACATAAAACTAAATTATACCTTCAATTTCTTCTTTGCACTTGATTTGGATGATTGGAATCGCTCTAAGAAACTCTTAATTCACAAAACTTCCCTCTTTCAATTTCCATAGAGAATTTCTTTTCTTCTCTCAACTCACTATAATACAAGCTTTGGCTAGATAAAACACCTAAAAACTGATATGGGTTATCAGTTAAACAAAACCAAAAGGTTTTGTCAGTTTAGCAAACCAAAGGCCATAAGGCCATGTTTGGCTTGACACAATAGAACCTCCTACTAATTTATTTTTATATTCCCTTATTATAAAGTCACATGTCACACTTACTTTAAATTCTAATTAAACTTAATTATTATTAAATTAATTTAAACTTTAACAATAACATTATTATAAGTTTATTTAATAAATTTTACTTAATAAATCACTGTGTTACCAACTCATTTAACCTCTAATTTAATTATTTTAATTAAATTAGAATATTACTATCTAGTGTAATAAAATCACACACTAAAATATAAATTATCTAACATAACTTTAACCAACATATTCACACATAATTAAACTATTCTGTAGTAATCTCCATGAATTATTTATTCATTTTATTCCATAAATAAATCAGTTAAAATATTTATTAACTCAATAAATATTTTAAATTATTTACAAAATTCACAATCGTTACAGTTTACGCGGAGGCCTCCATGACCTGTTGCAACTCCCTGGATACCGGCGCAGCCTCCGTGATTCGCACGGAGGCCTCCGTGGTCTGCCTGGCGCAGCCTCCGTGAGCTCCCTGAATGCTGGCACAGCCTCCGTGGTTTGCACGGAGGGCTCCGCGGCCTGCTGCAGCTGGTGCCTATGTCAGTACTCTTGTGACTTGGTCGACGTCGTGCACGCCCAAAGCGCAAATGTCATCAACTTCAATATCGAGTGTCGCCAAACGCTAATTTTAAAATGATAACAACCAAGCACGGATAACGAGTCACAGGCATAAAGACATTACAAACCACGATCCAGACGACATTTATTTCGATTCCTACAAAACACAATAAAAATACATGAAAGCAATAGAAAACATGTGAAAGTAATCTAAACCCACAATATCTAAAAATAACATAAAAATACAATAAAACCATGTAAAATACCCAAAGACTTGCAAATTATTAAGACCAAAGGTACCCAAATTGTGTATAAAACACCCTCATCAACTACAGGAAAGCATGAGAACGCAGTTACGTATGAGTACGGCATATCATCCACAAACCGACGGACAGAGCGAACGAACTATTTAGACATTGGAAGATATGTTAAGAGATTGCATCATGGACTTTAGAGGAAATTGGGATGATCACCTACCATTGGTGGAATTTGCTTACAATAACAGTCACCACGCAAGTATTGACATGCAGCCTTATGAAGCGTTGTATGACAGAAAGTGCAGAACTCCATTATGTTGGGATGAAGTTGGCGAACGTCAATTGCTAGGACCAGAACTGGTACAACAGACTGCAAAAATCGTCAAAGTGATCAGGGCGAGATTGATAGCTGCTCAAGATAGACAGAAGAAGTACACCGATCAACACTGCAAGAATCGAGAATTTGAATCCGGTAGCTACGTTTTCTTGAGAGTGTCTCCCTGGAAGGGGAAAATTCGATTCGGTAAAAAGGGGAAACTGAGCCCGAGGTTCATTGGACCCTTTGAAGTGTTACGAAGAGTCGGTGAGGTCGCGTATGAGGTAGCTTTACCTCCGGCATTAGAACACATCCACAATATTTTTCATGTCTCGGTGTTACGACCATACAAACCCGACTACAAGCATGTTATAGAATATGAACCCCTACAATTTAAAAAAGATTTATCTTACGAAGAAGAGCCTATTCAGATAGTTGACAGGAAAGAGCAAGTACTCAGAAATAAAATTATACCTTCTGTTAAGGTGATCTAGAGGAACCACAACGCTGAAGAAGCTACGTGGGAACTCGAAGATCAGATGATGAAAAATTATCCTCAGTTGTTTGCTTAATCTATGTGTAGCGATTCTGGGGACAAAATCTTTGTAAGAGGGGAGAATGTAACGGGACGAATTAATTGAGTCGTGATTCTGGGGACAGAATCCTTTTAAGGGGGGAAAGATGTAACGAACGCGAATTTTATATTTAATCTTTAAATATTTATTGAATTAAATAAATATTGGTGTGATTTATTTATTGAGTTAAATAAATGTTTGATGAAATTGTTCATTGATTAATTTAATTAAATGTGTTCTATGGATTATATTAATGTTGAAATAATTTTATAATGCAAGGTGTGAATATTGATTTAATTGAGATAATTCAATTAATGAGTTATTTATTAATTGCGACGTTATTCTAATTAATTTAATAATTAATTAGAGATCTAGCGAATTGTTATAATTAAATAAATTTATTTAATTTATTGAGTAGTAGTAGCTTTTATTTAATTGTAATATAAATTGTTTACTAAAGTGTGACAACAAACTATATAATAAACTAGTTAATTAAAATAAACCAAGTAGGAGCCTTTTAAAGACCAACCAAACATGGCCTTGAGAACATGGGATCAGTTAAGGCCATGATGCGCATAACTGATACCCACGCTTATCAGTTTTCATATACGCATTCCTCAGTCAGTGCTTTCATTAGGCTAAAACACAGAGAGCAAAAAGGAGAGAGATTTGAGAAAATTTGAGAATTTAAGGGAGAGTTCCTATCATCTAGCAATCTAAACTACTAATTAAAGGTAAATTCTTGAATTCAAGCATTAAATTATGCTTTTAAAGTTCCTCCATGAACGTACATTTTTAAGTTCTCTGATAATTGAATTTTCTGTGTAAATTGTTTGGAAGTTGTTTATAATTGTTAAATGCATGTATAATCTACTATGTGATATTTATAAATTGTTTTAATTGAATTAATCCATGAGATTATATTTTTAATTGGAATTCTGAAACTTAGAGAGGAACGACATATATTTTAATATGGCTTAAATGTATGATAATTTATGTTTTAAATGCATATTAATCGGTAAATTGATTATTGATTAAGTTTATACATGCAAAAACGAAGAAAACGAAACTTAAATGGACTGATTTGGTGTTATAACGAATCTGTAACTTGTGATTTCATGAAATTTAATGAAACTTTGAAAAATAGCACGAACGTGGAATTTATGGGTTTAAATTTGAATGTTCGTGTTGTTTTGTTGGTCTTAATTATATCATATATGTTTAGTAATGTTTTTGTAAGGATTACATAGTTTGGGCATGAGTAATTCGTGCTATGAACAAAGAAATTGGAGAGTGTTGGCTCTATTTTTTGTATGTTTCGCGAACTTCAGATTCTGTAACTAGTGCATCGCGCTGCAGCGCCTCTACGAAGGATTGTCTACGCATCGTAGCGCTGTAGTGCTGGCTGCAGGCCTTTTGGCCGAGCCCCAGCGCCTGCAGCGCTGCGACGCTGCAGCGCTGTCTTCCAGGCCTTTTGGCCGCGCCGCAGCGCCGGCCAGCAGAATTGCCCAATTTTTTTTATTTAATTGTATAAGTCCAGAAAATGTAATTCGAACCTAATCTAATTAACATGAAAATGTAATGATCATGTAATGAGATATTAAACCAGAGTATTAACATGTCAATGATGGTTTTACGTGATTAATTGATGAGTTGTGTGTATATTTAAACTCGTTAATTGTGAAGTCTAATAATGCGTTTAAGAGTTAAGGTTCGTGCATGTGGTTAATATAATCATGATTAGAGTTAAGTTAAGATACTCATGATGCTAGTTGTATTATAATTAACTTGTATTGTGACTTTAAATGGTATGTAGGATTAATTGAGGAACGTGAATTTTAATTTATAGCTTACGCACGAGGCAAGTTTCCGTACTCTAACTTGATTTCAATTACGTAAATTATAAATCCTACTCTTATGTTGAACAAGTTTCTTTACTCCACTTTATATTGAGAAAGTTCGTTACCCTAATTCATTCAAGTACATGAATTCAAATGAGATATTCTAATTCCTTTTTAATAATACTTCAGTTATATAGAGTTTATTCAATTGTATATTTTTGTGAGCTTCAGTCTTTGGTTCTTAAATACCATTTACATTCTAATTAATGAGCCTTCATTGACTTAGCGAACCCTTATTGATTCGACTAGTCCATAGTTGATGAGCGTTCTAAATTCTAGAAATGTTATTGAAGTAAATCCAAACCAAACTTCCTTTGGGGCGGACTCTGATGTCAAACTGAGATGAACAACCCTTTTATAGGGGATTATTTTACGCGTTAGCGTTTAGATGTTGTGCACATACATGGTACAAATGGCTGGTCCTCCTAAGTACGAGAGGTGAAGTCCATATAGTCTTACGACTGTTAAAGGTTTAAAGTAGAAATACTTGATAGCCTGGGACATAGTTCGCGGTCTTATGACCTCAGACATTCTCTTAAATTCTTATTTCTAATCTTGAACCAAAAGCCGAGCTGTCAGTTAGTCAGTATTTATCGATTATTCGCATGTTATTATTATTGTTATTGTTTTACTTGTTGGGCCATGTTGCTCACCCATGCATAATAACATTGCAGCTAAGGTTGAAAGAGTTGATGAGCCATCCACTAGTCAGGGCAAAGGCAAAGTAAACAAGTGATGAAGACTTGTTTAATTTATTGAAATATGTTATGTAATAGACTTATGTTATTTATGTTATGTTTCTGCATTGATAATTTGTTTAAGGTTAGATGACCTGGGATTGATGTTATTGTAGACACCCAAATTTTGCACTTCATATACTAACCCTGACAGGAGGGCAAATTCGGGAAATGAACCGGCCTGCGAGAGCAAAGGATGGACAAGTGCGAACATGCGACGCCACCGCGACGATTTATAACCAAAACCGACGTGACAACAAGGCTGTCCAAATTGTGCATTCCCGGATGATGTGGCACATCTTCCAGTAATTCCCGGACTGCAAAATACAAGCCTGTCGGCGAGAACCGATGTCACGACCCGAGAATCGAGGCGTAGCATGAAAATCAAGAAAGTCAAGCCAGCCAGCCGCGGATTGATCTGCGGCCAATGAGTGCGCCTTTTGAAAACACGGAAACCGAAATTCAGCTGAGTGGAGGGTTGGCCGCCAGCCAGCCGCAGATCAATCTGCGGCCAGCCGCAGATCCATCTGCGGTTGGCTTTAGCCAACCTATTTCAGCTCATTTCCTCATCAGCATACAGAAGGTTGGATCAGGCGAGAAGGTGAAAGAAAACAGCAGCAGCAAGCTCGGGAATTGAGGAAGAAATAGCATAAATTTTCAACAAAATAGGAGAGAAAGGAAGAAAAAAAGAGAGGAATAATATTCTTTTGATTTGATTGTATCACATATACTTCTTCTTCTATTCAAAATACACAAGTTTACATCCACTTTGATCTCATTTGCAAGGTGAAAATCTCCTTATTTTTGCAATTTCTATCATATCCTTTGGTTGAATTAAATGTAGTTTTCATGTAATTGATGATGGAACAATGAATTAGGGATTATTAGTGAGGGTTCCATCGGAACAAAATTCTTCCTAATAACCCGATGATATTTATTTATTGATTTTTTTTGTTTGTTTTACGGTGCTATATTGGGCGTGGTTCCTTTAGATCGTTATTTTAGGATGTCTTGTTATTGTTAGATTATCCGTGTTGGTTATTTCTTGTAATATCCGGTTGTGGGTGTGTGGAAATTTGGGTGTGAGCCTAGGAAAGCGACCCCGTGATCCAAATCCGATGATGGACCTCTTTTGATGTAAGAAGTAGGAACGATGTAGTTTTCATTGTAAATATGTAATCGTCGGGCCTTAAAGCGACGTTAAGGCGAGAATCGTGTTTAAGGCCCCGTTATAGTGAAAGTATGCGATTGTTGGCGCTCGGGATTATTTTGATGGCTTACATGCCCATGAAGAGCCCCAACGCATTTTAATGCTTGATTTGATTTATGACCCAAAATTGATTTCAAAGCTAAACGATAAGATTTCTATAAAATCAATCAAATTAGGTTATTAGAACCACGAGGCTAAAAGTGGGGAGTGCTAATGAATGTCGATTCCTCTTTAACGAAAAGCTAAAGAAAGTCGTTTTTTTTCTAAGAACATCACAAGAATGGTTTTATATAAAATAAATAATGTCTTATTAAATCTTTGTGCATAGGGTTAAAGAGATCCTAGAGGTTGCCCATCATTTGAGTTATGAAAGCAACGTATAAATCTCGATTCCTATTTTGACAAAGGTTTAGAAAGCTCTTGTTTTGCCAAAACGACACCTAATGCAATCTCACAGTTTTGACAAATTAAAATCAAACCTTTTCTCATAAGCTTTCTCGTAAAAGCCGAAGGACATTCTAAAGCATTCCCAAAAGAAAACACGATTTTTCCGAAAACACAAATGATTTCTTCATGTAAAATCACCACGACATTCACGTAGGCACACACACACACACACGCACACATACATGTTTCATGAATTGAAGGATAGGAAAGTATCAAGATTGCGGTAACCGTATTTCACGGAAGTCGGGGGGTGCCTAACACCTTCCCCTCGCTTAAGCAAGCCCCCGAACTTTATGAATCTCGGTTTGGAGACCAATTAATTCGGAGTCACATATGAGCCATCGATTTATAAAAAAAACCGAAAACTCGGATGAGTTGGTACATCTATTTAAAATATACCAACTGGCGACTCTGGTTAATTGGCTCATCATAAAAAACGATCTTTCAAAACCCCGTCGACATTAATGCCGACCTTTTCCAAAAAATCATTCAATCAAAAGGCTAAAATTGGAAAAGACAAAAATCGTCGTCGACAGCTGGCGACTCCGCTGGGGACATTAGAGGGCTTAAGCCGCGTTCAAATCTTGATGTTATCCTATCCTTTAAAATTCATGAATATGTGTGTGCATGCGATATTTTGATTTTTTTGTTGTGTGAATGTGTGTTTTGTCCAATAAATGAATAATTGAATGAAATTGCTTTACTTTAAAGTAATCATTTGCATACGGTGAGGACGATGAATGTGAATGTATGTTGAGAGTGTACCTCCTCCTGAGGCGAACCTGTCGGTTCCTTATTACTGGACTCGAAGGGGCTGCTCCCCGGAGATGGCTCAGGAAACGCACCACCCAAATCCGCTCCAATCGAAAGGTTTCAGACGAGTAGATTGCGAAGATTTGGGGACCTTCATGCCGAAAAGCCCGCGAGAGTAACCTTAAGATAGGTCAGCCTTAGATTAACCCAGCGCAGGAAAAAGTCTCTTCATGCCCTTTTACATTCGCGCGTATAAATGTCATGATCATATTCAATGTTCATATATGCCTCCCCTTTTGTCGAAAGATATTACTAACCTCTATGTTTTGCAGAGAACAGCTGAGGAAGCATAATAAGTCGAGTATAGCATTTATTATTGCAATAAGGGATCGCTAACATGTTGTTTTGCAAAGAAAGATTAAAAAACCCAAAACACAAAAGTTACAGCTTTAGCATGCATCCATATCCTTTCATTGCCCAAGACTAAACTGTGAACCGTTGTTTCTGTAGGATTGCTCCTCAAACGCGTTCGCAGTCTAAGAGGACCCAGGACTCTACATCTGAAATGGCTGATATTCCATCTATTAATCCCGGTTCCATATCTAGGGAGGAATTTGATGATTTTAAGAAACAAATGTTGGAAATGGCCATGATGCTAAAGGAACAATTGCTAGATCCACCTAAAGAGGATCCACCCCAACCTAAGGGCGAGCCAGACGTCCCAAAGGCCATTCCCATACCTAACAGGACAGTGATTACTATCCCAGAGGAAGGAGACACTGATGACCAGTGAAAGAAAATGAAACAAATGGAGGAAACTATCCAATCTCTGAAGGGTATAGGGTCCCTAGGCAGGGTGAACTATTCAGATCTATGTGTTTTTCCCGGAACCAGATATCCTGAGAAATTTAAAATCCCCGAATTTGAGAAATACAATGGAAAGGGGGATCCTTATACACATCTAAAAATTTACATTGGGGAGCTGGGATCTTATGCAGAAGACGAGGGTCTAAGGATGCAATTATTCCAAAAAAGCCTGACGGGAGAAGCGAGAATCTGGTATGCCCGTCTTGATAATGCCCAGATCCACAATTGGGAGGAGTTGGCCCACACCTTTTTAACACAATATAGCTTTCAGGCACAAATGGCCCCTGATAGATATCAAATGACAAAAATCAAGAAGCAACCAAGGGAATCTTTCAGGGATTATGCACAGCGATGGAGGGGTATGGCTGCACAGGTGAATCCCCCAATGAGTGAGTTGGAGATGGTGATGACCTTCGTGGATATTCAAGAAGTACCTTATTATGAGCGGGTTATATCAGGGATTGGTAGACCTTTTGCCGAGTTGATTAAACACGGAGAAATGGTGGACATGGGGTTGAAGTCTGGCAAGATCCGGGATCTCACGCCTTTGGAAACAGCTGCAGAGCAAATCCAAAGGGGAAATTATGGTAGCACTTCCCGTAGGGTCCAAAAGAAAAAGGAACAGGATGTTTCCCTCATCCTACAGGGATCATCTAGAAAGGCAGAAAATAGTCCTCCAGTACAGATGCAAAGAGTGGGCCCATCCCGACAGCCTAACTTCACTGATCAGAGGGCGGATGGGCGAAGGAGATTTGAGTCCTCGAGAAACCGAGTGTTCACCCCACTCGGGGATCCTCTTGAGCGGGTGTTGGCAGTATTGATGGCCCAGAGGAAAATAGTCGATTTGGCACCCCCGAGTGACCCTAAGGGAAGAAGGTTTGACCCAAGCAAGCGATGCGCATACCACTCGGGTTCCCCTGGTCATGATACGCAGGAATGTTGGACGTTGAAACATATAATTCAGAACTTGATTGATAGTGGAGAAATCGTGGTGGAAAAGCCAGACTCCCCGAATGTCAAAGTCAATCCCCTGCCTAGGCATGAAGGAGAATGGGTCAATGTGGCGGAAGCCAGTGAAGCCGGGGGGCCGTCAAGGCTGAATTATGTAAAGAAAATTGATGAGATGGTCAGCGTGATAAGTGATCACGAGAGTACACGGGGAGCGCCAATCAGGTTGGCAGGTGTAAGCAGAAACATCACGGCATGGCCTATCAAGTTATCGGCTTCGAAACCCACCTTCTTCACAGCGAGACTACAAATCCCTGTCAACAATCTGAAAACGGTACCATGGAATTATGGGGGAGTGTCAGAGGAAGCAGTCAGTTGTGCTTCCGTAACATCGAGGGGGAATCCCTTATATCTTCCTGGACGAGTCCTTGAAAAAAAAACGAAGAAAAATGAAGAGATCTCCGAGAAGAAAGCCATGGAATTCTTAAGGAAGATGGATCATCCGGAAGCAAGAGGGATCCAGATATTAAGCGAGGAGTTGACCCTGACATCAATCATGGATTTGGTGTTATCGTCCAGTGATCACTGCAAAAGTTTGGCGAAAGTCCTGGAGGAGGCATACGTTCCCAAAGAAATTAGCAAGGAAGGTTTCAGCCATCTGGTGGACCATTTGTTGGAAAGTAATGTAATATCATTTACAGATGATGATATCCCCAAAGAGGGAAGGGGGCATCGAAAACCGCTACATATTGCGGTAATCTCCTCAGGTTATATCATGAATGGGGTGCTGATTGATGGGGGATCGGCGTTGAATATCTGTCCCCTCAGTACATTGCAAAAGATGAACATCAATCCTAAGTGCCTACGGGCCAGTCATGTGGTGGTACGAGCCTTCGACGGATCCCGGAGGGATACCATTGGGGAGATAGAATTGTCGGTGGAAATAGGACCTTGTACTTTTGATATCTCTTTCGAAGTCCTAGACATTGCGGCAAGTTATAACCTGTTATTAGGGAGGTCGTGGATCCACATGGCCGGGGCAGTTCCTTCCATGTTACAGCAGCAAATTAAACTTATCATTGACGGGAATCTGGTGACGATCTCGGCAGAGTGTGATGACCCTTCTCCTTCCAGGAATGGCCTGCCAGTGATTAATGTGGACGAGTCGGCGGCACCTGCCAGTTTTCAGGCACTAGAAATTAGCACTACCCACTACAGATGCCTGGGAGCTCCAGCCGTGAAACCTAAGGTCTCTCCAGAACTTACCTTCGTTGCAAAGGAAATGATGAAAATGAAATTCCATCCTGGACAAGGGTTAGGAAAGAGCAGTCAAGGAATCACCGAGCCCATTCAACTACCCCATCAGATAGGTAAAGCAGGGTTGGGATATCGTGAAGGCGTAGCACGGGGACACCGTCAAGGTGCGGCTCCGACTCGACTGGCTGGAAAATCGGTGACTAAGGTCAACAATGAACGAGGGACTAGCAAGCCTGTGATTGGGGCAGGGGATGAAGAATTAACCCCCGCAAGTGATGAGTCGACCAAGAGGGAAAGTTTCCTACAGGAGGTCGCGCAAAAGTTTGAAACCAGGTGCTATATCCCCAGACAGTTAATAGGCAATGAGGAGGGGAAAGATGTTGTCACGCCACCGGGAGCCCAACAGGGTGTGCCTGTCATCGATTGGGCAGGGCTAATTATTCCTGAAGAAGGTAGGAAGAGGGAGTTAGACGACGTAGCCGTAATCATCGGGGAAGTTTCCGATATGAAGCCCCCTTTTATCCAGTGCATTTCATCTGACCTGACCGTCGACAACTGGACCATGAAACCAGTGATATCCAAACAAGGGTAAAACCCGACATCAGGGTGGTAGACCCCAGAGGATGGGAGGATGAAGAAGTTTAATTTTTGTTGTTTTGTATTTTGCATAATTATGTCGTTTCGTCATGTTATCTGAAAATGTGATCGTTGTGGAAAATAACTTATATATGACAAATATTTTGTTTCATGTCAGGTGTACCAATTTGAGTAATCCTTGCCTAACAAACGGTCTTTCAAATTTGAATGATGATTATGATTTTGACATTGAGCTGGATTTCGATTTGATGGGCATTGAGCAAGACGAGACAGATTACGACGACGCGCCTGATGAGATCAAAGGATGGGTCGAAGATAAACCCAAACCCAACTTAGACCAAACCATCACCATAGATATCGGAACCCCGGACAAGCCAAAAGAGCTCAAGATAGGGACAGACCTTACCCCTAGCCAAAAAGCAGAAATAACTGAGTTGCTAAGCCGGTATGAGGATGTCTTTGCCTGGTCTCATGAGGACATGATCGGTTTGTCCACAGACATTGTGGTACATCGGTTGCCCATCAAGGAGGGTTTCAGGCCTGTCAAGCAGAAACTAAGAAAGTTGAAACCGGAGTGGAGCTTGAAGGTGAAGGAAGAGATCATCAAGCAGTTCAGGGCCGGAATCATTATGGTGTTCACTTACCCAGAATGGCTGTCCAATGTAGTCCCAGTGGCTAAGCCTGGAGGGAAGGTGAGGGTATGTGTAGACTATAGAGATCTAAACAAGGCCAGTCTCAAGGATAACTTCCCGGTGCCTTTCATACACATCCTGGTGGATAACACGGCCCAGTACGAGATGTACTCTTTTGTTGATTGCTTTGCGGGGTATCATTAGATAATGGTGGCGGAAGAAGACCGGGAAAAGACCGCGTTCATCACCCCTTGGGGCACTTTCTGCTATAGACGGTTGGCTTTCGGTCTCACAAATGCGGGGGCTACTTATCAGAGAGCCATGATGGCCCTGTTCCACGACATGATGCAGAAGGAGATAGAGGTCTACGTGGATGACATTATTGTAAAGTCAAGGGTAGAATCTGATCACTTAACCCATCTCAAAAAGCTATTCGATCGACTCAGAAAATATAATTTGAAGCTCAATCCAGCAAAGTGTGCTTTCGGAGTGCAGTCGGGCAAGCTTTTGGGATTCCTAGTTAGTGATCGGGGCATTGAGTTGGATCCAGCAAAGATTAAGGCCATTATGGATATGCCGGCACCTCATACGGAGAAGGAAATAAGAGGATTCCTTGGAAGAATAAACTTCATCAGCCGCTTCATATCCCACTTGACAACTACATGCGAGCCGATTTTCAAACTATTAAGGAAGGATGCTTCCCAAGAGTGGAATGAACAATGTCAGAAAGCCTTTCAGACCATTAAAAAGCAGCTGACAGAGGCACCAGTGCTGGTACCCCCGAAGGATGGGATCCCCCTTTTTATGTATATATCGGTCAATGCCATTGCGATGGGATGCATGCTGGGACAGAAGAATGAGGTAGGTAAAGAGCAGGCCATCTACTATCTCAGCAAGAGATTTAGCCGATGTGAACAAAATTACACTCCGATCGAGAAGACCTATTGTGCTTTGGCCTGGGCTGCAGGGAGATTAAAGCATTACCTCCATGGGCATACTACGTACCTGATATCGAGAATGGATCCCCTGAAATATATTTTTGAGAGGCCCATGCTAAACTGTCGACTGTCAAGATGGCAGTTAATCTTACAACAGTTCGACATGGTATACGTAACTCAGAAAGCCATAAAAGGGCAGGGAATTGCAGATCAGTTAGCGGAAACGCCATCAGGAGGGATGGAGCCGTTAGAAACTCCTCTGCCGAGCGAAGATATATTTTGGGTATTACACATGAAATGTGATGACGAGGGACAGTTCTGGAAGCTGTATTTTGATGGTGCCATGAATGCTGAAGGGGCAGGAGCCGGAGCAGTCCTGGTCTCTATCACCGGAGAGCAATACCCTGTGGCCACTAAATTGCAGTTCGGCAATTCGAACAACACAGCTGAGTATGAAGGATGTATATTGGGACTCCGTTTTGCCCGCGATATGGGAGTGAAGAGATTAACGGTGTTTGGGGATTCAGAACTGGTAATCAGACAAGCGATCGGGGTGTACAACACTAAAGAGCTTCGGTTACTTCCATACCATCGTTGTGTTACCCAGTTGATGCAAGAGTTCGAAGATATCACTTTCCGCCATATTCCCCGGGGACGGAATGATTTTGCGGATGCGTTGGCAACCCTGGCTTCCTTAATCCATATAATCAAAAGAAAAGATGTTCCACAGATTGAGATAGCAGTACAGAATACCCCGGCATACGAGGAACATGTTGCAATATTATCAGACGAGGTGGTTCTGCCAAAGCAGCCTTGGTATCACGACATAAGGGAGTACCTGAGGGATAGATCCATTCCCGACCAGGCAAGCCGAACTGAGAGGATGAGAATTCAAAAGATGGCAATGAAATTTTACCTGAGTGGGGATTCACTCTACAAGAGGGATGCTGGGTTGGGACTGTTGCAATGCGTAGATGAGACACAGACCCAAAGGATTATGAACGAAATACATGGTGGAGTGTGTGGGCCACACATGAGTGGACCTATGCTGGCCAAAAAAATCTTGAGAACGGGGCATTATTGGTTAACGCTGAAAGCCGACTGCGACGATCATGTCAAACGGTGTTACCAATGCCAGGCGCACGGTAATGTGATCCGTACGCCTCCCAATGAACTGCACTGTATGACCTCCCCTTGGCCCTTCTCAATGTGGGGAATGGTTGTAATCGGACCAATAGAGCCCAAGGCAAGCAACGGACACCGATTCATTTTCGTAATGATCGATTACTTCACTAAATGGGTAGAAGCAGCTTCTTTCCCCAAGGTATCTCAGGAGGTCATCGTCGGTTTCATCAAGAATAATGTCATTTGTCGATACGGGCAGCCTGAGGTCTTGGTCTCCGACAATGCCAAGAATTTGAACAACGCCCTCATGAAGGGATTATGCGACCAGTTTAAGATTAAACACCTCAACTCTGTGATTTACCGTCCTAAGATGAATGGGGCAGTGGAGACTGTAAATAAGAATATCAAGAAGATCATGGCAAAAATGTCTGCTAATCATCGGGGATGGCCGGATCTGTTACCCCTCACCTTGCTGGCATACCGAACGTCAACACGTACTTCTACAGGGGCAACCCCTTACGCTTTGGTGTATGGAATGGATGCTGTTCTGCCAGTTGAGGTTGAGATGGCGTCCCTCAGAATAGTAATCGATGCTCAGATAAGCCAAGAGGATTGGATGCAAAGTCGATACGACCAATTGGCCCTAATTGATGAAAGGAGGGTGGCTGCTGTTTGGCACGGTTATTTGTATCAACAAAGGATCTCTCGGTCATACGACAAAAGGATAAGACCTCAGAAGTTCCAGGAAAATGACCTAGTGCTAAAAAGAGTCATGCCATGTCAAGACGAAGCCAAGGGGAAGTTCGCCCCGAACTGCGAAGGACCATTTGTGATTAAGAAAGTGCTATCCGGAGGAGCCCTCATATTGCAAGAAATGGATGGTGAGGTATTTCCACAGCCCCTCAATTCCGACTCGGTGAAGCGGTTCTACGCTTGAATCATCAGTTTTTCCTTTTTCTTTGAGAAACGAACTACGTAGGACCTGATCTCCCAACTTGTGGGGGTACGTAGGCAGCCATCACGACACGGTCCGATCCTTTAAAAATATTCCTTTTCCTAAACAAAACCAATTCCCAACAGCCAGATAAACCTTCCTACACCCTCAAAACCTTCCCGAGACCAGCCGCCTAATCAGCTTCATCCCAAATGATATAACCCTGGCCCAACTAAATAGTTAGCCAAAATCTAAGACTCAATCCGATGAAATCAACAGGTGTGCGGCAAATTCTGTCAAATCTCCATCAAGACTGGAGAAGAGAAAGAAAGCGAAATGTCAAAATCATGGTTAGCTGGATAAAATGAGGATCCAATGAAAGGCAACGATACGACAAAAAGGGAAAATGACTAAATTTAAATGCATGTTTACATATATAAGTCATTTTGTTACAAGATTTCTTCTTCAATAACCGATGAAATTAACATAGTCTATGCAGGAAATAAAACAATCTACAAATCTGCAACTAACTGAGCCAGGATGGATAAAGTTGTGGATAGATCTGAAGCATCAGCGTCCCCTGCAGTCTGTTGTCCCATCATGTCGATGCGGTCCAATAAAGCAGTGGCTCGGCTGACAGTCCCAGAATGAGCATCTATAACTGCCCTGGTCTGAAATACGATGGCGTCTCTGTCAGCAATGACAGCATCTCTAGCCAGAATGGCATCATCTCTCTCGACAAGAGCGGCATCCCTCTCAGCTTCAGTAGTAATCAAGGCCAGGCGGAGTCGGGAATCCTCAGTAGCCCGACTTGGGGCAGAATCAGCTGAGATGGAATGATCTGAGGTATCATCTGGGAAAATCACTCCAGAATCATCAAAGGCCCCAGTCTGACTCAAACCAGCCGGATCCAAGTCTCCGCGCAACCATTGCACGTAAGCAAATGTCTGGATGTGGCAGCTCTCACTATATTCGGCAAAGATCCTGCGAGACCAAAGATTGTATACCCGCAGTAGATCCCTCTCTGTCTGGGATGATATAAGGAATCGGTAGGCGGCTGCACCCGTGAAAGGGTGAAAATCCTGTGTCTGATCAAACTGCCCTGTAACCGCCAAGGGATGATAAGTCATCACGCCCCTCAAGCCAGCAATAGGGATGAAATCCAGGTTGGGCACGTGAGTCAAGAAGCTCCTAAAGGAGCAATAACCCGAATAGACCAGGAGACGAAAAGGATCCTCAATGACTGACAAAAATGATATCCAAGAGGCCGCATCAGTACAGCTCACGGGACGAAACGAAAACTGCGTGGCTATGTCATGGCTGAAGCAAAAACCTTAGCGACGGAAGTGGCCGATGGGACTGAGATGACTCATGAACCACACATACAATAAGGTCGAGCTCCCTCTGAATATTCTGCCTCGGAAAGACTGACAATATACGGCTGACATGTAAGTATCTGCCAATATCATGGGAAGAATGGTGTGATCCTCCTGAAGGGCTCTAACGGCCGCGACAACTCGCATATCCAACTGATCGGGTCCGGCTGGAAAGTACAAAACTGAAATGACACAGGCCATCAAAACGGTTACTCTCAAAGCGCCCCAGCACTCCTCAGACACGGAAAAATCACCAAAGAATAGACGAAAACTGTCGGGTGAGCCGAATCGGTCAATCAAGAACTAAAGGGGAACTAGATGGTCTGATGTGATCACCGATAACAAGACTGTCCTCCGCAAACCGGTGAAAGTCAAGAACTGACGGCGCATGGAACCAACTGTGACCCTGGCACAAGGTCTATCCAAGGGCAAGCCGGTAAAGCGAGCATACTTCTCGAGAGTGGGGGTCAGCTCTACTGTCCCTAATCTGAACACCTGACGGGCAGGGGCCCAATAGCTCAGAATACCCTCCACAAAGCCCGCTGGCACCTGAAAGGATAATAAGGACCAAGAATGTCCCAAAAGACCATCTGCGATAACCCTGTCGGCCGGCAATAAACTGTCCAACCAGCGGAGAAGACTGCCGACCAACCCTGTGGAAGGAATGGAATCCAAATGTACCACGATATCTGGTGACGACATCTTTGAAAAATAGTATCAAAAAGACTGTACAGGGGTCATTCTCTATCTATGAACAAAAAAGAAGCATGCATCATACAGTTAATAATAAAGCAATTGAACGGTCATAATGATAAAAAAAACTGTGCATAAATAAACAAATGAGTTCAATACATAGTGCATGAAATAAAAATAATAAACATCTAACAGGTCCAGGAAATCCGGATCCCCGAACTGATCCCCTGGAGTGGTCGAAGTCGAAGGACCGAAGTTCATATCAGGGATATAAGGCGGCACTGGGGCATCAAATGAGCTCGCGCCTGTGGCGAAATCCGCACTGTCAGGATCATATGCGTAAGCATCCTCTGGGGTCCGGCCCAACACCCGAAGGTACAGGGATAACTGCTCCACCTGGCGGGTCAGGGTGTCAATCTGCTCAGCGTGAGTGGGACTCTGAACACAGGCAGCCCAATCGGTCATCATCATCGAGCCGGGAACCATGTCTCCAAGAAAGAATGTTGCCCGAGTCTAAGGACCGATGGTGCGGGGCACCCATCAGATGCGAAAGGCCGCGCTCGTACTGGGACCCAAAGATAGTGTCTGGCCATCCTCCCCCGCGAGCATGATCTCCGAAGGCTGAGAATCCAACGGCCAGGAGGTAGTGAAAGGAAGGGAGTGCGGGATGCGGATCTCTCCAGTAACGCATCTGAATGCGCGCTCTCCCAAATACATCACCCAGCCCCCGACACTCTGTAAAGTAAGGCGGCGAGTGGAAAGTGCAAACTCCGGGCCGGAAGGATATCCATCGCTGAACCCCACAGCCAAATGCTCGGAAAGATAGGGAGTCCAGACGACCTCCGCAGCAGTGATCAGCTCCAGCTGAATGCGACAGTGGGCAAAGCTGCCAGACACCGGCACCTCCTCCAAGGTGCTGTGATGCCATCGACGACCCCAGGGATAGGTATCCAGACCGAGGGTAGTGACAGGCCTCAGATAGGGGAGTCGCTCGTAGGCCCAGAACTGTGAACAAGAACAAGGAAAGGCATGAGTAACCAACAAATGCAGAAAAGAGAAATGAAATGACGGGAAGTACAGTAAGAAAAGAGGAAGAGAAGGCTCACCAGCAGAGAGTGGTAGAATCCGAGCCAAGCATCTGTCTGTCCCTCCGAGCGTAGACGAAGACCGTGGAGGAAATAGGCAAATGTGAAGGACCCCCAGTCATAATCGCCGATCCGGGCTACGTCCCTGACAGCTCCGACGACGCTGAAATGAATGGTCGAGGAGTTGTTCCCTAGGAAACAACCCCTCATGATGGTCAAGAACAGACGTCGGAGCAATATATCACGAGTGGCTCGATCCGCTGGAAACGGCATCGCATATATGCCCCCGACGGCGTCAACAGCCAAAGCTCCAAACTGAATGCTGCGGGCCTTAAAGACCCGATCATCGGCAGCAAAACCCAGTAAAGCTCAGACCTCCGCTGGAGTAATGTCAAGATCCAAAGGGACACGGGATCCGGTGAACTCGATGCCCGTGATGTACCTCCAGTCCCAGGGAGTCAGCACGACCTCACAGTCCAAAAGGTGAAGGGACTGGGTCTGGTGAAACCATCTCTCGGATAAAGCCCGCATAGAAACCCAGGGGCACTGGCGGGGAATGATGGTGAAGAAATGACGAAAGCCCCAGGAATCCACCACCACTCGGTAACCACTGTGCAAAGCTGTGTAGAGGGAGTAAATGTTAAACCAGTTACCCCTCGGCTGAGTAAACTCGGGCACCTGTGGCAATCACCAATGGGTCAGTCCAGATAGAACGGGAATTGAGAAATTGAGAATAAAATCAGAGTAGAATTGAATATACCTCATTAGCCACGAGAGATGCTGAGGGGTGACGACTGAGATCCCGACCCAATAGATCGGGTATCTGCACAGAGGCGCCAGACAGGGCGCGATAAGGAGATGGAGCTGGTGTGCTGGAGGATGGCCCCTCTACCGCAACGTCCGGAAGAGCAGCCTCCTCAACATCGGGGTGATCGGGACGGATGACAGCCTCCGCCAGTCGGCGAGCCTGGCGGGTCCGGGGCAAGGCAGGAACGGGTGCAACCCTACGGCGGTGAACGCCTGAGGTCCGAGACGCGGTGGAGCTACTGGGAGTGTCAGGATCCATAGCTGGAATAGAGCAGGTGAAAGGGGAGGTAAATTCTATTTTGAATTATGTCATAAACATTCTAATTTCCTATCATCATCATAAAATTAATGCAGCATGATGCATGTTTACTATATGAAAAAAAAAATCGGCAGAGTTTCGTCTATAAAATGGACATCCCATGCATAGCCAAGCATGTTTTTCAAAGAACCCAAGCCACAACAGATCAAAATTGCATTTATATGGGTAATTGCAGCATGAAAATGACCCTAATGCATGATTTTCTTCCAAAAAGAAACAACAAGAATGTGGGACTGCATCATGAGCATAAAATATGACTTGTGCAGTTCATACATAGCATATACATGCAATAATACATGGCATAGCATGTCAAAGCATACATTTATATCTCTAAACATGCAGAATAGCAAATGTATAGCAAAACATTGATGAAATTGTAAAACAATTGGTCAAAGTGTTACCTATAGCGCGTAGATGAATCTAACCAGAGCACTTTTTGCAGAAAGATTGAAAAAATCGGCAAAAGCGACGTGCAAAGGTGTGAAAATCGCGTGGAGTACGAATGAAAGTGACAGATCTGGGAAGCGGCTGGCCGCTTATAGCCCCGATCGTGGCCGCAGATCCATCTGCGGCTGGCCGCAGATCCATCTGCGGCTGGGCCCAATGGCTCCCCCTTGTCCATTGCAGGATTAATCGATCCTAAGGCCCGTTTGACTCATAATGTGGTAATAAAATACGAGATTTTGTTGAATTGGGTGTCGAACATGACTTCTCAATTCGACCGAGCGACCGGAGACGAGACCCGGCACTCTCAAGACAATCGACCGGAGACGAGACCCGGCAATTACGACCGAGCGACCGGAGACGAGACCCGACACTCACAAGACAATCGACCGGAGACGAGACCCAGCGATTACGAGCGAGCGACCGGAGACGAGACCCGACACTCACAAGACAATCGATCGGAGACGAGACCCGGCGATCACGACCGAGCGACCGGAGACGAGACTCGGCACTCACAAGATAATCGACCGGAGACGAGACCCGGCGATTACGACCGAGCGACCGGAGACGAGACCCGACACTCACAAGACAATCGACCGGAGACGAGACCCGGCGATTACGACTGAGCGACCAGAGACGAGACCCGGCACTCACAAGACAATCGACCGGAGACGAGACCCGACGATTACGACCGAGCGACCGGAGACGAGACCCGGCGATTACGACCGAGCGACCGGAGACGAGACCCGACACTCACAAGATAATCGACCAGAGACGAGACCCGGCGATCATGACCGAGCGACCGGAGACGAGACCCGACACTCACAAGACAATCGACCGGAGACGAGACCCGGCGATTACGACCGAGCGACCGGAGACGAGACCCGGCACTCACATGACAATCAACCGGAGACGAGACCCAGGGATTATGACCGAGCGACCGGAGACGAGACCCGGCACTCACAAGATAATCGACCGGAGACGAGACCTGGCGATTACGACCGAGCGACCGGAGACGAGACCCGGCACTCACAAGACAATCGACCGGAGACGAGACCCGGCGATCACGACCGAGCGACCGAAGACGAGACCCGGCACTCACAAGACAATCGACCAGAGACGAGACCCGGCGATCACGACCGAGCGACCGGAGACGAGACCCGACACTCACAAGACAATCGACCGGAGACGAGACCCGGCGATTACGACCGAGCGACCGGAGACGAGACCCGGCACTCACAAGACAATCGACCGGAGACGAGACCCGGCGATTACGACCGAGCGACCGGAGACGAGACCCGGCACTCACAAGATAATCCACCGGAGACGAGACCCGACGATTACGACCGAGCGACCAGAGACGAGACCCAGCACTCACAAGACAATCGACCGGAGACGAGACCCAGCGATTATGACCGAGCGACAGGAGACGAGACCCGGCACTCACCAGACAATCGACCGGAGACGAGACCCGGTGATCACAAGATTGACGACCGGATACAAGACCCAGCGCTAACGATACGATCGATTGGAAGACGAAACCCTACGACTAACAATACGACCAGGGATTGATGCGTCGACACCTTTACGAATGTTTTGCATGCCTTACATCTTGCATCGCATCATAAGTTGTGTGTGTTGCATCATGCATGTATTATCATTTTTGTGCACTGTCATTCATGCATCGGGTGTCTATTTCTTTATCCTGTTCATTTCATTCAACATTTCATAAACATGATAAAGAGGGGCAGCTGTAGACACCCAAATTTTGCACTTCATATACTAACCCTGATAGGAGGGCAAATTCGGGAAATGAACCAGCCTGCGAGAGCAAAGGATGGATAAGTGCGAACATTCGACGCCACCGCGACGATTTACAACCGAAACCGACGTGACAACAAGGCTGTCCAAATTGTGCATTCCCGGATGATGTGGCACATCTTCCAGTAATTCTCGGACTATAAAATACAAGCCTGTCGGCGAGAACCGACGTCACGACCCGAGAATCAAGCCAGCCAGCCGCGGATTGATCTGCGGCCAATGAGTGCGCCTTTTGAAAACACGGAACTCGGAACACGGAAACCGAAATTCAGTTGAGTGGAGGGTTGGCCGCCAGCCAGCTGCAGATCAATCTGCGGCCAGCCGCAGATCCATCTGCGGCTGGCTTTAGATAGCCTATTTCAGCTCATTTCCTCATCAGCATACAGAAGGTTGGATCAGGCGAGAAGGAGAAAGAAAACAGCAGCAGCAAGCTCGGGAATTGAGGAAGAAATAGCATAAATTTGCAACAAAATATGAGAGAAAGGAAGAAAAAAAGAGAGGAATAATATTCTTTTGATTTGATTGTATCACATATACTTCTTCTTCTATTCAAAATACACAAGTTTACATCCACTTTGATCTCATTTGCAAGGTGAAAATCTCCTTCTTTTTGCAATTTCTATCATATCCTTTGGTTGAATTAAATGTAGTTTTCATGTAATTGATGATGGAACAATGAATTAGGGATTATTAGTGAGGGTTCCATCGGAACAAAATTCTTCCTAATAACCCGATGATATTTATTTATTGATTTTTTTGTTTGTTTTACGGTGCTATATTGGGCGTGGTTCCTTTAAATCGCTATTTTAGGATGTCTTGGTATTGTTAGATTATCCGTGTTGGTTATTTCTTGTAATATCCGGTTGTGGGTGTGTGGAAATTTGGGTGTGAGCCTAGGAAAGCGACCCCGTGGTCCAAATCCGATGATGGACCTCTTTTGATGTAAGAAGTAGGAACGATATAGTTTTCATTGTAAATATGTAATCGTCGGGCCTTAAAGCGACGTTAAGGCGAGAATCGTGTTTAAGGCCCCGTTATAGTGAAAGTATGCGATTGTTGGCGCTCGGGATTATTTTGATGGCTTACATGCCCATGAAGAGCCCCAACGCATTTTAATGCTTGATTTGATTTATGACCCAAAATTGATTTCAAAGCTAAACGATAAGATTTCCATAAAATCAATCAAATTAGGTTATTAGAACCACGAGGCTAAAAGTGGGGAGTGCTAATGAATGTCGATTCCTCTTTAACGAAAAGCTAAAGAAAGTCATTTTTTTTTTCTAAGAACATCACAAGAATGGTTTTATATAAAATAAATAATGTCTTATTAAATCTTTGTGCATAGGGTTAAAGAGATCCTAGAGGTTGCCCATCATTTGAGTTATGAAAGCAACGTATAGATCTCGATTACTATTTTGACAAAGGTTTAGAAAGCTCTTATTTTGCCAAAACGACACCTAATGCAATCTCACAGTTTTGACAAATTAAAATCAAACCTTTTCTCATAAGCTTTCTCGTAAAAGCCGAAGGACATTCTAAAGCATTCCCAAAAGAAAACACGATTTTTCTGAAAACACAAATGATTTCTTCATGTAAAATCACCACGACATTCACGTAGGCACACACACACGCGCACACATACACGTTTCATGAATTGAAGGATAGGAAAGTATCAAGATTGTGGTAACCGTATTTCACGGAAGTCGGGGGGTGCCTAACACCTTCCCCTCGCTTAAGCAAGCCCCCGAACTTTATGAATCTCGGTTTGGAGACCAATTAATTCGGAGTCACATATGAGCCATCGATTTATAAAAAAAACCGAAAACTCGGATGAGTTGGTACATCCATTTCAAATATACCAACTGGCGACTCTAGTTAATTGGCTCATCATAAAAAACGATCTTCCAAAACCCCGTCGACATTAATGCCGACCTTTTCCAAAAAATCATTCAATCAAAAGGCTATAATTGGAAAAGACAAAAACTGGCGTCGATAGTTATTAAGATGTTGTAACCCCTTTAATGGGAGATTTCTATTTCAATTAAGAGTTTTTCATTTATATTTGAATGGGTAGTTAGATGTGATGTGTTTTATTTGGATAGTGAACACCAAATCCTGTGGGAATAAAGTACACAGATTTGGGGGTGTCACAGAGATAATTTCAACATTATAACTGCGAATAAAATGAATATTCTTACTAAATATTTGAAGAAATCGAACATAGTAACTGCTTATAAAAGTATATTTTCTAATATATAAGAGAAATAAATCGGACATTATAACTGCTTGTAAATAGGACTTTTGTACTATATACACAAAATAATTTGGGCATTATAACTGCTTATAAAAGTATATTTTTACTAAATTTATAAAGAAGAATGAAAATAATAACCACTAGAGTAATACCTCTTGTAGTTGCTAGCTTTACTTCCAATCGCGTAGTGCTTCGATACTTCGAAAGTAAGTTTTATCTCACAATATCTCTCATAATATAAACATAGAGTACTTTTGCTCTTGAATTGCTCTTGAAAAATGGTAAGGAATGAGTGAACTTAACTTGCTATTTATAGAAAAACATAGTTTTGCTAATTGCACGTTAGGGGCTCGGCTTATTACACTTTAGTACTTGATTAATTACACTTTAGTACCTAGCTTAGTCGGTTTATTACACATTAATACCTAATTAATTACACTTTAGTACCTAGCATGTGCCAGCGTGTGCCAAGCATGTGCCAGCGTGTGCCAAGCGTAAGTGCGATAAAGCAGCTTGTCACCGTAAGCACGACAAAGCACTATATCAATTTAAGCACGACAAAGCAACTTGTCAAATACTAACAAGCTCATTGGCGAAAAAATTTATTTTTAAGCACGGCGTGTCAAGCACAACATTTTTTGAAGAAAAATGTTATTTGACCTAAATCATCGTTTACATAATAAAATCACAAAACACCTGCTTCGAAATATCATTTCGATATTTATTAAGCACATATTTTACAAAATTTGAATCTCATCACGGTTTAAGGTTTTAAACTTCTCGATACCTAGTTTTAGGTTATATGTTCTAATTCTAAACGTATATGATCGTGTTTTCGAATCGTATTAGGTTTTCAAAGATTACCTAAACAGTCGTTCATTAGGTATTTCCAGAGTTTTCATTCTTAACCTAGTTAAGACAATATGTATAATTTTGATAATATTTCGGGGTATTACACTTCAAGCCATCAAGGTTCATCACCTATTGCGGGAGAAGAAGGAGAGTAGCTCATAGAACAAGGTATAAAAATTTCCTAACTCAAAACCCTAGATAGTTTAGTGTGATTTATTTTAGTTGTTTTGGATTAAATGATGAACTTATGATATTAAATCATATGACACTAGATATACATGTCTTATGATGTTTCATGCTTAGATCTTGCCATTCTATATGTTGAAGAGCTTGAATAACAAAGAGGGACCAAAACTGTTTTTGTTCACAAAAACCCTAATTTTCAGTCCACTTTGGACCTCTACCATTTTAAATCTGCAAATTATTTTTGTGATCCGTCAAAGAGGTAAGTTAGATACATGAGTTATCTGATGAACCCAAGTAGAATCACTCAAAATTGTTAAACGGATCAACCGTGGCATGATTTTTAGCAAAACACTTCTTGCCGACAAAAAAACTGGAAAATCTAAAAAGTTTCCTGGAAAGTTTTTTGTGAGGGCTGTTTCGGCCAGTTTTTGAGCTTTAAAAATTCTGGTCTTTTGTGATATGATAGTATATCAAGTTAATTAGATGCTGTCCAAAATTTAGAATTTTTCGAAGTTCAGAAGTAGAGTTATAGCTTGCGAGAGAAAATACGATTTTAAAAGTAAACTGTCATAACTCCGAATGTACAGCCCAGCAAATTGTAAAATTTAACTGGAATCAGTATATGGTAGTATGATTCTACCATATAAATTTCAGAATTTTTGGACAAAAGGATAATTTATGATAAATGTAGTCATTTTGGACAGTTTTAGCCTATTTAAAAATAAGAAACGAATTTAGCAAATTGCAGGAAAATTATTTTGTTACTAAAATATAATATATTAAATTTTTCCAGAAGATAAAAAAATAATAACTTATTTTGGTATTTTTCATGCCTATGATTAAGTTAAGAATAAATGAGTAAATTAAGTTATATTAAGTTATAAAACTTGTAAATGTGATTTTATTGATTAATGATCATTATATGATGTGTTAAGACTTTATAAGGGTATTTTGGTTATTTTTAATAAAATGTTATATGAATGACATGATATGTGTGTTAAATAAATTAAATAGTAAAAGATAAACAATTAAATTAAATTGGTTATAAATGAATAAAATATTATTAAATGATTAATAATATTAGAAAATAAATAAAATATTATTAAATGAATAATATTAATAAATGATTAATAATATTTGTAAGTCTTTAAAATATTATTAAATAATTAATAATATTAATAGATGATTAAAATATTATTAAAGGATTAATAATATTTGTAAATGATTAAAATATTATTAAATAATTAATAATATTATATAAGAGTTTAAGATGATGATTAAGTGATTAAAATATTATCAAAGGGTGATAATATTACTAATGGTTTAAGATATTATCTAATGTTGACTTATGTGACTAAATGTTAGATAATTTATTTAGTAATATTATAAGTCAAGATATGTTATGGTAATTGAAAGATCAATCTTATTAATGATAGGTCTTTTCATAAGAGATTATATTAGATTGTGTAGCGGTAATCAGCGAACGAGGCAAGTTTCCTAACTCAAACTTGAGTTACTATAATCTCTTATGAAAAGACCTATCATTAATAAGATTGATTATTGTCAATTATTCTACATCTATGATAATTATTGATATTCGCACCTTGTGCAAGTTTTTTTTATTTCTCGTATAAACTTTATGATATACAAGTTCTTACATTCATTTATCTTTGTTCTTATGATTGTTTCACGATGTTTGAAGTTATACATTGCTCAATGTTCCTATGTTGAATAAATCCTATAACTTATACAAATCTTTTATATTTGTACAAGTGTTCAAGCTATCTTTAAAATTCAATTATGCCTGAATTGTTTAAGTACTATGTCGATGCCACTTGTTTTGGCTAGACTAATATTTGTTAAAGTATAAAACGTTCTAATATGTGTGAACTGATTTGTTATTAAAAATCTATGCCACTTGTTTCGGTTAGACCGATATTGAAATATTATGTTGAAATCATTGCATTTCTTTGAAATCAATCTAAACCATATTGTTGTGATACGGACTCATGATGTAAGACTGAGCTGAACAACCTTTATAAAAAGGGGAACTTTATTATCGGACATCCGACCCCGCGCGCTATGTTTGAGTATTATGCATAATATAGGGTACAATGGGGCTGATCACCTCACGTACTTGCAGAAGAGTATAATTAGTCTTTATAGCTAACTTATACTCTTGAGGTATTCAGTTTTATTAACTGATGATTCCTCTAAGAGTTCTCGATCCATTGTAATCACTCAGCATGAAATCTAGGAATAACCCTCTTTATTGAATGTTGTTGCAGTATTGCTAATTATTCAAAATCAATTGGATATAGTTGAACCCTCGAAAGAATTTAACTCATTCATTCTTAATGTGTTATTCAGTATGAATTTTAAGAAAATCCTTGTTATTGGAAATGATTCATTGTTTCAGCTACTTTGCAATCTTTTGAATATTGTTGAAGTTCTAGAAAGTTAAACTCTTCTATTCATGATATAACATTTATTGTACGTTTTAAACTTGCTGAGCAAATTAGTTACTCACTCTTGCTTAAAATAAAACTTTTCACCAAAAGTCGAGGTAGCCGAAGGTTTTAGGAAGGACAAAGGCAAAGGGAAGGCGACCGAATAGTGTCAATTAAGTACTGCTTATTATGTTATGTATTGATATAAACCTTTGTATTAATGGTCATACATTGTTAAGGTTAGTTAAACCTGGGATAATGATGTGGTTTGAATTAAGGTATTGTAATAAATGACGTAATTCATAATGAATGGGAAGATGGATGTGATGTGTATGATGTATCATGAACACTAAACTCGAGGTTCAAGGGACCTGGATTTAGGGGCATCACACCAGGTCTCGTCCCTAACGCTTCTTTGTCGAGTCTTATCCTCAACAGGTTTAATCACCAGGTCTCATCTCTAACGTTTCTTTGTTGAGTCTCATCCTCAACAGGTTTAATCACAAGGTCTCGTCCCTGACACTTTTTGTTGAGTCTCGTCCCCAACAGATTTAATCACCAGGTCTCGTCCCTAACACTTTTTGTTAGCCTCGTCCCCAACGGATTTAATCACCAGGTCTCGTCCCTGACATTTTTTGTTGAGTCTCGTCCCCAACGAATTTAATCACCAAGTCTCGTCCCTAACACTTTTGTTGAGTCTCATCCCCAACGGAATTAATCACCAGGTCTCGTCCCTGACATTTTCATTAAGTCTTGTTGCCTCTTTTTTAATCTTTAGTAAAAGAACTCTAACTCACGCAAGTATACGTGGTCAACAAGTAATACAGAGGAAGTAGAGTATTGTCCCACAGAGAAAGTGCTAAATTAAATTACTATGCATCAGTCCTATCACTATATTTATTTGCCTAAACTAATGACTTGATTTTGTTGACAAAATTATTTATAAATCAATTAACAACTACAAACGCAAATACTAACGGAATATATCAAACTTGGAATTAATGGGATCCTAACTTCATTTAATAGTTCATCTAATTTCCACTATCATGCTAGTAAGTTCACATATCACAGAAAAATTGCCAAGGGTACTAATTTAGACATAACCATCTGTCAATGTATTATGACCAACTTACACAATATCCATACTCAATAGACACCATGTAATCACCATTATAACCAAAATCACTATATTTCTATGTGAAATTGCAATTATAATGATTTAAAGCACAAACTCTTATTTTGACTCTTACGGCGAAGCATTATATTTCTATCTGATTCACAAAATATTTAAGCTACACAATTAAGCCTCATATTCGCAAGCTATCATGACTACATTCTATACTTATATGTTATTTTTCAATTCCATACAAGCACTGAGAACGAATGGTGATCAAGCATTCATACATGCAAAACAATCATGATAGAGATTCCTTATGATATGCAACATAATCTAACAATCAAGCTTATAATTAGACTACAAATTAAAATCCGTTAGAATCCCATAATGGAAATTAGTTCATGTCTGAACCAAAAGCCATTATGGGATCAAAACTAAACATGGAGAGTAAACAATCAATTGAAGTAAGAAGAAGTAGATTGATCAAACCCAATTGAAGAATAAAATCCAAAGTAAAGTTTAACCCACATCAATATCCAGCACTTGAACAATAATAATCCTAAGTAAAACTCTCAAAACTATCTCTAGAAAAGTAGAATAATAATAATAAAAGTCTACAAGTTCCTCCTTAGGGTTTCCTTCTATAAATCTAATCAATAATCACTAGAATCCTCTTCCGAATTGGCTTCCTTTTCCTCCTCCAGCCGCAACTCAGCACCCACAGTCGTGCCCTAGCGCCTCTAGCGCTATCTTAGTACAAATCCTAGCGCCTCTGGCGCTAGGTCATGCCCACGTATTTACAAAAATGCCATCAAGTGTCTTTTAAGCTTCAAATTTACCCTTTTGCCCCTCCAGCTCCAATCCTACAATAAATAAACACAAAAACAAATAAAATAATACTAAAAACACTTAAAGACCACAATAATAAAGCCTAACAATACCTGATTCGTAGGTATAAAACCCACTCATCAAATACCCTCAAACTTAACCAATTGCTTGTCCCCAATCAATGCAATGATACAAATGCAAATTAACTATCATGCCTACGAATTAAACAATCAACCAACATAGTATCCAACACTAGGCCTCAAAGATATCATACAATACTTAAGCAGAACCTCTAACTAATGCAAAGTTTCTAACTTTAATCAATGAATTAAGTTACACCTGTCATCACCCATGTTGCGCGTGTGTGAATATCAACCATTTTAATCAATCACAATTCAAATCAATCACATAATTAACTTCTTAGAGGAAAACTTTCAATTTTAACTCAATTCAACCTGTGAACACAACCAATTCAACTGATTCAAGCAATCATTAAGCATAGGGGTATCACGAGGGTTATTTAACACATTTAAATCCTTTTTAAACCCTTCCCCAGGAATCCAAACAATTGTTTTTCTTTAATGAGTGCATTTTATGCTCCATCTCACTTTCTTTTGAACGAGTGCGTTTTACGCTCCATCTCGTTCCATGTGTTTATGAGTGAGTGCGTTTTACGCTCCATCTCAACCCACCACATGATCCATTCTTTAATTGGGAAAGGTTCAAAATTTTTAATTTTTCTTTTCACACCCCAAGATTCCCCCAAACTTAGATTCTTGCCTGTTTTTGATTTAATGGACGTTTCACCGATATTATCAAGTTTTAACCCAAATTTTTCCACCAGAAGAAAATTATGCAACAATTTGAATTAAATTGATCAAAACAATTGATTATGTGCTTTCCTTGCTAACAAAAGTTTCAGACAAGTTAAACTTCACCTCCTAATCAAAGTCATCACTAAGCACTAGTTTTCAATTCTTCTTAAGTTAAAACCATGAAACCAGTCTTATCATTGGCCACATTAGACACTATATCAATTTATGCTTAATTCATGTAACTAGATGCATAACACAACCTAAAATGCAATGTAACTACCATGCAACGAGTCTAAACATAATGAAACATAACAATCTATATGCATGAAAACAAAATACTACCCCCCAAACTGAACAAGTCAATGTCCTCATTGAAAAATAAGAAAAGATTAAGAACAGAGGATTCACTACTCGTATTCACTGCCATCGGCAGTGTCATCATCATCCGCATCTGGAGGTGAGTCAGGTGGTGGGTAAATAGATAGAGGAGGAGCTGGTGGAAACTGAAATAGCCCATGTAGTAGAATTGCAATTTGGCTTGGTGAAAGAAAAAGCAAATCTTGGTATTATGTTCTTGCTTTTGTGTGTTGTGCCCTCATTAAGCCCGATCTAGTGTTGTTGCATTTTTTTTCAAAGATCCCAGCCGAGCGCCTCTGGCGCTGTGGTTTGTGAAGGGTTGGGCACCTCTAGCGCTGGAATGTATATGTTGAGCCTTGTCCGAACGCCTAGAGCGCTGTGCGTAGTAAGGGAATGAGCGCCAACGACGCTACTATGCAGAAGCTAATGCAGGTGCTAGCGCCTAGAGCGCTGGCTTAGCAAGGAATCAAGCGCCTCAGGCGCTATTATGCAGTGACTTGAAACATGCCTAGCGCTTCAGGCACTGAGTGTGTGCTTTGTTGGGCGCTGCTGGCGCTTGGACTTTACTTAGTCAACTTTTCAATCCCTTCATGCTACTACCTGCAATCAAATTAACCCTAAGTCCCAAGTTAGTTACAAAAACCCTTTTTTTTTCTTTTTCCTTTTTTTTAAACAAAATTAATTGAATAACCAAAAACAAAATAGAAAATTAAAATGCTGGGTTGCCTCTCAGATAGCGCTAAGTTATAGTCAATTAGCTTGACTATCTCTGAATCTCATTCTGGTTCAATCGCAAAAAAAATGTCATTGCATGCCTCCTCTTAGTCTTTTCTTTGAATTCCTTGGCATCATTGTACGTTTGAAAACCCCCAAACTTATCTTCATCCATTGGCAGAAAATAACTATCATCATTCGATTCAACTTTTCCTGTATCCTTAACCACTTCTTTTATTATCGGATTAAGCCTTCTTTGCTGCTCAACTGACGGCTTGCGACCATCTTCCAGCAGGATCTTATGCATGCAAAAAGAAGAGCTTAACCCCATGATATCTTCTATGGTCCATCCACAAATTGATTTAGACTCTCTAAGCACTCGTAGCAGTTTTTCCTCCTAAAAAGATGTTAGTGCAGAAGAAATAATCATAGGTAGATTTGAATCTTTATTTAAAAATGCGTACCTGAGATGTTCTGGAAGTGGTTTAAGTTCAAGTTATGCGTACCTGAGATGTTCTGCCTCAATCACAGGCTTGCTAGTCCCTCGTTCATTGTTGACCTCAGTCATCGGTTTTTCGGCCAGTCGAGTCGGAGCCGCACCCTGACGGTGTCTCCGTGCTACGCCTTCACGATATCCCAACCCTGCTTTGCCTATCTGCTTTGGTAGTTGGATGGGCTCGGTGATTCCTTGACTACTCTTTCCTAACCCCTGTCCAGGTTGGAATTTCATTTTCATCATTTTCTTTGCAACGAAGGTGAGTTCTGGAGAGACCCTAGGTTTTACGGCTGGAGCCCCCAGGCATCTGTAGTGGGGAGTGCTGATTTCCAGCGCCTGAAAACTGGCAGGTGCCGCCAACTCGTCCACATTAATCACTGGCAGGCCATTCCTGGAAGGAGAAGTGTCATCACACTCTGCCGAGATCGTCACCAGATTCCCATCGATGATAAGTTTGATTTGCTGGTGTAGTGTGGAAGGAACTGCCCCGGCCATGTGTATCCACGGCCTCCCCAATAACAGGTTGTAACTTGCCGCAATGTCTAGGACTTGGAAAGAGATATTAAAAGTACAAGGTCCTATTTCCACCGACAATTCTATCTCTCCAATTGTATCCCTCCGGGAACCATCGAAGGCTCGCACCACTACATGACTGGCCCGTAGGCGCTTAGGATTGATGTTCATCTTCTGCAATGTACTGAGGGGACAGATATTCAACGCCGATCCCCCATCAATCAGCACCCCATTCATAATATAACTTGAGAAGATCACCGCAATATGTAACGGTTTTCGATGCCCCCTTCCCTCCTTGGGGATATCATCGTCGGTAAATGATATTACATCACTCTCCAATAGATGGCCCACCAAATGGCCGAAACCTTCCTTGCTAATTTCTTTGGGAACGTATGCCTCCTCCAGGACTTTCGCCAGACTTTTGCAGTGATCACTGGACGATAACACCAAATCCATGATTGATGTCAGGGTCGACTCTTTGTTTAATATCTGGATCCCTCTTGTTTCCGGATGATCCATCTTTCTCAAGAATTCCAGGGCTTTCTCCTCGGATATTTTTTCATTTTTCTTCGTCTTGCTTTCAAGGACTCACCCAGGGAGATACAGGGGGTTCCCCCTCGATGTTACAGAAGCACAACTGACCGCTTCCTCTGACACTCTCCCATAATTCCATGGTACCGTTTTCAGACTGTGGACAGGGATTTGCGGTCTCGCTGTAAGGGTGAGGGGTTTCGGAGCTGCTAACTTGACAGGCCCCTCCATGATATTTCTGCTTACCCCTGCCAGTCTAATTGGCGCTCCCCGTGTATTCCCGTGATCACCTATCATGTTGATCATTTCATCGATTTTTTTTACATAATTCATCCTTGACGGCCCCTCGGCTTCACTGGCTTTCGCCACATTGACCCCTCCTCCATCATGCCTTGGCAGGGGATTGACTTTGACATTCGGGGAGTCTGGCTTTTCCACCACGATTTCTCCACTATCAATCAAGTTCTGAATTATATGCTTCAACGTCCAACAAACCTACGTATCATGACCAGGGGAACCTGAATGGTATGCGCATTTCTTGCTTGGGTCAAACCTTCTTCCATTCGGGTCACTCGGGGATGCCAAATCGACTATTTTCCTCTGGCTATCAATACTGCCAACACCCGCTCAAGAGGATCCCCGAGGGGGGTGAATACTCGATTTTTCGAGGCCTCGAATCTCCTTCGCCCATCCGCCCTCTGATCAGTGAAGTTAGGCTGTCGGGATGGCCCCACTCACTGCACCTGTATTGGAAGATTGTTTTCTGCCTTTCTAGATGACCCCTGAAGGATGAGGGAAACATCCTCCTCCTTTTTCTTTTGCACCCTACGGGAAGTGCTGCCATAATTTCCACTCTGTATTTGTTCTGCAGTTGTTTCCAAAGCCGTGAAATCCCGAATCTTACCAGACTTCAACCCCATGTCCACCATTTCTCCGTGTTTAATCATCTCGGCAAAAGGTCTTCCAATCCCCAATATGACCCGCTCATAATAAGGTGCTTCTTAAATATCTACGAAGGTCATCACCATCTCCGACTCACTCATTGGGGGATTCACCTGTGCAGCCATACCCCTCCATCGCTGTGCATAATCCCTGAAAGATTCTTTTGTCTGCTTCTTGATCTTTGTCATTTGGTATCTATCAGGGGCCATTTGTGCCTGGAAGCTATACTGTGTTAAGAAAGTATGGGCCAACTCCTCCCAATTGTGGATCCGGGCATTATGAAGACGGGCATACCAAATTCTTGCCTCTCCCGTCAGGCTCTTTTGGAATAATTGCATTCTTAGACCCTCGTCTTCTGCATAAGATCCCAACTCCCCAATGTAGAATTTCAAATGTGTGTAAGGATCCCCCTTCCCATTGTATTTCTCAAACTCGGGGATTTTAAATTTCTCAGGATATCTGGTTCCGGGAAAGACACATAGATCTGAATAGTTCACCCTGCCTAGGGACCCTATGCCCTTCAGAGATTGGATAGTTTCCTCCATTTGTGTCATTTTCTTTCGCAGGTCACCAGTGTCTCCTTCCTCTGGGATAGTAATCATTGTCCTGTTAGGTATGGGAATGACCTTTGGGACGACGGGTTCGCCCTTAGGTTGGGGTGGATCCTCTTTAGGTGGATCCTGTCTAGGTAGCAATTGTTCCTTCAGCATTATGGCCATCTCCAACATCTGTTTCTTAAAGTCATCAAATTCCTCACGAGATATGGAACCAGGATTAGTAGGTGGAAGATCAGCCATTTCAGATGTAGAGTTTTGAGCCCTTTTAGATTGCGAACGCGTTTGAGGAGCAATCCTACAGAAACAACGGTTCAAAGTTTAGTCCTGGGCAATGAAAGGATATGGATGCATGCTAAAGCTGTAACTTTTGTTTTTTTGGGTTTTTTAATCTTTCTCTGCAAAACAACATGTTAGTAGTCCCTTATTGCAATAATAATTGATAGACATGATTTATTATGCCTTCCCAGCTATTCCCTGCAAAACACGAAGGTCAGTACTTTCTTTTGACAACAGGGAAGGTATATGACAGTTGTATGCCATTTACATGACATTTATTTATTTTGACTGAATGATAAAAGGGTATGAAGAAGCTTCCCTTTCGTTAGGTTTATCAGAGGCTGAGCTACCCTAAGGTTACTCTCGCGGGCTTTTCGGCATGAAGGTCCCCAAATCTTCGCAATCTACTCGTTTAAAACCTTTCGATTGGAGCGGATTTGGGTGGTGCGTTTCCTTAGCCATCTCCGGGGAGCAGCCCCTTCGAGTCCAGTAATAAGCAACCGACAGGTTGGCCTCAGGAGGAGGTACACTCTCAACATACATTCACATTCATCGTCCTCACCGTATGCAAATGATTACTTTAAAGTAAAGCAATTCCATTCAATTATACATTTGTTGGACAAAACACACATTCACACAACAAAAAAATCAAAATATCGCATGTACACACATATTCATGAATTTTAAAGGATAGGATAGCATCAAGATTTGAACACGGCTTAAGCCCTCTAATGTTCCCCAACAGAGTCGCCAGCTGTCGACGCCAGTTTTTATCTTTTCCAATTTTAGCCTTTTGATTGAATGATTTTTTGGAAAAGGTCAGCATTAATGTCGACGGGGTTTTGAAAGATCGTTTTTATGATGAGCCAATTAACCAGAGTCGCCAGTTGGTATATTTGAAATGGATGTACCAACTCATCCGAGTTTTCATTTTTTTATAAATCGCTGGCTCATATGTGGCTCCGAATTAATTGGTCTGCAAACCGAGATTCATAGAGTTCGGGGGCTTGCTTAAACGAGGGGAAGGTATTAGGCACCCCCCGACTTCCGTGAGACACGGTTACCGCAACCTTGATACTTTCCTATCCTTTAATTCATGAAATGTGTATGTGTGTGTGTGTGCCTAATGAATGTTGCGGTGAGTTTGCATGAACAAACCATTTGGGTTTTTATGAAAAGTCGTGTTTTTCTTTTGAGAATGCTTTAGAAGGCCCTTCGATTTATACGAGAAAGCTTTATGAGAAAGGTTTGATTTATTGTCAAAAACTATGAGATTTTCATTAGGTGTCGTTTTGGCAAAAACAAGAGTTTTCTAAACCTTCGTCAAAATAGGAATCGAGATCTATACGTCGCTTTCGTAGATGACTGGCAACTTCTAGGGTCTCTTTAACCCTATGCACAAAGGTTTAATAAAACGTTTAGTTTATTTATAAAAACCATTTTTGGTGATGTTTGAAAACGATTTTTTAACCTTCTCGTTAAATAGAAATCGACATTCATTAGCATTCCCAATTTTTAGCCTCGTGAGTCTAATAACCTAATTTGATTGATATTATGGAAATCTTATCGTTTTACCTTTGAAATCAATTTCGTGTCATAAATCAAATCAAAACATAAAAATGCGTTGAGGCTATTCATGGGCATGTAAGCCATCAAAATAACCCCGAACGCCAACAATCGCATACTTTCACTATGACGGGGCCTTAAACACGATTCTCGCCTTAGCGTCGTTTTAAGGCCCGACGATTACATATTTACAATGAAAACTACATCGTTCCTACTTCTTACATCAAAAAAGGTCCATCATGGGATTTGGACCACGGGGTCGCTTTCCTAAGCTCACAACCAAATTTTCACACACCCACAACCGGATATTACAAGAAATAACCAACACATATAATCTAACAATACCAAGGCATCCTAAAATAGCGATCTAAAGGAACCACGCCCAATATAGTACCGTAAAATAAACAAAAAAATCAATAAATGAATATCATCGGGTTATTAGGAAGAATTTTGTTCTGATGGAACCCTCACTAATAATCCCTAATTCATTGTTCCACCATAAATTACATGAAAACTACATTTAATTTGACCAAATGATATTATAGAAATTGCAAAAATAAGGAGATTTTCACCTTGCAAATGATATCAAAGTGGATGTAAACTTGTATATTAATTAGAGTAGAGAATATAGGTGATACAATCTCACAAAAGAGATATAACTCCTCACTATTTTTCTCTCTTTTCTCTCTATTTGGTTGCAAAATTCTGCTGTTTTTCCTTTGAATTTCCGTGCTGCTGCTGCTTATTCTTCTCCTCTTCCGATCTACCAACTCACTCTGTATCACTGAATGAAGGAAATGTGCTGAAGTAGGTTGGCTAAGTCCAGCCACAGATTGATCTGCGGCTGGCCTTAGCCCGCCATGCACTCAGCCCGCCATGCACTTTAGTTATTTAATTCTCCTCGGTTTCTGCACCGCACCTCGATTCTCGCGTCGTGCTGTCGGTTTTTGCCGAAAGGCCTGTATTTTGCAGTCCGGGAATTACTGTGAGACGTGACACATTATTCGGGAATCGTTGTCACGTCGATTTTGACACTGTATTTTGCAGTCCGGGAATTGTTGTCACGTCGATTTTGACTGCAAATCGTTGCGGTGGCGTCGAGTGTTCGCACTAGTGCCCATTCTTCGCTCCCGCAGGCCAGTTCAATTGACAATTTTGCCCTCCTGTCACGGTTAGCATAGGGAACGCAAAATTTGGGTGTCTACAGCTGCCCCTCTTTATCATGTTTATGCAATGTCAAATGAAATGAACAGGATAAAGAATAGACACTCGATGCATGAATGACAGTGCACAAGAATGACAATACATACATGATGCAACACATATAACTTATGATGCAACGTAAGATGTAAGGCATGCAAAATATTCGTAAAAGGGTGTCAATGCGGATGATCGTCTCGTCGGGGCCGGGTCTCGTATCCTGTCACCCATCCCGTAATCGCCGGGTTTCGTCGTCGGTCGATCGTCTTGTCGGGGCTGGGTCTCGTATTCGGTCACCCATCTCGTAATCGCCGGGTTTCGTCGCCGGTCGATCATCTTGTCGGGGCCGGGTTTCGTCGCCGGTCACCCATCTCGTAATCGCCGGTTATCGTCGCTGGTCGATCGTCTTGTCGGGGCCGGGTTTCGTCGCCGGTCACCCATCTCGTAATCGCCGGTTATCGTCGCCGGTCGATCGTCCTGCGAGTGCCAGGTCTCGTATCCGGTCACTCGGTCGAATTGAGAAGCCGTGTTCGACATCCGATTCATCAAAATCTCGTATTTTATTACCAAATTATGAGTTAAATGGGCTTTAGGATCGATTAAGCTTGCATTGGACAAGGGGGGAATCACTGGGCCCAGCCGCAGATGGATCTGCGGCCAGCCGCAGATGGATCTGCGGCCAGCCGCAGATTGATCTGCGGCCAGCCGCAGATTGATCTGCGGCCAAGATCGGGGCTATAAGCGGCCAGCCGCTTCCTAGATCTGTCACTTTCATTTGTACCCCACGCGATTTTCACACCTTTGCTCGTCCCTTTTGCTGACTTTTCCAATCTTTACGCAAAAACCGCTCCGGTTAGATCGATCTACGCGCTACAGGTAACACTTTGACCGATTGTTTTCCAATTTCGTCAATGTTTTGCTATACATTTGGCTATTTGCATGCTTAAAGATAGAAGTGTATGCTTTATAATGCTATGCTATGTATTATTGTATATACATGCTATGTATCAACTGTGTGAGTCCTATTTTATGCTCATGATGCGGTCACACATATCTGTTGTTTTCTTTTTGAGAGAAAATCATGCATTATGGTCCTTTTACATGTTGTAATTACCCATATGAATGCAATTTTGACCTGTTGTGGCTTGTATTAATTGAAAACATGCTTGGTTATGCATGGGATGCCCATTTTACAGACGGAACTCTGCCGATTTTTTTTTTCATGCACATATAATAAACATGCATCATGTTGCATTAATTCTACGATGAGTATTGGAATATTTGTGACATAATTCAAAAAAACGAACTTACCTTCCTCCTTGCCTGTTCTATTCCAGCTATGGATCCCGACGCTCCTAGTAGCTCCTCTGCATCTCGGACCTCGGGCGTTCGTCGCCGTAGGGCTGCACCTGCCCCCGCTCTTCCTCGGACCCGTCAGGCTCGCCGACTGGCGGAGGCTGTCATCCGGCCTGATCACCTCGCTGTTGAGGAGGCTGTTCTCCCGGATGTTGCGGTAGAGAGGCCATCCTCTAGCACACCAGCTCCCTCTTCTCATCGCGCCCTATCTGGCACCTCTGTTCAGATACCCGATCTGTTGGGTCGGGATCTCAGTCGTCACCCCTCAGCATCTCTTGTGGCTAATGAGGTATATTCAATTCTACTCTGATTTTATTCTCAATTTCTCAATTCTCGTTCTATCTGGTCTGACCCATTGGTTATTGCCACAGGTGCCCGAGTTTACTCAGCCGAGGGGTAACTGGTTCAACATCTACTCCCTCTACACCGCTTTGCATAGTGATTACCGAGCGGTGGTGGATTCTTGGGGCTTTCGTCATTTTTTCACCATTATTCCCCGCCAGTGCCCCTGGGGTTATATGAGGGCTCTATCCGAGAGATGGTTTCACCACCATACCCAGTCCCTTCACCTTTTGGACTATGAGGTCGTGCTGACTCCCTGGGACTGGAGGTATATCACGGGCATCGAGTTCACCGGATCTCGTGTCCCTCTAGATCTTGACATTACTCCAGCGGAGGTCCGAGCTTTGCTGGGTTTTGCTGCCGATGATCGGGTCTTTAAGGCCCGCAGTATTCGGTCTGGGGCATTAGCTGTCGATGATGTCGGAGGTATCTATGCACTGCATATTCTAGCAGATCGAGCTACCCGTGACATCCTGCTCCGGCGTCTGTTCCTGACCATCATGAGGGGTTGTTTCCCAGGGAACAATTCCTCTACCATTCATTTCAGCGTCGTCGGAGCCGTTAGGGATGTGGACCGGATCGGCGATTACGATTGGGGTCCTTCACCTTCGCCTACTTCCTCCACGGTCTTCGCCTTCGCTCAGAGGGACAGACAGATGCTTGGCTTGGATTCTACCACTTCTTGCTGGTGAGACCTCTCTTCCTCTTTTCTTACTGTATTCCTCTTCATTTTATTTCTCTTTTCTGCATTTTGACAGTTACTCTTGCCTTGTTTCTGTTCACAGTTCTAGGCCTACGAGTGACTTCCATGCCTGAGGCCTGTCACGACCCTCGGCTTGGACACTTATCCTAGGGGTCGTCGGTGGCACCATAACACCTTGGAGGAGGTTCCGGTATCTGGCAGCTTTGCACACTGCCGCATTCAGCTGGAGCTGATCACCGCTGCAGATGTCGTCTGGACTCCTTAACTTTCGGAGCATCTGGCTGTGGGGTTTATAGATGGGTATCCTTCCGGCCCAGAGTTCACACTTTCCACCCGTCATCTCACTTTGCAGAGTGTCGGAGGATGGGTGATGTATTTGGGAGAGCGCGCATTCAGATGCGTGACTGGAGAGATCCGCATCCCGCATTCCCTTCCTTTCACTACATCCTAGCCGCTAGATTCTCAGCCTTCAGAGATCATGCTTGCGGGGGAGGATGGCCGGATGCTTTCTACGGGTCCCAGTACGAGTGAGGCTTTCCGTACCTGGTGGGTGCCCCGTACTATCGGTCCTCAAACTTGGGCCACTTTCTTTCTTGGGGATATGGTTCCTGGCTCGGTGATGATGACTGATTGGGCCGCATGCGTTCGGAGTCCCACCCATACTGAGCAGATCGCCACTCTGACCCGTCAGGTGGAGCAGCTGTCCTTATATCTTCGTGTGTTAGGCCGGACCCCAGAGGATGCTTACGCCTACGATCCTGACAGTGCGGGTTATGATGCAGGCCCGAGCTCATCTGATGCCACAGCGCAGCCATACATTCCTGACATGAATTTTGGACCTCCGACTTCGACGACTCCAGGGGATCAGTTCGAGGATCCCGCCTTCTTGGATGACCTTACTTTTGACTAGATTAGGCTAGGATATGGCTTTTGTACCTGCACCTGTTTAGATTTCTTTTCCCATTTCATGCATTATGTATTGAACTTTTTATTCATTTATGCACAACTTTTTTTATCCTTATAAAATTTACTTGCTTTATTATTAACTGTACGATGCATGCTTTTTATTTATGAATAGAGAATGACCCCTGTATAGTCTTTTGATACTATTTTCATAGATGTTGTCATCAGATGTCGTGGTACGTTTGGATCCCATTCCTCCCATAGGGTTGGTCGGCAGTCTTGTCCGCTGGCTGGACAGTTTATCGCCGGCCGATAGGATTATCACAGATGGTGTTTTGGGACACTCTCGGTCCTTATTATCCTTTCAGGTGCCAGCAGGCTTTGTAGATGGTATTCTAGGTCACTGGGTCCCTGCCCGTCAGGTGTTCAGGTTGGGGACAATGGAAGTGACCCCTACTCTTGAGGAGTATGCCCGCTTCACTGGTTTGCCTTTGGGCGGTCCTTGCGCCAGGGTCACCGTTGGTCCCATGCGTCGTCAGTTCTTGACTTTCACTGGGTTGCGGAGGGCAGCTCTGCTATCGGTGATCACATCAGATCATCTAGTTCCTCTTCATTTTTTGATTGACCGATTCGGCTCACCTGACAGTTTTCGCCATTTCTCTGGTGAGTTTTCCGTATCTGAGGAGCGTTGGGGCGCCCTGAGAGTAGACGTTTTGATGGCCTGTGTCATCTCGGTTTTGTATCTGCCCGTCGGACCTGATCTGTTGGATATGCGAGTTACTGCGACCGTTAGAGCCCTCCAAGAGGACCACACCATCATTCCCATGATACTGGCAGACACCTATATGTCCGCCTCATACTGTCAGTCTTTCCGAGGCAGAGTATTCAGAGGGAGCTCGAATTTGTTGTACGTGTGGTTCATGAGTCATCTTAGTCCCATCGGCCATTTCCGTCGCCAAGGGTTTTGTTTCAGCCATGACATAGCCACGCAGTTTTTGTTTCGTCCCGTGAGCTGTACTGATGCGGCCTCCTGGATAGCATTTTTGTCGGTTGTTGAGGACCCTTTTCATCTCCTGATCTACTCGGGTTATTGCTCCTTTATGAGCTTTTTGACTCACGTGCCCACCCTGGATTTCATCCCTATTGCTGGCTTGAGGGGCATGACGACTTATCATCCCCTAGCAGTTATGGGGCAGTTTGATCAGACACCGGACTTTCACCTCTTCACTGGCGCGGCCGACTACCGATTCCTTATATCATCCCAGACAGAGAGAGATCTAGTGCGGGTATATGATCTTTGGTCCCGCAGGATCCTTGTCGAGTATAGTGACAGTTGCCCCATCCAGACATTTGCTTATGTGCAGTGGTTGCGCGGAGACTCGGATCTGGTTGGTTTGAGTCAGACTGGGGCCTTTGATGACTCTGGAGTGATTTTCCCAGATGGTACCACAGATTATTCCATCTCAACTGATTCTGCCCCAAGTCGGGTTACTGAGGATACCCGACTCCGCCTGGCCTTGATTACTACTGAAGCTGAGAGGGATGCCGCTCTTGTCGAGAGAGATGATGCCATTCTGGCTAGAGACGCTGCCATTGCTGACAGAGACGCCATTGTATTTCGGACCAGGGCAGTTATAGATGCTCATTCTGGGACTGTCAGCCGAGCCACTGCTTTATTAGACCGCATCGACATGATGGGGCAGCAGATTGCAGGGGATGCTGATGCTTCAGATATGTCCACCACTTTATCCATCCTGCTTCAGTTAGTTGCAGATTTGTAGATTGTTTTATTTCCTGCATAGACTATGTTAGTTTCATCGGTTATCGAAAGAGAAATCTTGTAACAAAATGACTTATATATGTAGACATGTATTTAAATTTAGTCATTTTCCCTTTTTGTCGTATCGTTGCCTTCATTTGATCTTCATTTTATCTAGCTGACCATGATTTTGACATTTTGCTTTCTCTCTCTTCTCCAGTCTTGATGGAGATTTGACAGATATTGTCGCACACCCTGTTGATTTCATTGGATTGAGTCTTAGATTTTGGCTAACTGTTTGGTTGGGCTAGGTTTATGTTACTCGGGATGAATCTGATTATGGCTGGCATCGGGAAGGTTTCGAGGGTAGAGGAAGGCTTTTTTCTGGCTATTGGGAATTGGTTTTGGTTAGAGAAAGGATTATTATTTTTTTTAAGGAATCAGACCGCGCCATGATGGCTGCCTACGTACCCCCACAAGTTGGGAGATCAGGTCCTACATAGTTCGTTCCTCAAAGAAAAAGGGGAACTGATGATTCAAGCGTAGAACCGCTTCACCGAGTCAGAATTGAGGGGCTGTGGAAATACCTCACCATCCATTTCTTGCAATATGAGGGCTCCTCCGGATAGCACTTTCTTAATCATAAATGGTCCTTCCTAGTTCGGGGCAAACTTCCCCTTGGCTTCGTCTTGACAAGGCATGACTCTTTTTAGCACCAAATCATTTTCCTTGAACTTCCGAGGTCTTATCCTTTTGTCGTATGATCGAGAGATCATTTGTTGATATAACTGACCGTGCCAAACAGCAGCCACCCTCTTTTCATCAATTAAGGTCAATTGGTCGTATCGACTTTGCATCCAATCCTCCTCGCTTATCTGAGCATCAATCACTATTCTGAGGGACGCCATCTCAACCTCAACTGGCAGAACAGCCTCCACTCCATATACCAAAGCGTAAGGGGTTGCCCCTGTAGAAGTACGCGTTGACGTTCAGTATGCCAGCAGGGTGAGGGGTAGCAGATCCGGCCATCCCCGATGATTAGCAGACATTTTCGCCATAATCTTCTTGATGTTTTTATTTGCAGCCTCCACTGCCCCATTCATCTTAGGACGGTAAATGACAGAATTGAGGTGTTTGATCTTAAACTGGTCGCATAATCCCTTCATGAGGGCGTTGTTCAAATTCTTGGCATTGTCGGAGACCAAAGCCTCAGGTTGCCCGTATCGACAAATGACATTATTCCTGATGAAACCGACGATGACCTCCTGAGTTACTTTGGGGAAAGAAGCTGCTTCTACCCATTTGGTGAAGTAATCGATCATGACGAAAATGAATCGGTGTCCGTTGCTTGCTTTGGGCTCTATTGGTCCGATTACATCCATTCCCCACATTGAGAAGGGCCACGGGGAGGTCATACAGTGCAGTTCATTGGGAGACGTATGGATCACATTACCGTGCGCCTGGCATTGGTAACACCGTTTGACATGATCGTCGCAGTCGGCTTTCAGTGTTAACCAATAATGCCCCGTTCTCAAGATCTTTTTGGCCAGCATCGGCCTACTCATGTGTGGCCCACACACTCCACCATGTATTTCATTCATAATCTTTTGGGCCTGTGTCTCATCTACGCATTGTAACAGTCCCAACCCAGCATCCCTCTTGTAGAGTGAATCCCCACTCAGGTAAAATTTCATTGCCATCTTTTGAATTCTCATCCTCTCAGCTCGGCTTGCCTGGTCGGGAATGGATCTATCCCTCAGGTACTCCCTTATGTCGTGATACCAAGGCTGCTTTGGCAGAACCACCTCGTCTGATAATACTGCAACATGTTCCTCGTATGCCGGGGTATTCTGTACTGCTATCTCAATCTGTGGAACATCTTTTCTTTTGATTATATGGAATAAGGAAGCCAGGGTTGCCAATGCATCCGCAAAATCATTCCATCCCCGGGGAATATGGCGGAAAGCGATATCTTCGAACTCTTGCATCAACTGGGTAACACAACGATGGTATGGAAGTAACCGAAGCTCTTTAGCGTTGTATACCCCGATCGCTTGTCTGATTACCAATTCTGAATCCCCAAACACCGCTAATCTCTTCACTCCCATATCGCGGGCAAAACGGAGTCCCAATATACATCCCTCGTATTCAGCTGTGTTGTTCGAATTGCTGAACTGCAATTTAGTGGCCACAGGGTATTGCTCTCCGGTGATAGAGACCAGGACCACTCTGGCTCCTACCCCTTCAGCATTCATGGCACCATCAAAATACAGCTTCCAGAACTGCCCCTCGTCATCACATTTCGTGTGTAATACCCAAAATATATCTTCCCCCGGCAGAGGAGTTTCTAACGGCTCCATCCCTCCTGATGGCGTTTCTGCCAACTGATCCGCAATTCCCTGCCCCTTCATGGCTTTCTGAGTTACGTATACCATGTCGAACTGTTGTAAGATTAACTGCCATCTTGACAGTCGACAGTTTAGCATGGGCCTTTTAAAAATATATTTCAGGGGATCCATTCTCGATATCAGGTACGTGGTATGCCCATGGAGGTAATGCTGTAATCTCCCTGCAGCCCAGGCCAAAGCACAACAGGTTTTCTCGATGGGAGTGTAATTCTGTTCACATCGGCTAAATCTCTTGCTGAGGTAATAGATGGCTTGCTCTTTACCTGCCTCATTCTTCTGTCCCAGCATACATCCCATTGCAATGGCATTAACCGATATATACATAAACAGAGGGATCCCATCCTTCAGGGGTACCAGCACTGGTGCCTCTGTCAGCTACTTTTTAATGGTCTGAAAGGCTTTCTGACATTGCTCGTTCCACTCTTGGGAAGCATCCTTCCTTAATAGTTTGAAAATCGGCTCGCACGTAGTCGTCAAGTGGGATATGAAGCGGCTGATGAAGTTTATTCTTCCCAGGAATCCTCTTATCTCCTTCTCTGTGTGAGGTGCCGGCATATCCACAATGGCCTTAATCTTTGCCTGATCCAACTCAATGCCCCGATCACTAACCAGGAATCCCAAAAGCTTGTCCGACTGCACTTCGAAAGCACACTTTGCTGGATTGAGTTTCAAATTATTTTTTCTGAGCCGGTCGAATAGCTTTTTGAGATGGGTTATATGATCAGACTCTACCCTCGATTTCACGATAATGTCATCCATGTAGACCTCTATCTCCTTATGCATCATGTCGTGGAACAGGGCCATCATGGCTCTCTGATAAGTAGCCCCCGCATTTGTGAGACCGAAAGCCAATCGTCTATAGCAGAAGGTGCCCCAAGGGGTGATGAAAGCGGTCTTTTCCCGATCTTCTTCCGCCACCATTATCTGATGATACCCTGCAAAGCAATCAACAAAAGAGTACATCTCGTACTGGGCCGTGTTATCCACCAGGATGTGTATGAAAGGCACCAGGAAGTTATCCTTGAGACTGGCCTTGTTTAGATCTCTATAGTCTACACATACCCTCACCTTCCCTCCAGGCTTAGCCACTGGGACTACATTGGACAGCCATTCTGGGTAAGTGGACACCATAATGATTCCGGCCCTGAACTGTTTGATGATCTCTTCCTTCACTTTTAAGCTCCACTCCGGTTTCAACTTCCTTAGTTTCTGCTTTACAGGCCTGAAACCCTCCTTGATGGGCAACCGGTGTACCACAATGTCGGTGGATAATCGGATCATGTCCTCATGAGACCAGGCAAAGACATCCTCATACTGGCTTAACAACTCAGTTATTTCTGTTTTCTGGCTAGGGGTAAGGTCTGTCCCTATCTTGAGTTCTTTTGGCTTGTCAGGGGTTCCGATATCTATGGTGATGGTTTGGTCTAAGTTGGGTTTGGGTTTATCCTCGACCCATCCTTTGATCTCGTCAGGCGCGTCGTCGTAATCTGTCTCGTCTTGCTCAATGCCCATTAAATCGAAATCCAGCTCAATGTCAAAATCATAATCATCATTCAAATTTGAAAGACCGTTTGTTAGGCAAAGATTACTCAAATTGGTACACCTGACATGAAACAAAATATTTGTCATGTATAAGTTATTTTCCACAACGATCACATTTCCAGATAACATGACGAAACGACATAATTATGCAAAATACAAAACAACAACAAAAAAATAAACTTCTTCATCCTCCCATCCTCTGGGGTCTATCACCCTGATGTCGGGTTTTACCCTTGTTTGGATATCACTGGTTTCATGGTCCAATTATCGACGGTCAGGTCAGATGAAATGTGCTGGATGAAAGGTGGCTTCACATCGGAAACTTCCCCGATGACCACGGCTACATCGCCTGAGTCCATCTTCCTACCCTCCTCAGGAATAATTAGCCCTGCCCAATCGATGACAGGCACACCTTGTTGGGCTTCCGGTGGCGTGGTAACATCCTTCCCCTCTCCATTGCTTGTTAACTATTCGGGGATATAGCACCTGGTTTCAAACTTTTGCGCGACCTCCTGTAGGAAACTTTCCCTCTTGGTCGACTCATCACTTGTGGGGGTCAATTCTTCATCCCCTGCCTCAATCACAGGCTTGCTAGTCCCTCATTCATTGTTGACCTCAGTCACCGGTTTTTCGGCCAGTCGAGTCGGAGCCGCACCCTGACGGTGTCTCCGTGCTACGCCTTCACGATATCCCAACCCTGTTTTGCCTATCTGCTGTGGTAGTTGGATGGGCTCGGTGATTCCTTAACTGCTCTTTCCTAACCCCTGTCCAGGTTGGAATTTCATTTTCATCATTTTCTTTGCAACGAAGGTGAGTTCTGGAGAGACCCTAGGTTTCACGGTTGGAGCCCCCAGGCATCTGTAGTGGGGAGTGCTGATTTCCAGCGCCTGAAAACTGGCAGGTGCTGCCGACTCGTCCACATTAATCACTGGCAGGCCATTCCTGGAAGGAGAAGTGTCATCACACTCTGCCGAGATCGTCACCAGATTCCCGTCGATGATAAGTTTGATTTGTTGGTATAGTGTGGAAGGAACTGCCCCGACCATGTGTATCCACGGCCTCCCCAATAACAGGTTGTAACTTGCCGCAATGTCTAGGACTTGGAAAGAGATATCAAAAGTACAAGGTCCTATTTCCACCGGCAATTCTATCTCTCCAATTGTATCCCTCCGGGAACCATCGAAGGCTCGCACCACTACATGACTGGCCCGTAGGCGCTTAGGATTGATGTTCATCTTCTGCAATGTACTGAGGGGACAGATATTCAACGCCGATCCCCCATCAATCAGCACCCCATTCATAATATAACCCGAGGAGATCACCGCAATATGTAACGGTTTTCGATGCCCCCTTCCCTCCTTGGGGATATCATCGTCGGTAAATGATATTACATCACTCTCCAATAGATGGCCCACCAAATGGCCGAAACCTTCCTTGCTAATTCCTTGCGCATTTCTTGCTTGGGTCAAACCTTCTTCCATTCGGGTCACTCGAGGGTGCCAAATCGACTATTTTCCTCTGGGCTATCAATACTGCCAACACCCGCTCAAGAGGATCCCCGAGGGGGGTGAATACTCGATTTTTTGAGGCCTCGAATCTCCTTCGCCCATCCGCCCTCTGATCAGTGAAGTTAGGCTGTCGGGATGGCCCCACTCACTGCACCTATATTGGAAGATTGTTTTCTGCCTTTCTAGATGACCCCTGAAGGATGAGGGAAACATCCTCCTCCTTTTTCTTTTGCACCCTACGGGAAGTGCTGCCATAATTTCCACTCTGTATTTGTTCTGCAGTTGTTTCCAAAGCCGTGAAATCCTGAATCTTACCAGACTTCAACCCCATGTCCACCATTTCTCCGTGTTTAATCATCTCGGCAAAAGGTCTTCCAATCCCCGATATGACCCGCTCATAATAAGGTGCTTCTTGAATATCTACGAAGGTCATCACCATCTCCGACTCACTCATTGGGGGATTCACCTGTGCAGCCATACCCCTCCATCGCTGTGCATAATCCCTGAAAGATTCTTTTGTCTGCTTCTTGATCTTTGTCATTTGGTATCTATCAGGGGCCATTTGTGCCTGGAAGCTATACTGTGTTAAGAAGGTATGGGCCAACTCCTCCCAATTGTGGATCCGGGCATTATGAAGACGGGCATACCAAATTCTTGCCTCTCCCGTCAGGCTCTTTTGGAATAATTGCATTCTTAGACCCTCGTCTTCTGCATAAGATCCAACTCCCTAATGTAGATTTTCATATGTGTGTAAGGATCCCCCTTCCCATTGTATTTCTCAAATTCGGGTATTTTAAATTTCTGAGGATATCTGGTTCCGGGAAAGACACATAGATCTGAATAGTTCACCCTGCCTAGGGACCCTATGCCCTTTAGAGATTGGATAGTTTCCTCCATTTGTTTCATTTTCTTTCGCAGGTCATCAGTGTCTCCTTCCTCTGGGATAGTAATCACTGTCATGTTAGGTATGAGAATGACCTTTGGGACGACGGGTTCGCCCTTAGGTTGGGGTGGATCCTCTTTAGGTGGATCCTGTCTAGGTAGAAATTGTTCCTTCAGCATTATGGCCATCTCCAACATCTGTTTCTTAAAGTCATCAAATTCCTCACGAGATATGGAACCAGGATTAGTAGGTGGAAGATCAGCCATTTCAGATGTAGAGTTTTGAGCCCTTTTAGATTGCGAACGCGTTTGAGGAGCAATTCTACAGAAACAACGGCTCGAAGTTTAGTCCTGGGCAATGAAAGGATATGGATGCATGCTAAAGCTGTAACTTTTGTTTTTTTGGGTTTTTTAATCTTTCTCTGCAAAACAACATGTTAGTAGTCCCTTATTGCAATAATAATTGATAGACATGATTTATTATGCCTTCCCAGCTATTCCCTGCAAAACACGAAGGTCAGTACTTTCTTTTGACAACAGGGAAGGTATATGACAGTTGTATGCCATTTACATGACATTTATTTATTTTGACTGAATGATAAAAGGGTATGAAGAAGCTTCCCTTTCGTTAGGTTTATCAGAGGCTGACCTACCCTAAGGTTACTCTCGCGGGCTTTTCGGCATGAAGGTCCCTAAATCTTCGCAATCTACTCGTTTGAAACCTTTCGATTGGAGCGGATTTGGGTGGTGCGTTTCCTGAGCCATCTCCGGGGAGCAGCCCCTTCGAGTCCAGTAATAAGCAACCGCCAGGTTCGCCTCAGGAAGAGGTACACTCTCAACATACATTCACATTCATCGTCCTCACTGTATGCAAATGATTACTTTAAAGTTAAGCAATTCCATTCAATTATTCATTTATTGGACAAAACACACATTCACACAACAAAAAAATCAAAATATCGCATGTACACACATATTCATGAATTTTAAAGGATAGGATAGCATTAAGATTTGAACGCGGCTTAAGCCCTCTAATGTTCCCCAGCAGAGTCGCCAGCTGTCGACGCCGGTTTTTGTCTTTTCCAATTTTAGTCTTTTGATTGAATGATTTTTTGGAAAAGGTCAGCATTAATGTCGACGGGGTTTTGAAAGATCGTTTTTATGATGAGCCAATTAACCAGAGTCGCCAGTTGGTATATTTGAAATGGATGTACCAACTTATCCGAGTTTTTGTTTTTTTTAAATCGCTGGCTCATATGTGACTCCAAATTAATTGGTCTACAAACCGAGATTCATAGAGTTCGGGGGCTTGCTTAAGCGAGGGGAAGGTATTAGGCACCCCCCGACTTCCGTGAGACACGGTTACCGCAACCTTGATACTTTCCTATCCTTTAATTCATGAAATGTGTATGTGTGCGTGTGTGTGTGTGTGCCTAATGAATGTTGCGGTGAGTTTGCATGAAAAAACCATTTGGGTTTTTATGAAAAGTCGTGTTTTTCTTTTGAGAATGCTTTAGAAGGCCCTTCGATTTATACGAGAGAGCTTTATGAGAAAGGTTTGATTTTATTGTCAAAAACTATGAGATTTTCATTAGGTGTCGTTTTGGCAAAAACAAGAGTTTTCTAAACCTTCGTCAAAATAGGAATCGAGATCTATACGTCGCTTTCGTAGATGACGGGCAACTTCTAGGGTCTCTTTAACCCTATGCACAAAGGTTTAATAAAACGTTTAGTTTATTTATAAAAACCATTTTTTGGTGATGTTTGAAAACGATTTTTTAACCTTCTCGTTAAATAGAAATCGACATTCATTAGCATTCCCAATTTTTAGCCTCGTGAGTCTAATAACCTAATTTGATTGATATTATGGAAATCTTATCGTTTTAGCTTTAAAATCAATTTCGTGTCATAAATCAAATCAAAACATAAAAATGCGTTGAGGCTATTCATGGGCATGTAAGCCATCAAAATAACCCCGAACGCCAACAATCGCATACTTTCACTATGACGGGGCCTTAAACACGATTCTCGCCTTAGCGTCGTTTTAAGGCCCGACGATTACATATTTACAATGAAAACTACATCGTTCCTACTTCTTACATCAAAAAAGGTCCATCATCGGATTTGGACCACGGGGTCGCTTTCCTAGGCTCACAACCAAATTTCCACACACCCACAACCGGATATTACAAGAAATAACCAACACGGATAATCTAACAATACCAAGGCATCCTAAAATAGCGATCTAAAGGAACCACACCCAATATAGTACCGTAAAACAAACAAAAAAAATCAATAAATGAATATTATCGGGTTATTAGGAAGAATTTTGTTCCGATGGAACCCTCACTAATAATCCCTAATTCATTGTTCCACCATAAATTACATGAAAACTACATTTAATTTGACCAAATGATATGATAGAAATTGCAAAAATAAGGAGATTTTCACCTTGCAAATGATATCAAAGTGGATGTAAACTTGTATATTAATTAGAGTAGAGAATATAGGTGATACAATCTCACAAAAGATATATAACTCCTCACTATTTTTCTCTCTTTTCTCTCTATTTGGTTGCAAAATTCTGCTGTTTTTCCTTTGAATTTCCGTGCTGCTGCTGCTTATTCTTCTCCTCTTCCGATCTACCAACTCTCTCTGTATCACTGAATGAAGGAAATGTGCTGAAGTAGGCTGGCCTTAGCCCGCCATGCACTCAGCCCGCATGCACTTTAGTTATTTAATTCTCCTTGGTTTCCGCACCGCACCTCGATTCTAGCGTCGTGCTGTCGATTTTCGCCGAAAGGCCTGTATTTTGCAGTCCAGGAATTACTGTGAGACGTGACACATTATTCGGGAATGCTCATTTCAGATGGCCTTGTTGTCACGTCGGTTTTCACTACAAATCGTTGCGGTGGCGTCGAGTGTTCGCACTAGTGCCCATTCTTCGCTCCCGCAGGTCGATTCAATTAATGATTTTGCCCTCCTGTCACGGTTAGCATAGGGAACGCAAAATTTGGGTGTCTACACTGATCATGTACACGCATTGTAAGCTCCCCTTTCTGCACGTCTATCAAAGTCCTCCCCATGGCTAGGAATGGTCTCCCTAGTATGATTGGTATATTTTTGTCTTCCTCATAATCCAGAATGATGAAGTCCGCCAGAAAGATAAATTTGTCCACTTTCACCAGTACGTCCTCCACTATCCCCGGTGGATATGTGATAGATCTATCAGCTAACTGCAGAGAAATATTTGTTGGTCTTGGCTCCGGCAATCCCAAATGACTGAATACAGACAAAGGCATCAGGTTGATACTTGCCCCGAGATCACACAAACATTTATCAAAGCTCATCTTTCCGATCGTGCATGGAATTGTGAAACTGCCCGGATCTTTAAGCTTTGGAGGTAATTTACGCTGAAGCACTGCACTGCATTCTTCCATCAAGGCCACTGTCTCAAATTCGTCTAACCTTCTCTTCCTCGACAATATACCCTTCATGAACTTTGCATAACTTGGCATTTGTTCCAATGCCTCCGCGAAGGGTATGTTGATCTGTAGTTTCTTAAAAACCTCCAAAAACTTTCTGAATTGTTTATCGTCCCTCTGCTTGTTCAATCTCTGCGGATACGGAACTTGAGAGTAAACTTGTGGTACTGTATTCACAGGCTTCTTATCTGAACTTGCTTTCTCCTTCTCTACTCACTGTGACTTGGACTCATCCTTCATCTCTTTCTGTTCAGGTTCAATTTCTGTCTCAATTTCTATCCCAATGTCATCCCCGTGTAAACTCGGTGTTGCAGTGCCTGGTGCATTTCCTGAATATTGCTTTCCTGATCTGAGTGTAATGACCTGACACTGTTCCTTACCCTCTCTCCGTGGATTTGCCTCTGTGTTACTTGGCAATGAACCCTGGGAAGCATAGTCGCCATTTGCCCCATCTGAGTTTCTAGATTTTTAATAGCCACTGCCTGGCTTTTTATCATCACCTCTGTATTTTCCATGTACTTTAACATCATCTCCTCCATTTCTGATTTCTTTTCTTGATGAGGTGCATATGGAGTAGGATGTTGTTGTTGAGAATATCCCGGTGGAAGAGGTGGTCGTGGAGTAAACTGTTGCTGTTCTGACTGAGATGGAAACTGTTGATTTTGCTGAAACTGTTGTTGCTGATTTCCTTGATTATTTGACCAACTAAAGTTTGGATGATTGCGGTTGTTGGGGTTGTATGTGTTCTGAAACTGACCTTGGTCTTTCCTGTAAGTGTTCACATACTGCACTGACTCCGAGTTGATAGCACATTGATCTGTTGAGTGCGACCCAAATCTCACATACGAAGGCAACTGACTTGGCTTTGCTTTCCGACAACGAATCTACTTTCTTTGTCATAGCCGCCATCTGTGCTGACAACTGAGTAATAGCATCCACTTCCAACAAACTTGAAACTCTGGGCTGTGACGTTCTGGCTGTAGGATTCTGGAAATCATTTGCTGCCATAGTCTCAATAAGGTTATAATCCTCGTCATAGCTCTTTGCCCCTAAAACTCCACCCGCAGCTGCATCTACCATCTGCCTAAACTGCCATCCCAATCCATTATAAAATGTGTTGATCACCATCCAATCTAGCATCCCATGGTGCAGACACTTCCTTAGCATCTCCTTGTACCTATCCCAAGCTTCGTATAAGGACTCACCCTGTTGTTGCTCGAATTGAGAGATTGCTGTCCTCAGTTTTGCAGTTTTAGCCATTGGGAAAAACTTGGTTAGAAACTTTTGTGCTAAGTCCTCCCATGTAGTGATTGATCCTGCAGGTAAAGAATGAAGCCAACTTCTTGCTCTATCCCTTAATGAAAATGGAAACAGTCTTAGTCGAATGGCATCCTCCGTCACCCCGTTGTATCTAAATGTATCACAAATTTCAATGAAACTCAAAAGATGCTCATTAGGATCATCTGTAGCAGCACCCCCAAACTGGACCGAATTCTGCACCATTTGAATGGTTCCTGGTTTAATCTCAAAGGTATTTGCTGCTATTGCCTGTCTGACTATGCTAGACTGCAATCCAGTGACGTTTGGCATGGAATAGTCCCTCAAAGCTTTATGCTCCTCTCTTTACTCTACTCTTTGTTCTTCCGCCATATTCGGTATAGTTCCTTCCAACTGTGCTTGTAAATTCCTACGCACTCTTGCTTTCCAACCTCTTCTGTCAATATTATCCTGCGCTGGTGTCAATTCTGAGTTGGATGATCGTGTGTGCATAAAAAATTTACAAGTACCTGAAACCAAAACAAAAATAAAAATAGAAATGAGAAAAGATTAGATTTGTCTAAGTCAAACAATATAGCTTAAAACTGATGATAATAATAAAAATCTAAACGCATGTGCCCGGCAACGGCGCCAAAAACTTGTTGCCTCTTTTTTAATCTTTAGTAAAAGAGCTCTAACTCACGCAAGTATACGTGGTCAACAAGTAATACAGAGGAAGTAGAGTATCGTCCCATAGAGAAAGTGCTAAATTAAATTACTATACATCAGTCCTATCACTATATTTATTTGCCTAAACTAATGACTTGATTGTGTTGACAAAATTATTTCTAAATCAATTAACAACTAAAAACGCAAATACTAACGGAATATATCAAACTTGGAATTAATGGGATCCTAACTTCATTTAATAGTTCATCTAATTTCCACTATCATGCTAGTAAGTTCACATATCACAGAAAAATAGCCAAGGGTACTAATTTAGACATAACCATCTGTCAATGTATTATGACCAACTTACACAATATCCATACTCAATAGACACCATGTAATCACCATTATAACCAAAATCACTATATTTCTATGTGAAATTGCAACTATAATGATTTAAAGCACAAACCCTTATTTTGACTCTTACGGCGAAGCAGTATATTTCTATCTGATTCACAAAATATTTAAGCTACCCAATTAAGCCTCATATTCGCAAGCTATCATGACTACATTCCATACTTATATGTTATTTTTTAATTCCATACAAGCACTGAGAACGAATGGTGATCAAGCATTCATACATGCAAAACAATTATGATAGAGATTCCTTATGATATGCAACACAATCTAACAATCAAGCTTATAATTAGACTACAAATTAAAATCCATTAGAATCCCATAATGGAAATTAGTTCATGTCTGAACCAAAAGCCATTATGGGATCAAAACTAAACATGGAGAGTAAACAATCAATTGAAGTAAGAAGAAGTAGATTGATCAAACCCAATTGAAGAATAAAATCCAAAGTAAAGTTTAACCCACATCAATATCCAGCACTTGAACCATAATAATCCTAAGTAAAACTCTCAAAACTATCTCTAGAAAAGTAGAATAATAATAATAAAAGTCTACAAGTTCCTCCTTAGGGTTTCCTTCTCTAAATCTAATCAATAATTACTAGAATTCTTTTCCGAATTGGCTTCCTTTTCCTCCTCCAGCCGCAACTCAGCACCCACAGCCGTGCCCTAGTGCCTCTAGCGTTATCTTAGTACATATCCTAGCGCCTCTGGTGCTAGGTCATGCCCACGTATTTACAAAAATGCCATCAAGTGTCTTTTAAGCTTCAAATTTACCCTTTTGCCCCTCCAGCTCCAATCCTACAATAAATAAACACAAAAACAAATAAAATAATACTAAAAACACTTAAAGACCATAATAAATAAGTCTAACAATACCTGATTCGTAGGTATAAAACCCACTCATCAAGTCTCGTCCCCAACGGGTTTAATGACTAGGTCTCGTCCCTGACACTTTTTGTTGAGTCTCGTCCCTAACGGTTTGATCACCAAGTCTCGTCCCTGATACTTTTTTTGAGTCTCGTCCCCAATAGATTTAATCACCAGGTCTCGTCCCTGACAATTTTGTTGAGTCTCATCCCCAACGGATTTAATCACCAGGTCTCGTCCCTGACGCTTTTTGTTGAGTCTCGTCCCCAACGAATTTAATCACCAAGTCTCGTCCCTGACACTTTTGTTGAGTCTTGTCCCCAACGGGTTTGATCATCAGGTCTCGTCCCTAACACTTTCTTGAGTCTCATCCCCAACGAGTTTGATCATCAAGTTTCGTACCCGACACTTTTGTTGAGCTTCGTCCTCAACAGACTTGGTGCTAATTAGCTAAAATAAGATATATTTTCTTCATTGTTTGTCCGTCTCTTCTCATTTTTGATCCGTTTTTCTTTTTCTTTCTTTTTTCGTCTCAATGTCATCTCAATTATTCGTGTTATAGGTCCCGGAGTGTACACAACTTCGGGGGTAACTGGTTTAGTGTCTACTCCTTTTATCACGCCTTTCACGCTGATTATCGAGCTCAAGTAGATTCTTAGGGCTTCGAGCATTTCTTCACTATAGCTCCCCGACGCTGCCCTTGGGGTTACCTCGTGCTCTGTCTAAGAGATGGTTTTATCAGAGTCAGTCCCTTCATTTGTTGGATTGTGAGGTGATGATGGCACCTTTGGATTGGCACTACATCACGGGCATTGAGTTCACTAGACAACGGGTTCCCCTCGATATTAAAATTTTACCAACCACTGTTCGAGCCCTATTAAGATTTTTCTCCGTATGATCGGCCTTCAAGGCCTGCAATGTTTGTTCTGGTGTTTTAGCATTTGAGGCCATCTAAGGGGCCTTATCAGAGCCATTCCTGGCTGACCTTGTTGAGCGTGACCGTCTTTTGCGGCGTCTCTTTCTGATCATTGGGAGGGGTTATTGTTTGGTGAACAACTCCGCTACAGTCCATTTCAGTTTAGTAGGAGCTCTTCGAGACGTTGATCGCATTGAAAATTACGATTGGGGATCATTCACCTTTGTATACTTTCTCCACGGGCTGCGTCTTCATTCAGAGGGGCAGACCGACGCTTGGCTCAACTTCTTTCCATTTCTCTTGGTAAGCTCCTATTTCGATTTGTTTCATACATTTCGTTCTCTCATTCTATTTGGGTTTTCGTCACTGTTCTTGTGACGCCCCCAAATTCTCTACACTCCCTGTAGCAGATTTGGTGTTCACGTGAAACTATTCAACTATAAATATTCATAATATATAGCTTCTATCTATCTAAGGTTCACAGTATCCCATAACAGATATTAGTTCTGGCCAGAACGTTAACTGTGTTTGGATACCCTCACTTGGATGTATAGATTCATATCTTTTGAATATCTCTTTCATATCGATATTCCTTATCTATCTGACATTCACAGTATTAATGATAAGATTGTTCTTAGAACTGAGGGGCGCATTCCAATAAACGTGGCACCTTACCGGCGCTCATTAAGTGTAACCTCAGTGCTTACAGAACTCCCAGTATCATTTAAATAGCCTCATTCAGATGTATAGTTCATAGGGATACTGTACTAGATCAAATGCTACTTTCTAACTTAACTAAGTATGTAAATACAACGCAAGAGATGTAACAAAAGATGATATATATTTAATAAGCTTAAGTTTGGTTACAACATTCTCAGTACTGTGTCTTTATTACAACAAAAGTCTTATAAGACTTGAAAACATTCCAAACATTAAGATAAAACTAATTAACATGGCATTTTCCCTTATCTGTCCTTGAGGTGCCGGGATTATCATTTAAGACTGCAAAAGAAAGTATATGCAAGAATGAGCTACAAATGCTCAGCAAGTTTATTTGAAAACGTAAACACAAGGTGTTTGAGTTGAAAGATGTCAAAGATGTATAACTGAGGGTTCAGTACATGAACCATGTGTTTCAATCAGTTCTATCAGTCTTTAATGACTTAGAAAAGCTTGATTTCGGATATCTCGTAGGGGATTAGCCTATCGAATATCCTAGGAGTATGCATATCATCCTACAATTTGTGTCAATATATAATCAACATTTACAACCTTACATCAAGGCGTTTCATTTCTCAGTATAAGATGTCTTACCAAAATAATTTGGTTTGACACAACAATTTAAGCTCTATCAAGCAATATATGAATAATGATTCATTTCTTAAGTTATGTTGAACAAGAAGCAATAACTTTACAACGATTGATGGCAAGATAGAATATACTTGCTTAAATGTAACAAGGTTAGAAAATTTGCCTTAGCGTAGATCTTTTAATTAAATTTAATGCGATTTATTAGCGTACGTAGTCTATGTACACCAATAGTAAGCGTTAGAACTTATAATAACATGAGACAAGTTTCATTAAGGTTCGACGTCGATTCGGTACCTCGGTCACATCATTAGATAGCTAAACACATAGGTTTATCAATAAAACGTCATTTGGAAGCTTAAATATTAGTTTAGATAATTTAATTATCATTTATAACATTTTTAGAAGCTTAATATTATTTTTAAATAATTTTTACAAGCTTAGACATATTTTTCAATGATTTAATTATCATTTATAATATTTTTTAAAACATTAATATATTATTTAAATGATTTATTTATCATTTAGAATAATTTTAGACATTTAAAATATTATTTAAATGATTTATTTATCCTTTATAATATTTTTAAAAAGATAGAATATTATTTAAATGATTTATTTTATCATTAATAATATTTTTAGAATTTATTTTATCATTTAAATGATGTAATTATTATGTATAATAATTTTTAAAACTTAGTTTAATATTTAAATGATTTATTTATCATTTATAATATTTTTAAATATTAAATATATTATTATTTAAAATAATTTTATTATTATTTATAATAATTTTAGAAAGTTAATAAAATTTTTAAATGATTTAATTATCATTTAAAATAATTTAAATACATTAATATCATTTTTAAATTATTTATTTAATATATTTATTAAATAATTTAATATTTAATTAAATTAAATAATTATTAAAATTTATATCAGAATATTAAAAATTATTATATATAATTAAAAATGAATTTTAATATTTAATTATTATGAATTATGAATTATTTAATATTTATTTAAAATTTATTAATTATTTATATTTATTTATTTAATTTTTATTTGTTTTTCGTCACCTATAGTGTTCTTGGCTGGCCGGAAGGAGAGTGTCGCCTAAGGGCTATAGCGACGGTTGTCTGTCGCTAAAAGTGTTCTTCATTGAAGAATAGTTGGTCATGGTTAAATTGAGACTTTTGACCTCAAATTTCTTCTTACTGATTTAATGTTTAAGTTTGATTTTTGTTGCTCGTTACAGTACACATGGTAGAAAGTACCGACATGTATTTGTTTGGGTTATACATCATCACATGATCAAGATTTGATCAAGTCAAACTAGGACGTTCAACTGTTCTTGAGCTTTCTGGGTTACCCAAAAAACTCATCCAGTCACAATGGTCAACGCAGTTTGACCATTAATTTCGTTCAATTTGATTACTGTTAATATTATTTAAAGGTTCAAAATTGTTGTTAACATATTAGAGATCATGTTCATATCAAGAAACAACACATTAAATGTCATTTAGACACGATCTGGGTTGTTAAAAAGGTTGTCAGAAACTTGTCAGTGTTCTTCATAGTTTCTCGGTTGCCTAAAAACTTGAATCCGTGAGCGGTCAACGCTATTTGACCATGAATAACTTTCATCCTAGAGATTTTTTTAACCTTCTACCAATTACAATCTATAACCCACATGGCATACTATCAATTCATGCTTTAAAACAGATCTAACAAACATTTTAAGTAGATCAAACCGTCTGACAAAAAGGCTTGTCAGACTGTTCTTGACTGCCAAGAACAGTTTGGGTTTTTCATCAAATTCGACCATTTAAACGTTATGGATCCTTGTTTAACCAACCCAGATCACTTATTAACATGTTTATACATAATCCTAAATATCTAAAACATAAAATTATTGCAGGCTTGAAGATCTACCATTAAAAATAATTTTGTACCTTGCTTTGCTAAATTTTTGATCTTTTGCTTCTGATCTTGATGTTTCTTCAGCAGAGGCTTAATATGGTATATTATAAGTGTATTGGCTTTGAAAATTCGTAGCTTGAAGGATCAGATTAATGTTCTATTTATAGGAACTTCAAAATTAGGGTTTCTTTAGTCTTTTTCCAATTTTGCCCTCATAAATATCCTAGCTTGTGTATTTGTGCTACTTGATATCTGATCTTAATGACATGCTTGTGTTGGACTGTGTTGAGCACAAGCTTGCACACTCCTAGCCTAATTTCTATTGGTTAAGCTTTTAATTTTGATTTATTTCTTTACTAATTAAACTTAGATTTTTGTTAATCATGTTTAGGATGTTTAATTATGTTTAGTAATACCTTAATTAAGCTTATATATCATAATTAAGGTTTAATATTTTTTAATTTAAAGTTTAAGATAACCTAATTAGAATTAGGGTTTCCTAATTAGGGTTAGGGTTTCCTAATTCATGAATTAGGGTTTAAATCTTTCAATTAGGGTTTTAATCTAAGTTCAATGGTTCCTAATTAATATAATGATTTCATTATTTAGAATCTATTTATTTTAATTAAGATTCTTGTGTAACAATTAGGGTTTTGATTCACCAATTCGGACAACCTTTATCAATTAGGGTTTTCTGATTAGGGTTTCCAATTCAATTTATCATTTTAAACCCTATTTAACTTATTTAGATTTTTATTAGTTAATATAATATTATATTAACTCCGAAGCACGACAAATCACTTCGTCATTTCCAAGCACGACACAACAGCTTACCAAAATAATTTGCCGAGACGCTTCTCGGTGAAATCGTCGAAAGCACGACAAATCATTTTGTCTGTGTAAGCACGACTAAGCAGCTTCGAAAATATTTTTATTTGACCTAATTCTTTAATAAAATATACAATCACATAACACAAAGTCGGAACAAGAAATATCTTTTAATAAACACATAATTTACATATACAAATCTTATTAGGTTCAGAATATTACATTCACCCCCACTAATAAGAATTTCGTCCTCGAAATTACAGTACAAGTTACAGAAATAAATGTGGGTAGTTGTCTCGCATTTTACTCTCGAGCTCCTACGTAGCTTCCTTTATGTTTTGATTTCGCCAAATAACCTTGACTGAAGGTATCACTTTATTTCGTAGAATTTGTTCTTTCCTATCTATGATTTCAATAGAAACTTCTTCATATGATAAATCTTTCTCGATCTGAATAGGCTCGTAATCTATAATGTGTTTATAATCAGGTTTGTATGGTTGTAACATAGACACATGAAATACGTTATGAATATGTTCTAACTCAGGAGGTAGGGCGACCTCATAGGCTATCTCACCTATCCTTCTCAATATCTGGAATGGTCCAATGAATCTCGGACTCAATTTTTCTTTCTTGCCAAAATGTATTTTGCATTTCCACAGAGGTACTTTTAAAAACACGTGACTACCGACATCGAAATCTTGTAGTTTCCTGTGTTGATCTGCATACTTTTTCTGTTGATCTTGAGACGCTTGCAATCTTCCTCGTATAATTCGAACTACCTCAGCGGTTTGTTGAACTATTTCTGGTCCTAACATTTGTCGCTCACCGACCTCGTCCCAACATAATGACGTCCTACATTTCCTTCCATACAAAGCTTCAAATGGTGGCATCCCTATGCTGGTATGGTAACTATTGTTGTAGGAAAATTCTACCAAAGGTAATTGATCTTCCCAACTTCCCTTGAAGTCCATGACGCAAGTTCGCAACATGTCCTCCAAAGTTTGATTGTCCTCTCACTTTGACCGTCGGTTTGTGGGTGATAGGTTGTGCTTAATCTCAACTGGGTTCCAAAATATTTCTGGGGACTTGTCCAAAAGTTTGAAGTAAATCGGGAATCTCGGTCTGATACTATAGAAACAGGGACTCCATGTCTAGAAATAAATTCATTGATGTAAAGTTTGGCTAATTGGTCAAGACTGAAGTTAACGTTTATGGGTAGAAAATGAGCTGACTTGGTAAGACGATCTACAATTACGCAAATGGCATTGTGACCTTTCTGTGTGTTTGGAAGACCTACTACGAAATCCATGGTAATATATTCCCATTTTCACTCAGGAATTTCTAAGGGCTGCAGTAATCCACTAGGTTTCTGATGTTCAGCTATAACCCTTTGACATGTTAAATATTTACTTATCCATTCCGCTATTTCTCTTTTCATGTTTGACCACCAAAAGTGTCGGCTTAAATCTTTGTACATTTTTGTACTACTTAGATGCACGGCGAACTTAGAACTATGGGCTTCATTTAGTATTTCATCTTTTAGTTCTTGTACTGAGAGTACCCAAATTCTATTCTCGTACCTCAGTACCCCATCCTTGTCTATTCTGAATTTGATATTCTTTTTATGAATTATTTCAGTTTTACACTTCTGACACTCCTCATCTGTCTCCTGTAATTCCCTGACTCTATCCAATAAAGTCGAGCTACTCTCCACAACGAATAACTTCGGGGTAGAATTAGCTGGAACTCTTACCTCAATCTCAAGTTTATCAAACTCTTTTATCAGTACCTCGTTATTGGTTATTACATTCAACTTCTCTTGGTTTTTTCTACTTAACGCGTCTGCTACGACGTTGGCTTTCCCGAGATGATATAAGATTTCACAATCGAAATCCTTTATCAACTCTAGCCATCTCCTCTGCCTCATGTTTAACTCCTTTTGCGTGAAAATATACTTTAGATTTTTGTGATCCGTGTATATCTCACACTTCTCCCCATACAAGTTATGCCTCCAAATTTTCAAGGCAAATACTGCAGCGGCTAACTCAAGATCATGCGTAGGATACCTCTTCTCATAATCTTTGAGTTGTCGTGACACATACGCAATCACCTTCCCATGTTGCATCAACACACAACCTAATCCTTTGTGTAACGCATCACTATAAACTACAAGGCCTCCTGTATCATCTGGTAAAGATAACACTAGTGCCATGCTCAATCGTTTCTTCAACTCTCGGAAGCTTTCTTCACATTTATCTGTCCAGGTGTACTTTACCGTCTTTCGAGTTAAATTGGTTAACGGGGTTGCTATTTTTGAAAAATCTTGTATAAAATGCCGATAGTACCTTGCTAAACTGAGAAAACTTCGTACTTCTATTGGAGTTGTTGGTTATTCCCAATTCACAACCGTCTCTATCTTTGCTGGATCTACCGCGATTCCATTCTTGTCAATCACATGACCCAAGAATTGGACTAGTTCTAACTAGAATTCACACTTGGAAAACTTTGCATAAAGTTGTTCCTTTCGTAATATCTCCAATACGCTCCTTAAGTGTTTAACAAGCTCCTCCTTTGTTCTTGAGTATACTAAAATATCATCGATGAACACTACGACAAATTTGTCTAAGCATGGTTTAAACACTCGGTTCATTAAGTCCATGAATGCTGCCGGTGCATTCGTCAATCCAAAGGACATCACAAGAAACTCATAATGTCCATAGCGTGTCCTAAACGCTGTCTTCGGCACATCTTCTTTTCTTACCTTTAATTGATGATAACCTGATCGTAGGTCGATCTTCGAAAAGTGTTCGACCCCTTTTAACTGGTCAAACAGGTCATCAATTCTTGGTAAAGGATATTTGTTCTTTATGGTGATCTTATTTAATTCTCTATAGTCAACACATAACCTCAAAGTTCCATCCTTCTTCTTTACAAACAACACCAGTGCTCCCCAAGGTGAAACATTGGGTTGTATGTACTTTTTATCTAAGAGTTCCTGTAACTGCACAAGTAACTCCTTCAACTCTACTGGTGCCATTCTGTATGGTGCCTTCAAAACTGGCACCGTACCAGGTGCAAGATCGATAACAAACTCAATCTCCCTATCCGGAGGAAGACCTGGTAAGTCATCAGAAAACACATCTTGAAATTCCCTAACTACAGGTATTTGATCTAGTTTTACTCCTTCCTTTTGAGTATCCACTATATATGCTAAATAACCTGTATAACCCTTCCTAAGCAATCTCTCTGCTTGCATTACTGTCAGACATCGAGATCATTTAGGTGAACAACCTCCGTTGAACACTACCTTTGACTTCTGCGACGCCCCCAAATCTCTACACTCCCCTGTAGCAGATCTGGTACTCACGTGAAATTATACAACTATAAATATTCAATAAAATATGACTTCTATCTATCCAAGATTCACAGTATCCCATAATAGATAATAGTTCTCGTCAAAACGTTATCCGTGTTTGGATACACTCACTTGGATATACAGATTCATATCTTGTGGATATCTCTTTCATATCAATAGTTCCTATCTATCTGACAGTCACAATATCAATGATAAGATTGTCCCTAGAATTGAGGGGCGCATTCCGGTAAAGATGGCACCTTACCGGCGCTCATTAAGTGTAACCCCAGAGCTTATAGAACTTTCAATATCATTCAAATACCCTCATTCAGATGTATAGTTCGTATAGATACTGTATCTAACTTAGTACAACTATGCTAAATAAAACAAAGATCAAAGTATAACGCAATAGATGAAATAAAGGATCATAATATATTACATATCATTTGATTCGATTACATTATTCTCAGTACTAAGTTATTACAACAAAAGCCTTTAAAAGACTTAGATTATTCAAAAGCAGTTAATAAAACTAGTAAACGTGTCCTTTCCCTTTATCTGTCCCAGAAGTACTAGGGATATCATTTAAAGCTGCAAAAGAAGATATGCGCAAGAATGAGCTACAAATGCTCAGCAAGTTCATTTGAAAATATAAACACAGTGTGTTTGATTTGAAAGATGTCAGATGATGTATATAACTGAGGGTTCTGTACCGGAACCATATATTTTAATTTGTTCTGTCAGTCTTCAATGACTTAGAACCTCTTTGAATTCGGATATCTGGTAGGTGATCAGCCTCACCAATATCCTAGGAGTATGCATATCATCCTACCACATTTTTGGTCAATTTAAGTTAATTGCCAATATTGGTCAATTCATTTAATTGCCAATTTAAACCTTATTCGAAGGTTTGTCGGACCACCTTCCATCCACGGTGTCCCTTTTACTCAGTATAGATGTCGTACCAAAACAATTTGGTTTGACACAACAATTTTAAGCTCAAACATTCACTAAATGATTTCATTTCTTAAGTTATGCTGAACAAATAGCAATAACTTCACAATAATTGATAGCAAGACATAAATGAATTGCTTAATATAAGTTGAGAAAAGTTAGGACACTCGCCTGTGCGTAGCACGTTAAGTTTACGCTGGGTAGTCTATTTATGTCTATTCATATCAATAATAAACATTAGAATCTATAATAATACTTATCTAATTAAACTAGACAAGTTACACGAAGGTTCTACGTCGATTCAGTGTCTCGGTCGCGTCATTAGATAGCTAAACACATAGGTTATTCGATAAAACTTCATTTGGAAGCTTAAATATTAGCTTATATAATTTAATTCTCATTTATAATATTTTTAGAAGCTTAATATTATTTTTAAATAATTTTTATAAGCTTAGAAATATTTTTTTTTTTGTAATTTTACAAGCTTGGGAATATTTTTAAATGATTTAGTTATCATTTAGAATCTTCTTAAAACATTTACTATGTTATTTAAATGATTTATTTATCATTTAGAATAATTTTTATAAGCTTGGAAATATTTTTAAATAATTTTACAAGCTTAGGAATATTCTTAAATGATTTAATTATCATTTAGAATATTTTTAAAACATTAATATGTTATTTAAATAATTTATTTGTCACTTAGAATATTTTTAGATAACTAAAATATTATTTAAATGATTTATTTATCATTTATAATATTTTTATAAAGATAGAATATCATTTAAATAATTTATTTTATCATTAATAATATTTTTAAAATTTATTTTATCATTTAAATGATATAATTATTATTTATAATAATTTTTAAAACTTACTTTAATATTTAAATGATTTAATTATCATTTATAATATTATTAAATATTTAGTATTTTAATTTAAATAATTTATTTATTATTTAAAATAATTTTGGAAAGTTGGTAATATTTTTAAATGAATTAATTATCATTTAAAATATTTTAAATACATTAATATCATTTTTAAATCATTTATTTAAAATATTTATTAAATAATTTAATATTTAATTTAATTAAATAATTATATAAAAATATTTATCAGAATATATATAAAAATATTAAATATAATTAAAAATGAATTTTTTTAATATTTATTATTAATTAATATGAATTTTTAATATTTATTTATAATTTTATATAATTTATTTAATTATTTTTATTAATTTTTATTAAAAACCGTCGCAAAAGGTTTTAGCGACAGTCTTCATAGGGTTTCTAGTGTTCTGGGTTTAAATATGAATTTTGTCGCTAAAGGTGTTCTTCATGAAGAACACTTGGTCAACGATGGACAGCCTACTTTGAGCTCAAATTAATTTCAACTGGGTTATGATTTGTGTTTGATGTTTGTTGCTCGTTACAGTCTACATGGTAGAGAGTAACGACATGTTTTGTTTGAGATCAAATAACATCGTTTGATGCCATTTAAATTTGGTCAAACTAGCAGGGACCAACTATTCTTGAGAATTTCTGGGTAACCTAGAAATTCATAAGTCAAGTTCGGTCAAGGCACTTTGACCATGATTTCTGGCTGGCTTAATTATTGTTCATGTGTTTTAATGTTATGAGGTTGTTATCTATGTAGCATACAACAAGTCTAAGCAAAGAAACTACACAAAACATCTCATTTAGACCAAATCCGGGCAGCATGAACTTCTGACAAAGCTTGTCAGAGTTCTTCAAAGATTTATGGGTTGCCCAGAAATTTGCAAATCCGAACGGTCAAAGGACTTTTGACCGATCATAACTTCATTTCTAGACATTCTTTTACTATAATTCAAGTTGGATATTGTAGACCACATATCAGGCTACACATACATACATTAAAACAGATCAAACACATAATTTAAGCCGATCAAACCGCCTGACAAAGTTGCCTGTCAGACAGTTTTGGCTGCTCTTGACAGTTTTGATTTTTCATCATTTTCGATTATTTAAATGTTATGGATTCTTGTTTTATCAACCCAGATCACTTATTAACATATTATAACACATATCTAAACACCTAAATCATAAAATTACTAACAACTTAAAGATCTAGCATCAAAAATGAATTTCATACCTTTCTAGTTGAATTTTTGATTTCTTTCTTTCTGATCTGATGTTGCTACTGCAAAGGCTTACTATGGTATGATTATTAAGTGTTTAAGCTTCAAAATTTTCGTGGCCAAATGATCAGATTGCTATCCTATTTATAGAATTGACAAATTAGGGTTTCTTAGGTCATTTTCTAAACTTTGCCTCCAAAAATATCCTAGTCTAGGGACTTGTGTTGCTATCATCTGATATTAATAACCTACTTGAGCTGGAGACTTGATCAAATATCTGATCTTGTGTTCTTATCCTCTTCTAATTGGTTTTAAATTTTGATTTTTGATTTATTTACTTCCTAATTAAACCTAGATTTTTGTTAATCATGATTAGGGTGTTTAATCATGTTTAGTAATACTTTAATTAAGATAATATATCATAATTAAGGTTTATCATTTCATAATTTAGTGTTATTGAATCAAATTAGGGTTTTAGGGTTTTAAATTAGGGTTTAGGGTTTTTAATTCTACAATTAGGGTTTTAATCTTTCGTTTAGGGTTTAGGTTAATCTTAATAATTCATAATTAATAATATGATTCATTATTTAGAATCTAATTATATCAATTAAAATTCTTATACAATAATTAGGGTTTCGATTAGACAATTCGGATAAATTTTTACCAATTAGAGTTTTCAAATTAGGGTTTCTGTTTCAGTTTGTTATTCTAACCCTAATTAACTTATTTTAGATTTTTATCAGTTAATATAATATTATATTAACTCCGAAGCACGACAAAGCACTTCGTCATTTCCAAGTACGACACAGCAACTTACAAAAATAATTTGCCGAGACACTTCTCGGTGAATTCGCCGGAAGCACGACAAATCATTTTTTCCGATTAAGCACGACACAGCTGCTTGGCGAAAAATTTTTATTTGACCTAATTGTTTAATAAAATACACAACCATATAATACAAAGTCGAAACAAGAAATTTCTTTTAATAAAGACATAATTTACATATACAAATCTTATTATGGTTCGGAATATTACAACTTCGACGCAGTCACTAGTATAAGGCCCCGACAATTTTAATAAAGAGAATTTATTTTTCTTCTTATTATTATTTAAACAGAAAGGTGTTAAATCGATAATGATAAAGTTACCAGTGAAATGTGAAAATTAAGAAGTTTAGTAATAACGCTAAATCACTATTCATGCGATCACTATTCACGGGCGACTATTCACGCTAAAAACGCTTTTACACTTTCTTCGATCTTTGAATTACATCATAATGTTTATATGACCTGGATACGAAATTATACAGTATAAATACGAAAGTACTATTCATACGAATATACTATTCATTTATACAAAAAGTCAAACCTGTATATCGGGGAATATTATATTCGGTAACGTACGGTGCCGAAATAACAAAATATTAGTGGGCCCAACAATGACAATATTGTCAACGATAGTGGGCCCCATTGTCGGATACTGAAAACGACAGTATTTTGACAACAATATTATCACCGGCAACTGTTGAAATAGCCGGTAATAAAAAAAACAGTAAAACGCGTTATTCCACAGTAGTACGTGGTATTTCACAGGCACACGGTATTGCACAGTATTTTAAATTATTGATTCAATAATTGATAAAGTAGCAATTACACAGTATTTTGATTCAATAATTACAATAGCATCCACATGGTACTTTTTATTATTGGCACTGTAACTCATATTATTTGTTATGATATTTTAGCATTATTGATGGATTAAAAGTGGAGTCTAACTTAGGGGTACCTAATTGAAATTTTGAAATTCACATGCTGTGAACTATTGGTTCACATGATGGAACTATTGGTTCACATGTGGGAACTATTAGGGGATGTTATGCAAGATTGATAATACTTGAGGGATTATATTAAAAAATAGAGGCAAAGATGGAGGTGCTAAAGTGTAATAAGTCGAGCCCTTATTGTGCAATTAATGAAACTTGGTTTTCCTATAAATAGGAGAGATTATCTTAAGAAATCTTCACACCTTCCTTACTTATACTCCCTCTCTCTCTCTAAATTTCTTGAGTTCTCTAAGTGTGCTAGGCTATTGTGAGTATTTGTGAGAATACTAGTATTGTCCAAGTTAGTAAGCTTCATAGAAAGCAACATCCAGTCACTTGTTAATGAAGGTAGGGGATATCATTTCTTTCATACTCATATATAATATCATTTGCTTTCATGTTCGTAAGTGATATTATACTCATAAAGGTTGTTATTCGTTCTATATTAATTTGTGGGGATAACCTGTCCGTGCGGCATGACGCATGCCTGGTGAATATCCTTTTGTATTCATTCCTTATTATTCTATGGGGATAACCTGTATGTACGAGTGTCGTACCTGGTGAATACCCTTCTGTATTCATTTCTTATTACTCTGTGGGAATAACCTGTATGTACGAGTGTCGTACCTGGTGAATAACCCTTTGTATTCTTTCCTTATTAATCTGTGGGTATAACCTGTCCGTGCGGATTGACGCATGCCTGGTGAATAACCCTTTGTATTCATTACTTATTAATATGTTGTGGAAATAATCTGTCTACGCGGATTATCGCATGACGGGTGAAAATCCATTTGCAGTTTCATATATTCTGTTATACTCGTATAACGTATCATTTCTTTTGTACTCTTTAAGGGATATCTTTTTCTTTCATATTTCTCCATTTACGATAAGAAATCTTTGTTTGTTTCCAAAACCTTATTTTTAAATGGAGAAAATCCCTGAAATTAGTAGAATATCCATAATAGTTTGTGCTTCATCTAATATCTTTTTACTTGAATCTTTCTATTTCATTTTATATGTTATTGTTGAGCATGAAATAATTTCTTGAATATCATTCTTAAATTTGACTCCACAATTTGGTCATCGTGTTGGCAATTTAGTCAATCTTTGATACTGATTAAATTATAAAGCTTTTCTTATCCTTAATCTCACTGTATCATTGTCATCATCCTCATCCTCATACTTAAATTGTGGTGATAGTTCTCTTTGGCTCGTAGTGCAAAGAAGAACTAGCGTGACATGATTTTGACCAAACTGTGTATTGGTATAATCATGACTTTTGGTGTTACAAACAAAGGCGTATGGTGAAAGTTCTCCTTGGCCCGTAGTGCAAAGATGAACTGGCGTTTGACATGATCATGACTGGTGATGTTACAAATAAATATCTTTGGCACATAGTGTAAAGAGAGGCTGTTGAATATAAACTATTGATTTGGATGTTCATAAAACAGGAATTATTGATTGGTGTTACAGGGATAAAATATTGGTGGTGATCCTTTAACATATAGACGATGGTAGATATTATAATCTACTTGACTCTTCTAATGGATTGTTCGTTCCGTTGCAATTGTTGTTATTGAACAATTATAATATCTTTAAATCTCTGATTTAATTATGTTGAAGACTAAAGATAATTTTATTCTTCATTATCTTAGTCATGATATTTCTTACTAGGCTATTTGTGCTCACCCTTTTCCTTTTTGTTCCATTGTTCTCCTCAGGAAAAGAGAGTGTAGCGGGGACTAGCCGGGGAATAGAGTGATGGTCCGAGATAATAGAAGTGTCTCAATACCTTACTATTAGTGTGACAATAAGTGTATTGAGAATTTAAGATGTATTTGTATTGTGTTGTCGTATTTTGCACAACACTTATTAGTTGTAAATTGGAAAATTTGTATTTGTATTTGTATTTTATGGAATGTTATTGGCGACTCAAAATGGGTTATATGGACCTATTTTGGGGGCGTCACAACTAGGTTTACACGCTTCTGATGGCAGTCAATCATTGCATTATGATTAACCAACCAATCCCTGTCTAAGATTATATCGAATTCCCCTAGCTGTATAGGAATGAGGTTCACAAGAAACTTGTGTCCCTTAATCTCCACGTTACAATCTTTATATATAGTTTTAACGGGAATTATCTCTCTATTTGCAATTTCTACATTGAAAGGTATGTCTAAGTCTTCGCATGGCATATTCAAGTTTTTAGCAAAGCTATTAGACACAAATGAACAAGTAGCACCAGAGTCGAATAACACATATGCATTAAAGTGTCGATAGGGATGATACCTGTCACCACGTCCTGTGAAGCAACAACATCCCTCATCGTCATATTAAATGTTCTAGCGGTTGGACGACTCTGACTTCCAGCTCCTGCTACTGTTGGTTTGAGGTTGTTATTTGTGGTTTGATTTCCTCCCCAATTTGGTTCCTATTCCTTTGATAATTTCTAGATATATGACCCGTGGCGCCACAATTATAACATTTATTATTCTGATTGCCCTGATTGGTATTATTATTACTCTTTTTGGGACAATCAGAGGAATAATGTCCTTCCTGACCATAGTTGTAATAGGTAACCACCTTCCTACGACATACTCCCAGATGGTTCTTTCCACATGTGGCACAACGTTCCACCTTGTTATTATTGTTTCTGTTAGTGGTGTTGTTGTTATTGTTATAATTGTTGTAATTATTCCCCTTCTTCCCAAAGTTATTGAAAGTGGATGCCTCACCCAAGTCCTTCATGGAGAAGTGTTTAGATAACCAAATTTTGATCGACTGTAGCATAGGAACATCATTCCCTATCAGTAATATATCATCAACATATAATACAAAGAATGAAACAACACTCCCCTAACCTTCTTGTACACATAAGGTTCAGCCTCATTTTTGATAAAATCAAACCTTTTGATTATCTTATCAAAATGGATGTTCCATCTTCGAGAAGCTTGCTTCAATCCATAAATGGATCATTGTAGCTTACAGACTTGGTTTGTTCCAACTGTTGAAACAAAACCCTCTGGCTGTATCATATATACATTCTCCTCAAGCTCTCCATTAAGGAAGGTCGTTTTCACGTCCATTTGCCAGATCTCGTAGTCATAATAAGCTACAATTGCAAGCAAAATCCGAATGGACTTGAGCATAGCTACTGGTGAGAAGGTTTCATCATAGTCAACTACTTGTCTTTATTTGAAACCTTTTGCAACAAGTCGGGCCTTATAGGTCTCTACCTTGCCATCTGCTCCATTCTTTCTCTTAAAGACCCATTTACACCCAATAGGCTTAATGCCCTCAGGTGGTGAAACCAAAGTCCATACTTGGTTTTCATACATGGAGTCCATCTCGGATTTCATGGCTTCTAGCCATTTCTCTGAGTCTTCACTACTCATAGCCTCTTCCTAAGTTAATGGATCACCATCATCTATGATGTGTACCTCATCATCATCCTCTATGATGAATCCATACCTATCAGGTATCTTTGGTACTCTTCCAGATTTACGAATAGGTAGTGGTACAGTAGGTTCTTCTACTTGGTCAGGTACCTGACTTTGATCTGTAGTATTTTGTGGTTCTTGAACTTCTTCAAGATATATCTTACTCCCACTGACCCCTTCAAGGATAAACTCCTTTTCCAAGAAGGCAGTGAGTTTCGCAACAAAGACCTTTTGATCAGTAAGATGATAGAAATAATACCCTGTTGTTTCTTTAGGGTATCCCACGAATCTACATTTGTCGGATCTAGTCTTCAGCTTATCATGCTCAAACCTTTTGACATAAGCTGAACAACCCCAAGTCTTAACATGCTTAAGATTTGGTTTCCTCCCTGTCCATATCTCATATGGGGTCTTTGGGACGGATTTGGTAGGTACCTTGTTAAGTAGGTATGCAGCCGATTCTAGGGCATAACCCCAGAAGGATACTGGAAGGTCGGTAAAACTGATCATGGAACGAACCATGTCCAACAATGTTCGATTTCTCCTTTCAGATACACCATTTTCTTTGAGACAATTGAGAAACTCATTGGTTAAGTATTCTTCTCCTTGATCCGATCGAAAAATCTTAATACTCTTACCAGTTTGCTTCTCTACTTCACTTCTGAATTCTTTGAACTTTTCAAACGATTCAGATTTGTATTTCATTAAATACACATATCCAAATCTAGAATGATCATCAGTGAAAGTAATAAAATAAGAATACCCTCCTCGTGCATTTGTTGTCATAGGTCCACATACGTCTGTGTGTACTAACGCTAACAACTCTGTAACTCTTTCTCCTTTTCCAGTAAAAGGAGATTTAGTCATTTTACCCATGAGACAAGATTCACAAGTTGGATATGATTCGTAATCAGATAGCTCTAAAAGCCCATCTTTATGCAACTTGGATAATCTTGTTTCATTGATATGGCCGAGTCTACAGTGCCATATAAAGGTATAATTAACATCATCTCTTTTTCTTTTCTTAGTTTGTTCAATTTGAAGTATATTTTCATGCAAGTCAAGTATGTAAAGTCCATTCAGTAGGTTCCCAACACCATATAAAACATTTTTATTATAAATAGAATATCTGTTGTTCTTTATTATAATATCAAAACCATCCATATCTAATATAGAAATTGAAATAATGTTTCTAATGAGTGTCATAATAACAATTATTTAAACTAATAAACTTGCCCGAAGGCAGTGCTAAACAATAAGTCCCTACAGATAATGCAGCAACCTTTGCTCCATTTCTCACTCGTAGGACGACTTCATCCTTGTTCAGCTTTCTACTTCTGCTTAGTCCCTGTACATTATTACATATGTGAGAACTACAACCGGTATCCAATACCCAAGTAGAATTTTGACTTTCAGAAAAATTAATTTCAATCATGAACAAACCTAGATCGGAAGTCGAAGCTTCTCCAAGCTTCTTTTGGTCTGCAAGATACTCCTTGCAGTTCCTCTTCCACTGTCCCGGCTTATTACAATGGTAGCAAATTCCTTTGCTATCTGGATCAGGTTTCTTTTTATCCTTTCTCTTCGCCTTGCCCTTAGCCTTCTTGTTTTTCTTCTTTTCAGAAGATACCTTGGGCCTTTTCCTTTTCTTGGAAGAGTCATCCACTTGGTTCTTGTTAGATGAGAAGTGACCTTCAACAGTTTTCAGCATGTTAAGTAACTCAGGCAAGCTGACGTCCAACTTATTCATGTGAAAATTCACAACAAATTATGAAAAGGTGTTCGGGAGTGACTGCAAGATCAAATCTTGACTTAACTCCCCATCCATCACGAACCCAAGCAGTCCAAGTTGTTCAATCAGATTGATCATGTTAAGGACATGAGTCTCAACAACAGTGCCCTCGGTTATACGAGATCGGAAGAGCTCCTTAGATATTTGATATCTAGCAGTCCTACTTTGCTCACAATACAACTCCTTGAGGTGCAACAATATAGTAGGAGCATCCATAGTTTCATGCTGACGCTGAAGCTCGTTACTCATGGATGTGAGCATGATGCATTGAGCCAAGATTGCATCATCTTGCCACTTTCTGAAAGTAGCAATCTCTTCCTCAGAGGATATTTATGCAACATTTGCAGGGACTGGTGAATTTAGGACATAAGAAATCTTTTCAGCAGTGAGAACAATTCTCAGATTCCTTAACCAGTCTATGTAATTCAGTCCGGTCAGTTTGTTAGCATCAAGTATGCTACGCAGTGATAGTGAGTTTGACATTTTTAAATTCTGCATGTGAAATAGACAACATTTTAGCATACATTTATTTTATTAATCATCAAAATAAATTAGGTCTTTATTTAAATTGGTATCTCTCACTTTTCCATCAAACTATATTACCCTCATTATATAGTTCGGCAATTCTAATTAAAGATTTGCTAATGAGATTAAGGATCTCATTTCAAATGTATATAGCCTTGTGGTGACACAACAGACGATATATAAATAAATAGGTAGACAACTATTGTCAATTATATCACTATATAACTCCTTGTATTTTACCTCTTAGATTATTTTGATCAAGTGGTGATACATCCGAATCAAAATTATCCAAGTTAAGTCCATCCTAGCACTTCTATATATGTGAAGAGAAAAATACTGTCCTTGTGGTGACACAACAAAACAGTAATGTTCAATTCCTTAATAAGCATCAAATGTGATAAAGCAACATCTTAAATATTTAATACTTGCCTTGTGGTGACACAACAAACTCATATTAAACATTTAATACTCTATTGCTTTACCATGCTAGAAGGCGACGTTTGATATTCCAAATATCTTTGAATGCTTAGGACTTAATATGATTTCTTTGATGTGTTTATTATTATTAGTCTCATCTTGTTTAGCGCGCATGCACATATATATAAAATACGCGTCATATTATTTTACATGCGAAGCATGTTGGATAATATATATATATATATATATATATATATATATATATATATATATATAGTAAGCATGCACATATAGAATACTATATTCTACCCGGATTGATTATGGACTTTTATTCTAGTTTGGTTCACTAGAGCCACCAAGTGAACCAAAAGGTCAAACCTAGGGTGCAAGAATTAAATTTAAATATAACTATTACATTTAAACCCATGCTCCATTACAAACGGGTCTTCATGCGCTCCTTGCTCCTTTGTCTCCAATTCTTCATAATTAATTTCTAACTACTCCTATTATAAAAACTATTTACAATAAATAGAAACCTTGATCAGCACTCAAGGGGAAGTACATAAGAGGGAGATAGAATTTACATTAAGAAAAATTAGAAAAGACGAGTTACGCAGACCCCATTTATAAAAAAAACCCATACATTCAAGCATCCTCTAAAATAATTCCAATCACACATTGATCAATAGTCCATAATCAATCCCTATTTATTATCATACATATCTCTATATGTATCAATAAATAACATTCATCTCATAAATAATAAAACCAATCCTTATATGCATTGATATCAATTAATGGGCAAAAGTTTTGCTAATATTTAGTTTTGAAACAAAATAAACTCTTTTATTTTAATCAAAAACTAAATCCAAATTAAACTCCTTTAATTTTTAGCAATCTGAAATCCTATTCCAGATAAAATAAACATCTTTATTTTAAACTTTTATCAATTAAATAAACCATTTATGTTAATTGAAAAAAACAAAAAAAAATTAAACTCTGTATACCTGCGCGGTAGCGCTCCAAATTGAACTAAGAGCGGCGCGGCCGCGCTGCACCCCAGAAACGTTTTTTGGGTTAGGGAGCGGCCGCGCTCCAGAATGAACTGGAAGCGGCGCGGCCGCGCCGCAATGCAGATTCAAAAAAATTTTCTAGCCCAAAAATCCGATCGTATCGCATATTAATTCATACATGAAATCATCACAATCAATAATTAACACAAGGATTAGGCTCTGATACGACTGTTAGGTTTGTATATAACGCAAGCATGCAATCAAATTATATAAATAGAGCGGAAGCGTGATAAAACGGATTTTAAAATTTTCATACAAACCATCACCATGATCTTTCCTTGTGTTCAATTATCAATTAACGAAAGAGATAGAGATTAAGAAATTATACCCTTGTAGAACCGTGCTTCCTCGGGTACAAGTTCACCTCCAATTCCTTCGCGTTCTCCTTGAATTCTACCGACAAAATTCCTTTGCTTGATCAACGTTAGCCACCCAAGTGTATGGCCTCTAGAGGTGATCCACCAAGGAAGAATAGTTATTCAAGAAGATGAGTGTTGGCAAAACCCTAGTTTCTATCTCTATAGAAATTGCAAATACTCTCCACAATCTAATGCAAGAGTGTGTAACCCTAATCTATGATAAGAGTCCTCTTATTTATAGATGTAGAAAAACCCTCCCTAAACTATTTAGGATTAGGGTTTGTATTATAATTAAACTCCTTTAATTAATTATGCTTCTAATCCAATTAGGAATTAATGAGAGAGTACTTCTATTAATTAATTCCCAATCCCTATTAGGAATTAAATAATAGTAATAGTAATAATAATAATAAGACTCCTCTAATTAATTTATATTTAATATTTCCAAAATATAAAATAATAAATATTAAGCTATTTAATTTATTCTATCTCCATAGATTAAATTAAATACACTTAACTTATTATTACAATTATGCCATTTACTTCTTAAATAAATATTTTTCCTTTTGCGGTGTGACCCTTTAGGTTCTCCATATTAAACCGGTTGTGAATAAATCAATTAAAACAATTCTAATCTTATTTAAATAAATAAATTAAACTATTTAATTTATTTAAATAAATAATATTTATTCTACAATAAGGGTAAGCCCCCTTAGCGATCAACAACTTTCCAGATAATATAGATTTCAACATTAATCAGAAAAGAACCTTTTAGTGAATAGTTACTGTACAATTCAATCCTTCTACCATACAATGTCCCAATTAAATATAAGACATGGATTTACTGTCAAGTCTTATTTTATTTAATTATATGTATTTCGATTCCCAAATGCACAACTCTAAATAATGCAAATTAGAAACTCCTTTCAAATTTCATTCTACCTTGGCCAAGGACTACTGAGTTGTCATTTATCGAATCACATAGGACATTCACATCTTTTACTAGACGTGGTAGATTCTTTGTTGATCATTCACCTATCTCCATGTACAACTTATTATACCCAATCATACCCTTTGATATACCTCAAAGGTCTTAAGGGACATGTCAAAGTATAACTCATCACACACAAGATACTATGATGATCTCAAGTCCAAGGATCACTTATACTACTATCACTAGAGGAATTCCTCTTGACAGGTGAGTAAAACTCCATTAGGTATTCCTTAGCAAGCCACGTTCAATGAACTTATTCTCCAATAAGCACCTACATACTTGCTTTAGTGTCTCCACACAAATGATTATGAGATCAATCATCCTCTTGCTAAGAGCAAGCAACGTATGTACTAATCTATCTGGATTCACTAATCCCCTTTTTTAGTAATTAAACGATTAGGAATGATTTTAGTTTGTGAGCTATCTAGAATTTAGATCTCATTAGCATGATCACCATCATGATTCTAAAAGCATTGCTCAAAACTATGGGTTTATCACATTTAATATAACAGCACCATGTAGATAATATAAAATACCTTTTAAGAAAATCAATTCTTTTATTAATAAATGAATAAGATTACAAAGTATATGCTACATCATATCAAATATGACTGGCTTGTGTGCATACTACTTTCATGTGCCCATTTCCTTGTATATTTTATCTTTTATGTTTTCATGTATTGTATAGGGATGATGTCTATATATTTTTTGTATGGATTCACTTCGTTACTCGTTGCATGCTCATTCATTTTCATTATCGTAATGCATGTCCATTGTATATATGCTTGGATGGAAATGACCCCTTTTTAGTCAAATGTTACGATTTTACCGACAATGCGATCGCTTTTGAGTCAAGGATTCTCTTGGGAATTATGTCTTTTCCCTTCCCTTGTCGTAGTGAGCTTACTTCATCATAATTTCTTCCGAAAGTCCCTCATTTCTTCTAATGAGAAGCTTGGTCGAATCTTAAAAATGCCCCAGCCCTTATGCGCGCTGTTATCGGGGATTCATATAAGAAACTTCCTTCGCTGATCACGCCAAGTTACCCATAATGAGCAATATCTTACACACCAGGCAAATAACAAAATGCGCAAAAAGCTTGATGGCTCGGGCCGTCAGGGATATCTCCGATATATGGATTAGTATAATCTCGTCAAGGAGGCATATAAAGTTAAAGTATACGAAATTGAATGCTCATTCGCTCTACCACTTAACTCATATTTGCAATATTTTTATCTAAAGGACTTGAAATTGTATTTGAAAATGAATCATTTCTAAGTAAGCTGTGAATTGTGAGTGATATGCCGTGTATATATTAATCTCAAAGTTATTTTTATTTCTTTTATTTCAACAAGTTATGAAATCATAAGAAAACTTTTAAGCATGCATGGACATTATGCATAAGTAAGATCAAATTCAAAAGAACTACCTTCCTTTATCAAAGGTACTCCGCCTTCATTCTTGGTGCCGTTCTTCACAGAATTGATATCATAGACATGCGCACTATGAATGTCGTAACCCTTAATAGGGGTTTCTCTTCCATGACTCTAGATGGTCTCATTTTCTCTCGCTCAAATTTTTCTTCTTTTTGACTTTATATTTTCTTTTCTCTTTTTTCTCACTTAACTTGTCTCGTTTTCTTAGGCTATTCAAAGTTACCCATTTAATGAGTTTTGGACTAATGACTCCCAAACCAAACGGCTTTAGGGCACTAGGTGTAAAAATACCGCTTCGGGTTTACTTGCTCGAGTAACAAAGGCCAAAATTCGAGACAAGTTAGGTGGTCTACTCCATTTATTCTTCGCTTGACCTTATGCAAGATTTGTTTTCTTAGGCTTAAGTTACCCATGTAGCGAGTGTTGGGCCGGTGATTCCCAAACCAGATGGCTTTAGGGCACCAAGTGTAACACCCCTTAGGCTTAATTACTCGAGTAACCCAAACCACGATTCGGATCTGCTCAGGTCTTCCTTTCTTCCAGCATCTACTCCTCTCGTAATGGTCGTTTTCTTAGGCCCTAAGTCACCCATGTAACGAGCGTTGGGCCGGTGACTCCCAAACCAGACGGCTTTAGGGCACCAGGTGTAAAGACACCCCTCAGGCTTAATTATTCGAGTAACCTAGGCCATGATTCGAGACATTAGATTGGCCATTATTTACCTTCTGACTTTGCACTGTTGTCGTCATAGCATTATACCCCACAACTAAGAGTCAGGGCACACGCAAAGTGCAGACATGTATATAAGGTCGATTCTGCTCCAAATAGCACTTTGAACTAAGATTTCGTGCCTAATCAAAAGGTTGAATAGTTTTAATCTTTTGATCATAATCATGATTAATTCTCCACGGACGCTCGTCAGAATTGATCCAATTTATAAAGGTCAAATAAAACTTTCTCCTACCAAAACCTCTCTTTTTAGGCTCTAATGCAGGATTTATCCATACTTACACTATTTACCATCGCTAATGTATGTAAATGTAGACAAAAAACAAACAAAGAGGTGAAAGAGTCGTACCTTAGATTGGATCGTTGTATTCTAAGAACATTACGATTGAAAAAGATCAAATGATCGTACCGTTTGACAAGTGAGATGATATGAGGGAAGCTCTAATGATGATAGGGCATGCTGATGGGATTACACTATGGCATTGACTTGCGCATTGTCCTTTCCCGGATAGTCGATGAATGCCCCATTGTCGATTTGTCGTTGGTTCGAGAATTTGCCCCAGTCTTGTTTGTTGTCAAGGTAGTCGCTTCGATGTGTATTTGGCAGGTGGGCTGAGGAGATACCGAGATCGCAAGGATTCTTTACCTTAGGACCCGCCTAGTGATCAGATATAGGGTATGAGCTTTGATGTTCGGGTGCCCCTGCCATCATTTCTGCCTTGCAGGTGCATTCGACTTTGACGTCTGTGACTGAGGGTGTCAGCTGTTTGAGGTCCACGAGAGGGGCTATCGGATAGATACTCAGCATCGTTGAGTCAATATTTGTCGCGATCTTCTTTTTATTTGCATTTTTTATCGTCTTGGGTTGTATCTGTCCCTGCTGATGATCATGCTTGATATATTGTTGTGTTCCTCACTTCATGTTATCACTTCCGCCTCGATGATTGATGTCGAGATGCCTTCGGATTCCATTAAATTGGATCTTAAGAGCTCGACTTGGTTTGGGATGTGACGATTTCAACTGGGTTTGGTTTAATCTGCAAAGCTTGATTTGTAGCTTTTGTCTTAGAGAACAGGTTGTCGGGTATGAGATAGACTTCGTTACGATGGCCACCTACGTACTTGTATAGGTCAAAAGGAGATCAAGTCTTCTCGTACTTCATGGGTTGATGAGTTGTTGAAGAGTCGTATTTGGTGATCGCTGAATTGTTGAAAGGGTTTTAGGAGTTTTTATAAAGATTAGACCGTACCATAATTAGCTGCCTACGTACTCCTATGAAAGGAGATCAGGTCTTACGTAGTTCACGCCAAGGATATTATACGATTGATTGAATTTTTATTTTTTTTGACATAGTTGAGTCAGGATAACAGATGAAATAGCAGATAAACATTAAGATAGGTAACATGCCTCAAATTCCTTGTCCCTTGAGGTTCCCAATCCTTCACTAGAATCACTTGTTGGCTTGAATTGGATTTGAATTTCCTCATTCCATTGTATGGCCTTCTCCACAACTTTTATGAAATTTACTTCTGGATTTTTGTTAAGGTCGCGATCTTCCACATTCACTTGGTCAATTATTGGGGGTTTGATTATTATTGACATAAGGCGCCTCTTTTTACCTTTTCCTTTAGCTCCGACTTTATCGTTGCTCGAAACTTGTCGTCTCTTATTGGTTAATGGAGTCAAGCTTTCTTGTAATTAGTGCTTCTGAAGTTACATTCTCCTTGTTAGCATTACTGACCATTTTTCGTTCTTTCATTACTAGATTCAACCCATCTTCTGTCATCTTGTCTACTTCTAGCCTTTCATGAGTAGACCCATTGTGGATTGAGTCATTGTCTTGAACTGTGGGTGCGATCACAATTGATGAGTGGGTTTTATATCTATGAATTGGATATCTTTTAGGCTCAATTCTTTGCTATCTTTAAGTATTTTTAGTATTATTTTTCTTGTTATTTCATTGGTTTTGTAGGAGGCGGTTTTGGATGAACATTTGTAGAAAATTTGGATTTCAACGGCATTTTCGTAATTCCTGCAAAAGTGGCCGACGTCGGAGCGCAAGTTGTAGGCTTATTTTGGCGCCAGGGCGAGCTCCATAATGGCCTGCGCCGGGGTAAGCTCCCAAGGCCAATTTTGGCGCCGGGGCGAGCTCCCCAGGCCAAATCTGGCATCGGGGCGGGCTCGTCGGGATTTTGAGCGGTTGGCTTTATCTTGTTCTGCAAATAGTGGCAAGGCTTGGGAGGAATTTCAGGAGCTTGATTGAGACAAGAAGAGAGAAAATGGTCGGTTTATTGGGCAAGGATTGAAAGTATTGAAGCTAGGGTTCAAACTAACAAGGAGAAGAACAAAAGAGAAGAAAGAACCACCATAACATCACAAAAGAGCTAAGGATTGCAATTTTGAGAAGGAAAGTTAGGGAAGAAGATACTACCAAGCAAGCAATTCGGGATTCAATCTAAAAAGGGTTTTATCATTCTATTTTCTAGCATTTCATTCTTACTTTGTAATTCCAAAACTATGTTGTGTAAATTGAATATGATGTTATTTAGAGCTATCATGAACTAAACTTTCATTTCTAAGATTCCAATGGAACCCAACTCATAGTTTGTATTGAATTCTCTCTCTTTGATTGTTAGTTAGACTCTTGTGAATTGGATTTCATAACCTATACTTATGGATTAATTGCTTGGCCCGTAATTACCATGGTAACCTATATGAAATTGAGAAATGGAATATAGTGTTAAGACCTAGTTATGAATTCATGTGAAAGTTGGACATTCTTATGGATAATTTATGAGATGACATGAGTCTTATGCATTATCCTCAAGATTAGATAATTTGATTGTATTTGGGATAGATATATACCTAAATGCCAAATGCACCCATTTGAGATTCTATGCCTAATGATTTCTATTGCGAAAGTTAGAAATTAAGAGAGTAGTTAATGAGACTTTCCGTGACATGTGTCTCGCTATTTATTCTTGATATTGAATTCTTGATTGAGTATAGAATAGAGATATATCTATACACCGTATTAGGGAATACGTATTTGACCATCGAGAGAGGCTTTTATATAAATGTGATTTCTCGGATGACAATTCTTGTGTTCTAACTAGTTGAAAAAGAGAGAGTTGTGATATTCAAATTAAGAGTTAGGGGGAAATTGTAATCTTAGATCTTTCTATCTTGAATTCTATCTGTGTTTTATTTAACGCTTGCTTTCTTAATTATTTTTTTATTTAGTCTTAATTATCAACAAAATCAAATCATATCATCATTGTTTAAATAGGATCAACTTGTCATGCGATAGGTAATTGGTAGTTATTTGACATAATTCCTCGTGGATTCGACACTCTACTTACTCTATATTACTTTTGGACCGCGTATACTTGCGCGTGTGATGAGTGGGTTTTATACCTACGAATCAGGTCTTGTTAGACTTAATTATTGTGGTCTTTAAGTGTTTTTAGTATTGTTTTATTCGTTTTTGTGTTTGTTTATTGTAGGATTGGAGGTGGAGGGGCAAAAGGGTAAATTCGGAGCTCAAAAGACACTTGATGGCATTTTTGTAATTATGTGGGCATGACCTAGCGCCAGAGGCGCTATGAATTGTACTAGCCAAGCGCCAGAGGCGCTAGTTCACGATTTGTGATACCAAAGTTCAGCTGGAAAGGAAAAGAAGAAGCCAACTTGGAAAAGGAATGAGATTAATATTGATCAGATAGTGAGAAGGAAACCCTAAGTAGGAACTGGGAGATTTTATTTGTAATTAATCTACTTTACTTTTGAGAGAACTTAATGATATTCTGTGGATTACTTTTGTTCAAGCGTTGGATTTTGATGTGGGTTTAAGCTTACTTTGGAATTCATTCACAATTGGGTTTGATCAATCTACTTCTTCTTTATTCAATTGATTGTTTATTTTTCCATGAGTGGATTTGATCTCATAATGATTTTTGGTTCAGTGATGAACTAATCTCCATTATGCGATTCTAACGGATTTTAATATGTAGTCTAATTATAAGCTTGATTGTTAGATTATTTTGCATATCATAAGGAACTTCTATCATGATTGTTTTGCACGTGTGAATGCTTGATCACCATTCGATTTCAGTACTTGTATGGAATTGAAAAATAACATATAAGTATGGATTGTAATCATGATAGCTTGCGAATATGAGGCTTAATTTAATAGCTTAAATATTTTGTGAATCAGATAGAAATATATTGTTTCACCGTAAGAGTCAAAATAAGGGCTTGTGCTTAAAATCAATATAATTGCAATTTCACGTAGAAATATAGTGATTTTGATTATAGTGGTGATTACATGGTGTCTATCGAGTATGGATATTATGTAAGTAGGTCATAATGCATTGACAAATGGTTATGTCTATAGTAGTGCCCTTGGCTACTTTTCTGTGATATGTGAACCTTCTAGCTTGATAGTGGTAATTAGATGAACTATTAAATGAAGTTAGGATTCCATTAATTCCAAGCTTGATATATTTCGTTAGTATTTGCATATTTAGTTATTAATTGATACAGAAATAATTTTATCACCAAAAGTAAGTCAATAGTTTAGGCAAATAAATATAGTGATAGAACTGATGCATAGTGATTTAATTTAATCCTTTCTCTGTGGGACGATACTCTACTTCCTCTGTATTACTTGTTGACCGTGTACACTTGCACGAGTTAGAGCTATTTTATTAAAGACTTAAAAAGAGGCAACAAATTTTTGGCGCTGTTGCCGGAGACAGGCGTTAGATTTTTATTATTATCATCAGTTTTAAGCTATATTGTTTGACTTAGACAAATCTAATCTTTTCTCATTTCTATTTTTATTTTTGTTTTGGTTTCAGGTACTTGTAGAATTTTATGCATACACGATCATCCAACTCAGAATTGACACCAGCACAAGATAATATTGACGGCAGAGGTTGGAAAGCAAGAGTGCGTAGGAATTTACAAGCATAGTTGGAAGGAACTATACCGAATATGGCGGAAGAACAAAGAGTAGAGCAAAGAGAGGAGCATAAAGCTTTGAGGGACTATTCCATGCCAAACATCACGGGATTGCAGTCTAGCATAGTCAGACCGGCAATAGCAGCAAATACCTTTGAAATTAAACCGGGAACCATTCAAATGGTGCAAAATTCGGTCCAGTTTGGGGGTGCTGCTACAGACGATCCTAATGAGCATCTTTTGAATTTCATTGAAATTTGTGATACATTCAGATACAACGGGGTGACGAAGGATGCCATTCGACTAAGACTGTTTCCATTTTCATTAAGGGATAGAGCAAGAAGTTGGCTTCATTCTTTGCCTGCAGGATCAATCACTACATGGGAGGACTTAGCATAAAAGTTTCTAGCCAAGTTTTTCCCAATGGCTAAAACTGCAAAATTGAGGACAGCAATCTCTCAATTCGAGCAACAACAGGGTGAGTCCTTATACGAGGCTTGGGATAGGTACAAGGAGATGCTAAGGAAGTGTCTGCACCATGGGATGCTAGATTGAATGGTGATTAACACATTTTATAATGGATTGGGATGGCAGTCTAGGCAGATGGTAGATGCAGCTGCGGGTGGAGCTCTAGGAGCAAAGAGCTATGACGAGGCTTATAACCTTATTGAGACTATGGCAGCAAATGATTTCCAGAATCCTACAGCCAGAATGCCACAGCCCAGAGTTGCAGGTTTGTTGGAAGTGGATGCTATTACCCAGTTGTCAGCACAGATGGCGGCTATGGCAAAGAAAATAGATTCGTTGTCGGAAAGCAAAGCCAAGTCAGTTGCCTTCGTATGTGAGATTTGTGCGGGGTCGCACTCAATAGATCAATGTGCTATCAACTCGGAGTCAGTGCAGTATGTGAACACTTACAGGAAAGACCAAGGTCAGTTTCAGAACACATACAACCCCAACAACCGCAATCATCCAAACTTTAGTTGGTCAAATAATCAAGGAAATCAGCAACAACAGTTTCAGCAGAATCAACAGTTTCCATCTCAGCCAGCGCAGCAACAGTTTACTCCACGACCACCTTTTCCACCGGGATATTCTCAACAACAACATCCTACTCCATATGCACCTCAGCAAGAAAAGAAATCAGAAATGGAGGAGATGATGTTAAAGTACATGGCAAATACAGAGGTGATGATCAAAAGCCAGGCAGTGGCTATTAAAAATCTGGAAACTCAGATGGGGCAAATGGCGTCTATGCTTAACAGCAGGCCCCAGGGTGCATTGCCAAGTAACACAGAGGCAAATCCACGGAGAGGGTAAGGAACAGTGTCAGGCCATTACACTCAGATCGGGAAAGCAATATTCAGGAAATGCACCAGACACAACAGCACCGAGTATACAAGGGGATGACATTGGGATAGAAACTGAGACATAAATTGAAGCTGAACAGAAAGAGATGAAGGAAGAGTACGAGTCGCAACAAGTAGAGAAGGAGAAAGCGAGTTTAGATAAGAAGCCCGTGAATACAGTACCACAAGTTCACCCTCAAGTTCCATATCCGCAGAGATTGAACAAGCAAAGGGACGATAAACAGTTCAGAAAGTTTTTAGAGGTTTTTAAGAAGCTACAGATCAACATACCTTTCGCAGAGGCATTGGAACAAATGCCAAGTTATACAAAGTTCATGAAGGGTATATTGTCAAGGAAGAGAAGATTAGACGAATTTGAGACAGTGGCCTTGACGGAGGAATGCAGTGCAGTGCTTCAGTGTAAATTACCTCCAAAGCTGAAAGATCCGGGCAGTTTCACAATTCCATGCACAATCAGAAAGATGAGCCGTGATAAATGTTTGTGTGATCTGGGGGCAAGTATCTACCTGATGCCTTTGTCTGTATTCAGTCAGTTGGGATTGCCGGAACCAAGGCCAACAAATATTTCACTTCAACTAGCTGATAGATCTATCACATATCCACGGGGGATAGTGGAGGACGTACTGGTGAAAGTGGACAAATTTATCTTTCCGGCGGACTTCATCATTCTGGATTATGAGGAAGACAAAAATATACCAATCATACTAGGGAGACCATTCCTAGCCACGGGGAGGACTTTGATAGACGTGCAAAAAGGAGAGCTTACAATGCGGGTTCATGATCAGGAGGTGAAGTTTAATGTTTTCAAGGAAATGAAGTTCCCAACAGATGAAGAAGACTGTTTCAGAGTTGACTTAGTGGATAGTATAGTAAATGATGATGTTGAGAGTTTGTTGGGCTATGAACCACTGCAGAGAGTGATTGCTGAAAATTTCGATTTGGAGGATGAAGAATGTGCCGAACTTATACAATATTTGGATACCACCCCCAAATTCGGAAAATTCAGAGCACCTATCGAGCCACTTACGAAAGCGGAAGAGACATCGGTAAAGTTGAAACCATCTCTTGAGATACCTCCCGAACTTGAACTTAAACCACTTCGAGAACATCTCAGGTATGCAGTTTTAAATAACGATTCAAAGCTACCTGTGATTATTTCTTCTACACTAACATCTTTTCAGGAGGAAAAACTGCTACGAGTGCTTAGAGAGTTTAAATCAGTTATTGGACGGACCATAGCAGATATCAAAGGGATGAGCTCTTCTTTTAGCATGCATAAAATCCTGCTGGAAGATGGTAGCAAGCCGTCGGTTGAGCAGCAAAGAAGGCTTAATCCTATAATGAAAGAAGTGGTCGAGGATACAGGAAAAATTGAATCGAATGATGATAGTTATTTTCTGCCAATGGATGAAGATAAGTTTGGGGGTTTTCAAACGTACAATGATGCCAAGGAATTCAAAGAAAAGACTAAGAGGAGGCATGCAATGATATTTTTTGCGATTGAACCAGAATGAGATTCAGAGACACTCAAGCTAATTGACTATAACTTAGCGCTATCTGGGAGGCAACCCAGTGTTTTAATTTTCTATTTTTTTTGTTTTGTTTAGTAAATTATTTTGTTTTTTATAAAAAAAAAAGTGTTTTGCACCTAATTTTGGACTTTGGGTTGATTTGTTTACAGATAAAAGCTTGAATTGAGAAAAATTGGTTAAGTGTAGGTTCAAGCGCCTAAAGCGCTCATCAAGCACCAAACTTAGCGCCTAAAGCGCTAGGACAAGGGCCGCGATTCTGCATAACAGCGCTCTAGGCGCTCGACAACACATAACATCAGCGCCTGAGGCGCTAGGAAACACTCCAAGCTACTGCATATGAGCGCTATAGGCGCTTGGCATGAACAAAGTCCAGCGCTCTAGGCGCTCAAGCCGACACGAGTTTCTACAAGCAAGCGTCGTAGGCGCTATCTCCTTCACTAAAGCCAGCGCTAGGGGCGCTAGAATTGGCACAAGCTACTGCATACAAGCGCATTAGGCGCTCTCCCTTCACAAACCATAGCGCTCTTGGCGCTCGGCTGGAAATTCTAAAAAAAAAAATATACAAATCCTAAATTGGGCTAAAGGAGGGTTTTTACACCAAAAAGTAATCTTTTCTTCTCCTAGTTGCTTTCCAGTCGTCGCTTTCTTCATTGTGGCCAAGTGAAGCTATTTGATACCAACCAAACACCAACAAGCTGACACCCACACACACTACCCATTGCCGGCACACATCTATTGCAACCAAAGAACATTTTTTTTCCTTAGCCAAAAAGGATTGCAGCTACTACTACACATGGGTATTTCTAATTTCAACTTTTGCGGATATGTTTGGGCACCACCTGACTCGCCTTCTGATGCGGATGATGATGATGACGACGCTGCCGATGGCAGAGATGATGAGTAGTGCTTCATCAGGGGAGTCCTCTGTTCTTAATCTCTTCTTATTTTTTAATGAGGACATTGTCTTGTTCAGTTTGGGGGGTAGTTTTTTTTTTGTTTTCATATAGATTGTTATGTTTCATTGTGTTTAGACTTGTTGCATGGTAGTTATATTGCATTTTAGGTGGTGTTATGCATCTAGTTTCATGAATTAAGCATAAATTGATATAGTATCTAATGTGGTCAATGATAAGACTGGTTTCATGGTTTTAACTTGAGAAGAATTGAAAACTGGTGCTTAGTGATGACTTTGATTAGGAAGTAAAGTTTAACTTGTCTGAAACTTTTGTTAGTTAGGAAAGCACATAATCAATTATTTTGATCAATTTAATTCAAATTGTTGCATAATTTTCTTCTGGTGGAAGCTTTGGGTTACCACTTGATAAAATCGGTGAAACGTCCATTAAATCAAAAAACAGGCAAGAATCTAAGTTTGGGGGAATCTTGGGGTGTAAAAAAAAGAATTTGAAAATTTTGAACCTTTCCCAATTAAAGAATGGATCATGTGGTGGGTTGAGATGGAGCGTAAAACGCACTCACTCATAAACACATGGAACGACATGGAGCGTAAAACGCACTCGTTCGAAAGAAAGTGAGATGGAGCATAAAATGCACTCACTAAAGAGAAAACAATTATTTGACTTCCTAGGGAATTCCTAGGGAAGGGTTTAAAAAGGATTTAGATGTGTTGAATAACCTTCGTGATACCCCTATGCTTAGTGATTGCTTGAATCAGTTGAATTGGTTGGGCGCACAGGTTGAATTGAGTTAAAATTGAAAGTTTTCCTCTAAGAAGTTAATTATGTGATTGATTTGAATTGTGTTTGATTAAAATGGTTGATATTCACACACGCACAACATGGGTGATGACAGGTGTAACTTAACTCAGTGATTAAAGTTAGAAATTTTGCATTGGTTAACTCAGTGATTATCCTCAAGATTAGATAATTTGATTGTATTTGGGACAGACATATACCTAAATACCACATGCTCCCATTTGAGATTCTATGCTTAATGATTTCTATTGCGAAAGTTAGAAATTGAGAGAGTAGTTAATGAGACTTTCCGTGACATGTGTCTCGCTATTTATTTTCGATATTGAATTCTTGATTGAGTATAGAATAGAGATATATCTATACACCGCATTAGGGAATACGTATTTGACCATCAAGAGAGGCTTTAATATAAATGTGATTTCTCGGATGACAATTCTTGTGTTCTAACTAGTTGAAAAAGAGAGAGTTGTGATATTCAAATGAAAAGTTGGGGAAAATTGTAATCTTAGATCTTTCTATCTTGAATTATATCTGTGTTTTATTTAACTCTTGCTTTCTTAATTGTTTTTTATTTAGTCTTAATTATCAACAAAATCAAATCATATTATCATTGTTTAAATAGGATCAACTTGTCATGCGATTGGTAATTGGTAGTTATCTGACAAAATTCCTCGTGGGTTCGACACTCTACTTACTTTATATTACTTGTGGACCGCATATACTTGCGCGTGTTTTATTGATTGTGAAATCGAGCAATCTTAATTTAAACTTGTATATAAAATTTTGTTTTGTATATACCCTGGATTTAGACTTGTATAGTTATTTTCTTATTAATTTTTATCAATTTAGTATACTTAATTGTTGTTAGTTTTTCTGTTTTGATGCTTTACATGGTACACCATGGACAACTATAATGATTAATTGCCTTACACGTACATGACTCATCCCAATGCGGCAGGGAGGCATGGACTCCATCAATTTCGAGGCGACACTGTATGGTGGCAATTTGGGCGACTACCCCAACTACTATACCTATCCCAACATTGCTCTGTGGAATGCCATGTTTTAATCAAACCTTTCACTAAGTTTTTAAATGACTGACATTGCTCTGTGGAATGCCCCAGATCTCTCGAATGATAAGCACAATGCTGTGAGGGGTCATAATTTCGTGCCCCTATACCCATAGGAGGGGGAAGGTCTAAAATTTTCTTTTGTTCCATTAACTTCATCAAGACTTCTTCCATGGATTCTGTAATAGGGGGAATTTTATATCTAAACATTTCTTCGTGTTTGCTTCTCCTTGATTTTTAGGGTCACAAAGGTTATACTCTTCAGGGGTCTCATCATTATTGCTCCCATATAGAATTACTGGAGTGTTCCCTCCCACTTGTTGGAAGCTTCTTTTCTTGTCGCATGGATGGGTATCAGCAATGGTCTTTTCCTTCAACGTTCCCGTATCATTTTGTCTTACAACTCAAATTTTCTTATCCACCCTACCTCCTTTTATGACAATTTTAGCAAACGAATGGACAAGATACTTCTGTAATAAGGATATTCCTATGTTTCGACAAAGATTTTGACCATTTCTTGTTCTTCTAGGGGTGGAATTGCCTGATCTGCTAATAACCTCCATCTTCGAACATAATCCTTGAAAGATTCACTTGTCTTCTTGGTCACCCTCATCAGCCTACAATGATGTGGTGCCATTTGCATCTGGTAATTATATTGGGATAAAAAGGCTTGTGCAAACTCTTCTCATGTGTTAATATTTGATTCATCTAATGTAGCAAACCAGGTTGTTGCATTGTTAGTGAGACTTCTCCAAAACATTTGCATGCAATGGACTTCATCCTCAACTTACGCTCCTATTTGTTCCAGGTATATCTTCAGATGAACATAAGGATCGCCGATACCGGTATATCTCACGAAGTTAGGAATTTTAGACCTCTGTAGATATTGGTTTCCTAGAAATCTACCCATATCTGAATCTTCATTTCCAATGACTACCGGGTTTTCATTAGTTTGAGCTAAGGTCATGTCGAGACATCTGATCTTCTCACCAAGTGACTTATTTCTGGGATTGTTATTCAAAGTCAACCGGTGACTTAATGAAGTTATTTGGCTTGAACTTGTAGTGAGTACGCCTTGATTTGTTGACATGATTCCTTGAATTAAGCTATATTGTTCTTGTGACACCCCCAAATTCAGGTACCAATACCTCGAATCTGGTGCTCACGATAAAGTACATCCATACACCTCTAAACAATATAAATCAACTAATGCGGAATAAATAAACATATGTTGTTCATTACAAAAGGTTTACTACGGTCCCAAGGTCTATAACCTTAAATAAAATACATCATGAAACACTTTAATAATACAAAAAGGTTCCATGATTACAAAACGGGATAGTAACATATAAATATTCAACATGTAACTATTCCTTAAGCTTTCCTTTGCCTTTGTCCGCTTTGGAACTCTTTGGCTTAACTGTAATAGGTTCATGATATAACAAGGGTGAGCAACGAATTTGCCCAACAAGTTTAACAATAAGAATGAAGATATATCATGAATGAATAAGAGTAATAACCGCATAGATCAACAATTTAAGAACATTGCTGAAATAGCTGAATAGCATAACCAACATTCAAATGAAGAAGTGAATATTGATTATTTACTGTTGAGTGGTCCAATAGTCAATGAACATTTTGGCCAAAGAGTCAATCATTCAACCGACCCTTTTAAAACTTGGCCCCGTCAGTAGCACTTGAGGGGATCAGCCTTTCGTATCCCATGTATATGCATAACATTTAACTTTGACTGCATCGAATAAGCGACACATTATAATCCCCTAATAAGGGTTTCTCTCTCAGTCCAAGAATCCGTACTAACTACTAGTTTGGATAGCTTTCAAAATAATAACCTGTACATGTCTAGCCGAAACAAATGACATACCTTAAACAGTTCATGAATGAAAAACTTAAACGTTTCACAGTCCAACAACAGATCATGAATTCAAATGCACAAGGTGCGAATATCAATAATTATCTTTGATGTGGAATACTTGACAATAATTAGTCCACTAATAAAATTTGAAAGTAATAACTCGATTTTAGTCAAGAAACTTGCTATAAGATAGAATACTTGCTCAAATATAAAGGTTGAGTAACTTTAGGAAACTTGCTCAATAAATAACTTGAGTAAGGTAAGTGAACTTAAAAAATATACAACATTTGTATAAGATAGGAAACCTGCTCAATTATAATTCGAGTAAGGTTAGGGAAACTTGCCTCGAGCGTCTGCTACAAAATTATAATACACGCTCTTCAATTATCCTACACATATAAGTACATATTCACATAACAATTAGTGACATAACGGATACTAAATAATGGTTTATATAACTCTATAATGATTCATTCTTATTAAGAATAGAATATTAAATAAGGTTATACACACTAGCTACGACGTTACGACGCTTGCACATCTGTACGCTAACCTTGCCTACCCGAATGCCTAAGCGACACGCATTTGCATACGCTTAGCTGCCCATTCGATTTAACTAATACTCATTGGATAATGTTAAGCATCATTATAATACATAACATTCATGTTTTAGAACTTAGAACAATGTCTTTTATTGTCGGAAGCATTACACGTGCACACGCGCATGACCGACGCCTTTCGTTTGCACAACAGCCCTAAAAAGGGTCAATTTTAGAATTGATCCAGGTAGAAATTTTCAATTCTAATTAATGGAAGTTGTAGATATATCTTTAAGATTTCCAGATCATCTTGAATCGCCCTAATCCAAGTCCGTATGAGAAAGTTAAGACCATTTTCCCAACGGACGTCGAAGCTGAGTCGGGCAGCGCACGCGTGGGCGGGTGGCACCAGGCGCGCGCGGCAGGTGGCAGCACGTGTGCCCGGGCTCGCGAGAATTGGCGCGGGTGCGCGCGCGGTAGGCAGACCATTGCCAGACTTCGCGATTTTGACCCTCCTTCACTCCAATCCTCGTAACTTCTTTTCTAGACGTCCAAATCAGTCCATTTCGGACTCTATGAACTCTTAAGACATAGAGCTACAACATATCAAAAATTTACAGACACCCATTAACAATAACATGGCCAAAGATTTGGCCAAAAATATTAACATATGCTCTATTTTTTTGTGTTCTAAGTGTTCTTCACTAAAATCAAAACCAAATTTTTGTTTTTACACATTTTTACTCCATTCCAACTGGGAACTACAATATCATAAGAACAAACAAATTAAACCAATATGATTTCTAATCGTTTAAGTCCTCTAAAATAGTCTGAATGTCCATGTTTGTCCAATAGTCCATTGTTCTTGCTCCATTAAGCCAAGGTAAGGATTTCTTGCGTTTTTGTTCTACTTTAATGATATTAATAGCTTATATAGTCTCTTAACAACATATATAAATAGCCACAAACAACAACCACAACAAGAATCGCAACAGAACTCAAACCCATCAACAAAAGCTTAAAAGCTTCAAAAACCATAAAAACTTAGAAACTCTTAACCAAATCAAATGGAATGAGTTTATGATAATTATTTACCTCTGTAAATCCCTTCTAGGTGTTAAGAATATTAGCTAGGGCTTGGCTTGAGTGCTTCTTCTTGGCCTTGGCTCTTTCTACTTCCTTCACCCGCACCCACTTCCTTCTTTCTCTCTCTAGAACTTCTTTTTCTTTCTTCTTCGTTGAAGCTTGCTTCTGCAGATTACTTCCTTCCTCTCTTAGCAAATGGACTGAGCTTGATTCAAGAGAAGGAAGTGGATTGAATGATTTGGAAAGATGAAGTTTACGTAAGTCTTTCTCTCCCTTTTTTCTTCTCCCTTGTAGCTCTTCTTCTGCACCCGCTCCTTCTTGAATCTTCAGCACTCTCCCTCTCTCTCTCTCAACTTCTAGCAACTGAACTTAGAAATGAAATGGAATGGATTGAGCAAGGGAATCTGCTGAATGGCTTCGGAGGAGATGAAATGGGTGGCTTCGGGAGAAATGAAAGGGGTGGAGCATTTGAGAGAAATGTTTGATAAGCTTGTTAGGCAAATTGGGTTTTCAATGTGCATGGTGTCTAGAAATGTCTAGCTTGCCGACACCCCCTCCATTAACTTAATTCCTATTGGTCTAAATGTTTACTAGCTTTCCATTTGTGCAACAAGCCACAAATTAATACACCCATTTGTCTCTACCATACCCGAATACTCCCTCATTTGTACCAAATTTGCTCAATAACTCTACCCAAAATTAAAATGGGTTATCCCATAAAATATTGGGATGGGTAAAAATAATAAATACGGGGTTTGTCCATTTATTCGAAACACCCATATAAAATAATTCGGATACAAATTAAATCTCTAACGAGCTCAAATAAATATTCCAACGCTTGGAAAAATTATCTCATCACATACACGCTTTAACGAAATTCTTAGAAATCGAAAAAGACGTAAAATATTTTGACGTGAATAGTGCCCGTGAATAGTACACCGTGGATAGGGATTCAGCGATAATCCGCGAAATCAATTCATTGACTTATACGAAACTATAACACGTAAAATTTCATGCATTCACTTAATCCAGGTTGTCCCATAACCTTTAAACACGTAACACAAAATAATGTTACTAAAATTTATAATATTCATTAATATACATAAATTCAAATTATAAGGTTATCCAGAATTCACGGTCATTACATCCTCCCCCTTTATAAGAATTTTGTCCCCATAATTACAACCTAGGTACGGAAAATTTAACATGGGTTCACTCAAAAAGACTCGGATAACTCTTCCTCATCTTCTCTTCGAGTTCCCACGTAGCTTCTTCAGCTGTGTGGTTCCTCCAAAGGACTTTGACCGAATGAATGACCTTGTTTCTTAACGTCTGCTCCTTTCTATCTAATATCTGGACAGGAATCTCTTCATATGACAAGTCTCGTTCAACTTAAATCGGTTTATACGGCCGTAATACAGAAACGTGGAACATATTGCGAATGTGCTCAAGTTCAGGAGGTAGAGCTACTTCGTACGCCACTTCACTTACCCTCTTTAAAACTTCAAAAGGTCCCACGAACCTAGGACTCAATTTTCCCTTTTTCCCAAATCGGATCTTCCCTTTCTAGGGAGATACCTTCAAAAACACAAAACTGCCAACTTCAATGTCTCGCTTCTGACGATGAAAATCGGCGTACTTCTTTTGTCTATCCCGAGTCGCTACTAATCGAGCTCTTATCACTTTTATAACATCCATAGTCTGCTGCACTAATTCATGTCCCAACAGTCTTTGTTCACCGACTTCGTCCCAACATAAAGGGGTTCGACAATTCCTTCCGTATAATGCTTCATATAGCGGCATGCCAATACTTGCATAATAACTATTATTATAGGCAAACTCAACCAATGGTAGGTGATCATCCCAGCTGCCTTTCAAATCCATCACACATGCTCTAAGCATGTCTTCAAGCGTCTGAATCGTTCGTTCACTTTGCCCATCCGTTTGAGGATGATACGCCGTAATCAACTTCAACTGAGTTCCCAACCTTCCTTGCAAGCTCTTCCAAAAATTCGACGTGAAACGCGAATCTCTGTCAGATACAATAGATATCGGCACTCCATGTCGCGACACAATCTCTTTCATATATAACTTTCCTAGCTGCTCCAGATTGTACCTTATCTTGATCGGTAGAAAATGTGCAGATTTAGTTAAACGATCCACGATCACCCAGATCGCGTCGTAACCCTTCTGAGTTGGTGGAAGCACCGTTACAAAATCCATCATGATATGCTCCCACTTCCACTTCAGAATCTCCAGTGGTTGTAGCAGCCCACCCGGTTTCTGATGTTCTGCTTTTATGCTCTGACGAGTCAAACATCGCCCAACACATTCCGCGACCTCCCTCTTCATGTTCGACCACAAGAAGTGTTGGCGCAAATCTTGATACATCTTTCTACTACCAGGGTGTATCGAATACCTTGTAGAATGAGCTTCTCGTAGAATTTCTTTTCTCAACTCCGGACCCATCGGTATCCAGATCCTCCCTTCAAACCTTAGCAATCCCGTGCTATCAGTCTTGTACTTCAATTCCTCTCCTTTAAAGATTCGCTCCCGTATGGCAACACATTCATCATCCTTTCCTTGAGCCTCCTTTATCCTATCTAATAAAGTAGCACTCGCCTCCACTACGAACAGTTTCTCGTCTACATCATTCGGATACTTGACTTCTAACTCTAGTCTTTCTATTTCCTTTACCAGTTCTTCTTGAGCTGTCAGCATCATCAATTTTTCTCTGCTCTTTTTACTTAGTGCATCAGCTACTACATTGGCCTTATCGGAATGGTATAGAATCTCACAATCGTAGTCCTTGATCAACTCCAACCATCGCCTTTGTCTCATGTTTAGTTCCTTTTAAGTGAAGATATACTTCAGACTTTTGTGATTTGTGTATATCTCACACTTCTCTTCATACAGATAGTGCCTCCAAATCTTTAGAGCAAACACCACTGCCGCTAGTTCTAGGTCATGAGTCAGATACCCCTCTTAATAGTCCTTCAGCTGTCGTGACGCGTACGCAATGACCTTCCCATGTTGCATCAATACGCACCCAAGGCCTTTGTGTGATGCATCACTGTACACCACAAATCCCCCTGTATTATCTGGTAGTGATAACACAGGTGCTTCACTAAGTTTCTTCTTCGACTCCAAAAAACTCTCTTCGCACTTATCCTTCCATACAATCTTCACAGTCTTCCTTGTCAAATTTGTCAACGGTATCGCTATCTTTGAAAAGTTCTGAATAAACCTCCGATAGTAACCTGCTAATCCCAAGAAACTTCGGACTTCTGTCGGAGTCTTTGGCTGCTCCCAGTTTATTAACGCTTCTACCTTCGCAGGATCCACTGATACACCATCCTTGTCAATTACGTGCCCCAAGAACTGTACCCTTTGTAGCCAAAATTCATACTTGGAAAACTTTGCATATAGCTTCTCAGCATTTCTAGGGCTATCCTCAAATGCTCGACGTGTTTCTCCTCCGTCTTCGAGTAGACTAAAATGTCATCTATGAAAACGACAACAAATTTATCTAGGTATTGCTTGAACACTCTGTTCATCATGTCCATGAATGCTGCTGGCGCGTTCGTTAGCCCAAACGACATCACCAAAAACTCAAAGTGTCCATATTGAGTTCTGAATGATGTCTTTGGGATATCCTCCTGTCTCACTTTCAGTTGGTGATGCCCCGTCCTCAAATCAATCTTCGAAAAGTATTTCGCTCCCTTCAATTAGTCAAACAAATCATCAATTCTGAGCAGCGGATACTTATTCTTAATGGTAACCTTGTTCAATTCCCTGTAGTCGATACAAAGCCTTTGTTAGGTTTGTATATAACGCAAGCATGTAATCAAATTACATAAATAGAGCGGAAGTGTGATAAAACAGATTTTAAAATTTTTCAAACAAACCATCACCATGATCTTTCCTTGTGTTCAATTATCAATTAACGAAAGAGAAAGAGATTAAGAAATTATACCCTCGTAGAATCGTGCTTCCTCGGGTACAAATTTACCTCCAATTCCTTTGCATTCTCCTTGAATTCCACCGATTAGATTCCTTACTTTGATCAACGTTAGCCACCCAAGTGTTTGGCCTCTAGAGGTGATCCACCAAGGAATAATATCTATTCAAGAAGATGGGTGTTGGCAAAACCTTAGTTTCTATCTCTATAGAAATTGCAAGTACTTTCTACAATCTAATGCAAGAGTGTGTAACCTCAATCTATGATAAGACTTCTCTTATTTATAGATGTAAGAAAACCCTTCCCTAAACTATTTAGGATTAGGGTTTCTATTCTAATTAAACTCCTTTAATTAATTATGCTCTTAATCTAATTAGGAATTCATGAGAGAGTACTTCTATTAATTAATTCTCAATCCCTATTAGGAATTAAATAATAGTAATAGTAATAATAATAATAATAATAAGACTCCTCTTATTAATTTATATTTAATATTTTCAAAATATTAAATAATAAATATTAAGCTATTTAATTTATTCTATCTCCATAGATTAAATTAAATACACTTAACTTATTATTACAATTATGCCATTTACTTCTTAAACAAATATTTTCCTTTTGCGGTGTGACTCTTTAGGTTCTCCATATTAAACCGGTTGTGAATAAAGCAATTAGAACAATTCTAATCTTATTTAAATAAATAAATTAAACTATTTAATTTATTTAAATAAATAATATTTATTCTACAATAAGGGTAAGCCCCCTTAGCGATCAACGACTTTCCAGATAATATAGATTTCAACATTAATCACAAAAGAACCTTTCAGTGAATAGTTACCGTACAATTCAATCCTTCTACCATACAATGTCCCAATTAAATATAAGACATGGATTTACTGTCAAGTCTTATTTCATTTAATTATATATATTTCGATTCTCAAATGCACAACTCTAAATAATGCAAATTAGAAACTCCTTTCTAATTTCATTCCGCCTTGGCCAAGGACTACTGAGTTGTCATTTATCGAATCACATAGGACATTCACATCTTTTACTAGATGTGGTATATTCTTTGTTGATCATTCACCTATCTCCATGTATAACTTATTATACCCAATCACACCCTTTGATATACCCTAAAGGTCTTAAGGGACATGTCAAAGTATAATTCATCATACATAAGATACTATGATGATCTCAAGTCCAAGGATCACTTGTACTACTATTACTAGAGGAATTCCTATTGACAGGCGAGTAAAACTCCATTAGGTATTCCTTAGCGAGTCACGTTCAGTGAACTTATTCTCTAATAAGCACCTACAAACTTGCTTTAGTGTCTCCACACAAATGATTATGAGATCAATCATCCTCTTCCTAAGAGCAAGCAACGTATGTACTAAACTATCCGGATTCACTAATCTCCTTTTTAGTAATCCAACTATTAGGAATGATTTTATTTTGTGAGCTATCTAGAATTTAGATCTCATTAGCATGATCACCATCATGAATCTAAAAGCATTACTCAAAACTATGGGTTTATCACATTTAATATAACAACACCATGTAGATAATGTAAAATTCCTTTTATAAATGAATAAGATTACAAAGTATATGCTACATCATATCAAATATGATTGGCTTGTGTGCATACTACTTTCAGCCTTAACGCTCCATCCTTCTTATTCACGAACAGAACTAGCGCTACCCACGAAGATACACTAGGACGAATATACCCTTTATCTAGTAGCTCCTACAGTTGAACCATCGGTTCTTTCATCTCCACAGGTGCCATCATGTACGGTGCGTTTGAGATCGGTGCGGTTCCTAGTACCAAATCGATTACAAATTCTACTTCTCTATCTGGCGGCAAACCCAGTAGATCATTTGGGAAAACATTGGTGAATTCTCTTACAACTGGTATCTGACCCAACTCACCCTCTATTCTTCAAGTATCAATCACATGAGCCAGATAACTTATTGAACATTTCCTTAGAAATCTCTTCGCTTGCATCATCGTCAGACAATAAGATTGTCTCGGCGATTTACTACCGTAGAATACAACCTTCGACTTATTTGGAGTCTTCAGGTGTACGCACTTCTTCTTACAGTCAATTACAGCTTCGTGACTAGATAACCAATCCATTCCAAGAATTACGTCAAATTTTTCTAGTCATATCAGAATTAAATCTACGCCCAGTTTATACTATTTTATCTCAGCACAACAATTTCTATGAATGAATTCCACAGGGATAAATTCTTTATTAGCTACTTCCACATTCATAGGATTCTCTAATTTCTCACAAGGTAAGTTTAATCGTTTAGCAAATTCATCTGACACAAACAAACAGGTAGCACCCGAATAAAATAATGCATATGCACTGATATTATTGATCGAAATAATACCTGACACCACGTCCTTCGACACCACTGCATCCTTTATGGTCATGTTAAAAGTGTGTGTCATTGGTCTGTTGGCTTGGCTAGCTGGCCCTCCAATGCTCAGCCTGTTATTATTGTTGTTGTTGCTGTTGTTGTTGTTCCTATTGCCACTTGCTGCATCCCCCTTCCTTTTCAGGAAATTCTTAATTTGATGATCTGATGCTCTACATGAGAAACATCCTCCTTTCTTTCCCTTTGGGCACTGAGGAGCAAAGTGCCCCTGTTGCCCACAGTTATAGCAAATCCCTTTGCCCTTCAGACACTCTCCCGAGTGATTTCTTCCACAATTATTGCACTCATTACCCTTCTTAACCTCTCCTCCGGACTTATTACCTCCGAAAGATTGGCTATCGCTCCATTTCCTTTTATTCGGGTTAGTTCCCCCGCTGCTTCCTTCCTTGCTTCCTTCATAACCCTTCTTTTTATCTTGATTGAACTTTGTTAGAGCCTCGTTGCCTCCTTTAGCGATGATTGCCTTTTCCAACAGTGTAGAAAATGTGTCAATCCTTAGAACCGCCACCCTACTGTACACCCACGATTTCAGGCCTAATTCAAATCTCCTTGCCTTTCTAGCTTCAGTGTCTACTTGGTGAGGTGTAAATCGAGCTAACTCATTAAATTTAGCCGTATACTCTGCGACTGACATGTTCCCTTGCTTGAGCTCCAAAAACTTCACCTCCATGTTCTGCTGTATACTCTTTGGGAAATAGTTCTCGAAGAACAGCTCCTTGAAACGCTCCCATGGTATCACACCATCTCCAGCACGGCTTTTGTTGGCCTTCCACCAATAGTTCGCTTCACCTTTCATCATAAAGGTGGCGAACCCTGTCTTCTGTTCTTCAGTCACCCTTGCAACCTCAAACACTTTTTCTATTTCTTCGATCCAGGTTTAGGCTTCAATCGGGTCTAGTGTTCCCCTGAACTCGGGAGGTCGTACTAGCTTAAAATCCTTGAAACTAGCCAAATGTTGTGCGGGCTGCCGCTCTGGTTGTTCTACAACAGGTGGGGGTCTATTTTGCATAGCTTATGCCAGCAACTTAGCAAACGCTCTCATTGGGTTGTGTTGATCCCGTACTTTGCTTTCTGACTCCTCAACCCACTGGTTACGCGGTCGTCCTTTTGGCGGCACGATCTAATAAAAGAAAACCACCGGCCTTTACTTATAGTTTTATGCTTTATGCAATAAGTCATTTAAGTCAGCAATTAAGAGTAAAAGCATCTATCAGCATATTTGATTTAAATAAAACAACTGCATTTATTATCATATACCACTATTTTAATACAACCTGACTCAACAGCGCATACTTCTATAAACGCTCAATGGCATGGCCCGCCAACCACTAACTATCCCCTAAAGAACAAAAAGTGGGGAATAATAACCTTCCACCCCTCTATCAGAAACAAAAATTGGGGTTCAACTATTATCCCATGCATGCTATAAGCATAGGGATTTACAACACAAGTATGCCCCTATTATAACAAAAGTGGGACCTACTACAAACATAATGCAAAAAATAACACATCACCGCCTACTGTGGTGGACTGTAACTCTGAGCTCCCGTCGAGCCAGCCTGTCGATCACTCGGCGCCTAATCACACGCCTGCTGCTCCCCTCCTCCCTGGGGTACCTCCTCAGCCTGCCAATGGAAGTGGTCAAGCTTAAACTGAGGGAATCAATCCTAGCTACCCCCTCTACGCGGATTATGTTCACAACCTCCAGATTAAACTTTGCAGTCAGGTGTTGTCCGATTTGTATATAAACAATTTACGCGCAAGTATACGCGGTCAACAAGTAATAAAGAGTAAGTAAAGTATCGATCCCACGAGGAATTATTACTAGTGTTTTCCAAGTACTAACCTTTTATCATCTCAATCTTATTTAAACAAATGATAGTTGTTTTTGTTATTTTGTATTAATGAAGATAACAAATAATTAAACAACTATGGAAAGCATTAAGATAATGAAATCAAATATTAACAAGTCTAAGATTGCAATTTCCCCCAACACTTCACTTGAATATCCTAACTCTCTCTTTTCAACTAGTTAAATCACAAGGATTGTTTATCCGAGAATTTACAAGTATATACAAGCCTCTCTCGATGGTCAAATACGTATTTCCCAATGCGGTGTATAAATATCTCTATTCTACACACTAGCAAGAATCCAATATCAAGAATAATCAACAAGACACGTGTCACCAAATCTCATTAATCACCCTATCAATTATCAACTTTCGCAATAGAAATCATTAAGCATGATTCTCAAATGGATACATGTGGTATTTAGGTATATGTCTATCCTAAATACAATCAAATTATCCATTCATGAGGGTAATAAATAAAACACACGTCACTTAATTTCATAAATTACCCATAGGAATATCTAATTTTCACATGATATCATAACAAGGTCTCAACCTATACTTCCTCTCTCAATTCCATATAAGTTCCCAAGGTAATTACTAGCTAGGCAATTAATCCATAAAGCATAAATTATGATACCCAATTCACAAATGAATAACCAATATCCAAGAGAGAGCATTCAATTCAAACTACATATTGGGTTCCATTGAAATCTTAGAAAATTAGTTCTAGTTCATGGCAACTACAAATAACATCATATTCAAATTATACATCATGTTGGATTACAAAATAGAAGAGAAAACTAGAGATAGAACCACTTTTGTAGATTTTCATATGATATTTGATGGGTTGATGATGAACACTAGCTTCTCCTCCTTGATTTTGCAATCCTTGATGTTTTTGCTCCTTGGCCTTGCTTGATGTAGCTTGATTTTAGCACTTTGGCCCTCTAATTTGATGTATTTGGTAGCTTCCTCTCTCTAGATTTTGTGTTAGAAGGTGTTAGAATGAGTGGGTATGTGTTAGAATGAGTGGGTATGTAGTTTCTAGCCGCCACCTTGGTGTTATAAGAGATGGGTGTGTGAAACCCTAGCATTTCCCGAGTTTTGGACCAAAAAAATCGCTGAATCAGAAGTGTTTCTCGCCCCGGTGAGGATTTTGGCCTGAATTCCGTCGCCCCGGCGACACTCTCGCCCCGGCGGTGTTCTGTACCGCGAGACAGTTTCGACGTATGTTGGTAAAATGGCCATAACGTCTTCTTCCAAACTCGGATTAAGGCGATTAAGGAGGCTATGGAAATCTAAGAAGTAGCTCTACAACTTCCATAACTGGAGCTCGACGAGATAATGGCCAGAGAAAGGATCAAATTGGCCTGGAAGCAGCTGCTACGTAAAATTCATGCAAAATCCGATGGTAAAATGACCATAACGTTCTCATACGAACTTCAAATTGGATGATTCCGGATGTTCTGGAAAGCTAAAATCAAAATCTATAACTTTTGGGCTTTGAGTTTTGAGAGATTCGGATTTCATCATGGGTCAAATTGAGAAACAAGTAGCGGAAATGCTAGATTCAAGCAAAAAACGTATCGATTCAAGGGGCCTTTATTTCAATACCTACAAAACAATGTAAAAACACATAAAAGCACACAACTACATATAAAAGTAATACAAAACTATATTACACAACAATAAGATGAAAACACATAAAATCAAACGAAATAGCTAAAGACTTACAAATTAGTAAGGCTAAAAGTACCCAATTTGTGTATATAAAATACACTCATCATCAGGGCTGCCAACTGCTCTATAGCCTCATCTCTCTCTAGACGAGTAGTCTCCAGCTGATCCTCTACCCGCTTCGTCTGTCCTACCAGCACCACATTCCTCCCTAAGAGGTCATAAACCATCATACTAAGCTGAGCAGAAACCTCATGTCGACCGTAAACCTCTGCCTCTAGCTCGGCAATCCTCTAGTCCTTTTCCTGCAGCCTCTGGGTCAACTCCTCCTTTTCCCTCAAAGTCTGATACGCTAATGACTTGTACTGCTCCTCCCGGTTCTGGTGATCCTGGTTCTAATCCTCTAAATGGGCTACTCGATTCTCAAGCTCCTCATTCCTATTTGTCAGCTCTTCGATAATGTCACTAGCAGTAGTGCCCATGCTATCTGCATACTCAGGTGGCTCATCATCCTCCGTCACTGGATCCTCCTCGGGATCCTCATCCTCCCCCTCATCACTTAACTGCCTCAACACTCCTCCAGTAACCGGCTCCTCCTCAAAACCATACTCGGCCTCAAACTCATCCCTAGTGTCCATCATCTATGGCTCACTCGGTTGCACCTCTACTAAACGTTCTGGGTCCACATGAATATCTGTGAACTTCACCTCTCCAGCATGACTGAACTCTCTTATCTCAGACATCCTATAGCCACAGATAGAAATAAACAGATAACAAGATGTCAATGTCACAATAAAATATATTCATTGATAAAATGAAAAGATATTTTATCATGAACAACATCGGCTCAATGAATTTCCACAATCCATCTCCAAACACAACTAGACTCAATGGATCTCCTCGACCCATAACCTAGCGTACTCTATACGAGTTTAATTCTAAGGTTATAACCTAGGTTTTCGCATTCCTAAAGTTTATAACCTACAGTTTTGATACCAACATGTGACACCCCCAAATTCAGGTACCAATACCTCAAATCTGGTGCTCCCGATAAAATACATCCATACACCTCTAAACAACATAAATCAATTAATGCGGAATAAATAAACATATGTTGTTCATTACAAAAGGTTTACTACGGTCCCAAGGTCTATAACCTTAAATAAAATAGATCACGAAACACTTTAATAATACAAAAAGGTTCCATGATTACAAAACGGGATAGTAACATATAAATATTCAACATGTAACTATTCCTTAAGCTTTCCTTTGCCTTTATCCGCTTTGGAACTCTCCGGCTTAACTACAATAGGTTCATGATATAGCAAGGGTGAGCAACGAATTTGCCCAGCAAGTTTAATAACAAGAATGAAGATATATCATGAATGAATAAGAGTAATAACTGCATAGATCAATAATTTAAGAACATTGATGAAATGGCTAAATAACATAACTAATGTTCAAATGAAGAAATGAATATTGATTATTTACTGCTGAGTGGTCCAATAGACCATGAACTTTTTGGCCAAAGAGCTAATCATTCAACCGACCCTTTTAAAATCTGGCCCCGTCAATAGTACTTGAGGGGATCAGCCTCTCATACCCCATGTATATACATAACATTTAATTCTGACTGCATCGAATAAGCGACATATTATAATCCCCTAATAAAGGTTGCTCTCTCAGTCTAAGAATCCGTACCAACTACTGGTTTGGATAGCTTTTAAAATAATAACCTGTATATGTCTAGCCGAAACAAATGGCATAGACTATTTCTTTAAACAGTTCATGAATGAAAAACTTAAACGTTTCACAGTCCAACAACAGATCATGAATTCAAATGCACAAGATGCGAATATCAATAATTATCATTGATGTGGAGTACTTGAAAATAATTAATTCACTAATAAAATTTGAAAGTAATAACTCGATTTGAGTCATGAAACTTGCAATAAGATAAAATACTTGCTCAAATATAAAGGTTGAGTAACTTTAGGAAACCTGCTCAATAAATAACTTGAGTAAGGTAAGTGAACTTGCACAATATACAACATTTGTATAAGATAGAAAACCTGCTCAATTATAATTCGAGTAAGGTTAGAGAAACTTGACTCGAGCGTTTGCTACAAAATTATAATACACACTCTTCAATTATCTTACACATATAAGTACATATTCACATAACAATTAGTGACATAACGGATACCAAATAATGGTTTATACAACTCTATAATGATTCATTCTTATTAAGAATAGAATATTAAATAAGGTTATACACACTAGCTATGACGTTACGACGCTTGCACGTCCGTACGCCAACCTTGCCTACCCGAATGCCCAAGCGACACGCATTTGCGTACGCTTAGCCTGCCCATTTGATTTATCTAATACTCATTGGTTAATGTTAAGCATCATTATAATACATAACATTCATGTTTTAGAACTTAGAACAATGTCTCTTATTGTCGAAAACATTACACGTGCACACGCGCATGACCGACGCCTTTCGTTTGCACAACAGCCCTAAAAATAGTCAATTTCAGAATTGATCCAGGTAGAAATTTTCAATTCTAATTAATGGAAGTTGTAGATATATCTTTAAGATTTCCAGATCATCTTGAATCGCCCTAATCCGAGTCCGTATGAGAAAGTTACAGTCATTTTCCCAACGGACGTCGAAGCTGAGTCGGGCAGCGCATGCGCGGGCGGGCAGCACCAGGCGCGTGCGGCGGGTGGCAGCATGCGCGCCCGGGCGCACTGGAATTGTCGCGGGCGCGCGCGCAGTCGGCATGCCATTGCCAGACTTCGCGATTTTGACCCTCCTTCACTCCAATCCTCATAACTTCTTCTCTAGACATAGAGCTACAACATATCAAAAATTTAAAGACACCCATTAACAATAACATGGCCAAATATTTGGCCAAAAATATCAACTTATGCTCTATTTTTTGTGTTCTAAGTGTTTTTCACTAAAATCATCACCAAATCTTTGTTTTTACACATTTTTATTCCATTCCAACTAGGTTAACTTCTTAACCCATGGAACTACAATATCATAACAACAAACAAATTAAACCAACATGATTTCTAACCGTTTAACTCCTCTAAAATATTCTGAATGTCCATGTTTGTCTAATAGTCCATTGTTCTTGCTCCATTAAGCCAAGGTAAGGATTTCTTGCGTTTTTGTTTTACTTTAATGATATTAATAGCTTATATAGTCTCTTAACAACATATATAAATAGCCACAAACAACAACCACAACAAGAATCGCAACAAAACTCAAACCCATCAACAAAAGCTTAAAAGCTTCAAAAACCATAAAAACTTAGAAACTCTTAACCAAATCAAATGGAATGAGTTTATGATAATGATTTACCTCTGTAAATCCCTTCTAGGTGTTAAGAAGATTCGCTAGGCCTTGGCTTGAGTGCTTCTTCTTGTCCTTGGCTATTTCTTGTTCCTTCACCCGCACCCACTTCCTTCTTTCGCTCTTTAGAACTTCTTTTTCTTTCTTCTTCGTTGAAGCTTGCTTCTGCAGATTACTTCCTTCCTCTATTAGCAAATAGACTGAGCTTGATTCAAGAGAAGGAAGCGGATTGAATGATTTGGAAAGATGAAGTTTATGTAAGTCTTTCTCTCCCTTCTTTTCTTCTCCCTTGTAGCTCTTCTTCTCCACCCGCTCCTTCTTGAATCTTCAGCACTCTCCCTCTCTCTCTCTCAACTTCTAGCAACTGAACTTAGAAATGAAATGGAATGGATTGAGTTAGGGAATCTGCTGAATGGCTTTGGAGGAGATGAAATGGGTGGCTTCGGGAGAAATGAAAAGGGTGGAGCATTTGAGAGAAATGTTTGATAAGAATGTTAGGCAAATTGGGTTTTCAATGTGCATGGTGTTTAGAAATGTCTAGCTTGCCGACACCCCCCTCCCCTAATTTAATTCCTATTGGTCCAAATGTTTACTAGCTTCCCATTTGTGCAAGAAGCCACAAATTAATACACCTATTTGTCTCTACCATACCCGAATACTCCCTCATTTGTACCAAATTTGCTCAATAACTCTACCCAAAACTAAAATGGGTTATCCCATAAAATATTGGGATCGGTAAAAATAATAAATACGGGGTTTGTCCATTTATTCGAAACACCCATATAAAACAATTTGGATACAAATTAAATCACTAACGAGCTCAAATAAATATTCCAACGTTTGAACAAATTATCTCATCACATACACGCTTTAACGAAATTTTTAGAAATCGAAAAAGACATAAAATATTTTGGCGTGAATAGTGCCCGTGAATAGTACACCGTGGATAGGGATTCGGCGATAATACGCGAAATCAATTCATTCACTTATACGAAACTATAACACGTAAAATTTCATGCATTCATTTAATACAGGTTGTCCCATAACCTTTAAACACATAACACAAAGTAATGTTACTAAAATTTATAATATTCATTAATATACATAAATTCAAATTACAAGGCTATCCAGAATTCACGGTCGTTACATCCTCCCCCCTTATAAGAATTTTGTCCCCAGAATTATAACCTAGGTACGGAAAACTTAACACGGGTTCACTGAAAAAGATGCGGATAACTCTTCCTCATCTTCTCTTCCAGTTCCCACGTAGCTTCTTCAGCTGTGTGGTTCCTCCAAAGGACTTTAACCGAATGAATGACCTTGTTTCTTAACGTCTGCTCCTTCCTATCAAATATCTAGACAGGAATCTCTTCATATGACAAGTCTCGCTCAACTTGAATCGGTTCATAGGATATCACATGCTTGTAGTCGGGTTTGTACGGCCGTAATACAGAAACGTGGAACACATTGTGAATGTGCTCAAGTTCAGGAGGTAGAGCTACTTCGTACGCCACTTCACCTACCCTCTTTAAAACTTCAAAAGGTCCTACGAACCTAGGACTCAATTTTTCCTTCTTCCCAAATCTTATCTTCCTTTTCCAGGGAGATACCTTCAAAAACACAAAACTGCCAACTTCAAAGTATCGCTTCTGACGATGCAAATTGGCGTACTTCTTCTGTCTATCCTGAGCCGCTACCAATTGATCTCTTATCACTTTGATAACATCCACAATCTTCTGCACCAATTCAAGTCCTAATAGTCTTCGTTCACCGACTTCGTCCCAACACAAAGGGGTTCGGCACTTCCTTCCGTATAATGCCTCATATGGCGGCATGCCAATACTTGCATGATAACTGTTATTATAGGCAAACTCAACCAATGGTAGGTGATCATCCTAGCTGCCTTTCAAATCCATCATACATGCTCTAATCATATCTTCAAGCATCTGAATCGTTCGTTCGTTTTTCCTATCCGTTTGAGGATGATACGCCGTACTCAACCTCAACTGAGTTCCCAACCTTCCTTGCAAGCTCTTCCAGAAATTTGACGTGAAACGCGGATCTCTATCAGATACAATAGATACTGGCACTCCATGCCGCGACACAATCTCTTTCACATATAACTTTGCTAGCTGCTCCAGATTGTACCTTATATTGATCGGTATAAAATGTGCAGATTTAGTTAAATGATCCACGATCACCCAGATCGCGTCGTAACCCTTCTTAGTCGGTGGAAGCCCCGTTACAAAATCCATCGTGATATGCTCCCACTTCCACTCCAGAATCTCCAGTGGTTGTAGCAGCCCACCCGGTTTCTGATGTTCTGTTTTTACCCTCTAACAAGTCAAACATCGCCCAACATATTCCGCGACCTCCCTCTTCATATTCGGCCACCAAAAGTGTTGGCGCAAATCTTGATACATCATGGTACTACCAGGGTGTATCGAATACCTTGTAGAATGAGCTTCTCGTAGAATCTCTTCTCTCAACTCTGGAACCATCGGTATCTAGATCCTCCCTTCAAACCTTAGCAATCCCGTTCTATCAGTCTTGTACTTCAATTCCTCTCCTTAAGAGATTCGCTCCCTTATGGCAACACATTCATCATCCTTTCCTTGAGCCTCCTTTATCCTATCTAATAAAGTCGGACTCGCCTCTACTACGAACAGTTTCTCATCTACATCGTTCGGATACTTGACTTCCAACTCTAGTCTTTCCATTTCCTTTACCAATTCTTCTTGAGCTGTCAGCATCATCAATTTTTCTCTGCCCTTTCTACTTAGAGCATCAGCTACTACATTGGCTTTACCGGGATGGTATAAAATCTCACAATCGTAGTCCTTGATCAACTCCAACCATCACCTCTGTCTCATGTTTAGTTCCTTTTGAGTGAAGATATACTTCAGACTTTTGTAGTTTATGTATATCTCACACTTCTCCCCATACAGATAGTGCCTCCAAATCTTCAGAGTAAACACCATTGCCGTTAGTTTAAGGTCATGAGTCAGATACCCCTTCTAATGGTCCTTCGGCTGCTGTGACGCATACGCAATGACCTTCCCATGCTACATCAATACGCACCCAAGGCCTTTGTGTGATGCATCACTGTACACCACAAATCTCCCTCTATTATCTGGTAGTGATAATACAGGTGCATCACTAAGTTTCTTCTTCAACTCCAAGAAACTCTCTTCGCACTTATCCGTCCATACAAACTTCACAGTCTTCCTTGTCAAATTTGTCAACGGTGTTGCTATCTTTGAAAAGTTCTTAATAAACCTCCGATAGTAACCTGCTAATCCCAAGAAACTTCGGACTTCTGTCAGAGTCTTTGGTTGCTCCCAGTTTATTACCTCTTCTACCTTCGCAGGATCCACTGATACACCATCCTTGTCAATTACGTGCCCCAAGAACTGCTCCCTTTGTAGCTAAAATTCACACTTAGAAAACTTTGCATATAGCTTCTCAGCGTTTCTAAGGCTATCCTCAAATACTCGACGTGTTCCTCCTCCGTCTTCGAGTAGACTAGAATGTCATCTATGAAAAAGATAACAAATTTATCTAGGTATTACTTGAACACTCTGTTCATCATGTCCATGAATGCTGCTGGCGCGTTTGTCAGCCCGAACGACATCACCAAAAATTCAAAGTGTCCATATCGAGTTCTGAATGCTGTCTTTGCGATATCCTCCTGTCTCACTTTCAGTTGGTGATACTCAAAGTCAATCTTCGAAAAGTATTTCGCTCCCTTCAATTGGTCAAACAAATCATCAATTCTGGGTAGCGGATACTTATTCTTAATGGTAACCTAGTCCAATTCCCTATAGTCGATACAGAGCCTTAACGCTCCATCCTTCTTCTTCACGAACAGAATTGGCACTCCCCACGGAGATACACTAGGAAGAATATACCCTTTATCTAGTAGCTCCTGCAGTTGAACCATCAATTCTTTCATCTCCACCAGTGCCATCCTGTATGGTGCCTTTGAGATTGGTGCGGTTCCCGGTACCAAATCGATTACAAATTCCACTTCTCTATCCGGCGACAAACCCGGTAGATCATCTGGGAAAACATCGGTGAATTCATTTACAACTGGTATCTGACCCAGCTCACCCTCTACTCTTCGAGTATCAATCACATGAGCCAGATAACCTATGCAACCTTTCCTTAGAAATCTCTTCGCTTACATTATCGTCAGACAATAAGATTATCTCGGCGATTTACTACCGTAGAATACCACCTTCGACTTCTTCGGAGTCTTCAGGTGTACGTACTTCTTCTTACAGTCAATTACAGCTTCGTGACTAAATAACCAATCCATTCCATGAATTACGTCAAATTCTCCTAGTCGTATCGGAATTAAATCTACGCTTAGTTTATACCCGTTTATCTCAGCACAACAATTTCTATGAATGAATTCCACAGGGATAACTTCTTTATTAGCTACTTCCACATTCATAGGATTTTTTAATTTCTCACAAGGTAAGTTTAACCGTTTAGCAAATTCATCTGACACAAACAAACAGGTAGTACCCGAATCAAATAATGCATAAGCACTGATATTATTGATCGAAATAATACCTGACACCACGTCCTTCTACTCCACCGCATCCTGTACGATCATGTTGAAAGTGTGTGTCGTTGGTCTGTTGGCTTGGCTAGCTGGCCCTCCAATGCTCAGCTTGTTGTTGTTGTTGTTGTTGTTGTTGTTTTTCCTGTTGCCACTTGCTGCATCCCCCTTCCTTTTCGGGCAATCCTTAATTTGATGATCTGATGCTCCACATGAGAAACATCCTCCTTTCTTTCCCTTTGGGCACTGAGGAGCAAAGTGCCCCTGTTGCCCACAGTTGTAACAAATCCCTTTGCCCTTCAGACACTCTCCCGAGTGATTTCTTCCATAATTATTGCACTTATTACCCTTCTTAACCTCTCCTCCGGACTTGTTGCCTCCAGAAGATTGGCTACCGCTCTATTTCCTTTTATTCGGGTTACTTCCCCCGCTATTTCCTCCCTTGCTTCCTTCGTGACCCTTCTTTTTGTCTTGATTGAACTTTTCCAGCGCCTCGTTGACTCCTTCGGCGATGATTGCCCTTTCCAATAGTGTAGAAAATGTGTCAATCCTTAGAATCGCCATCCTACTGTACACCCACGGTTTCAGGCCTAATTCAAATCTCTTTGCCTTTCTGGCTCCAATGTCTACCTGGTGAGGTGCAAATTGAGCTACTCATTAAATTTAGCCGCATACTCCGCGACTGACATGTACCCTTGCTTGAGCTCCAGAAACTTCACTTCCATGTTCTGCTGCATACTCTCTAGGAAATAGTTCTCGAAGAACAACTCCTAGAAATTGTAAATCCCCCAAACCCGGGTCCCTTGAACCTCGGACCTGGTGCGTCACGATACATCATATTTACCACTACTGCGGAAGATATAAACATAAATTGTTTATACAATTAAATTTATAACATATCCCAAGGTTTCTAACCTTAACTTAATACATACCTTCAGTAACTTAAAAGGTTTACAATATCATTTACATCAGATAACTAATTTGGTTATCATGCATAACACTATAATCTTATCATTCGCTTTTGTCTCTGTCTTTCCTTGAACATTCGTATTAATCTGAAATTTGTTATCATGATATAGCAAGGGTGAGCAACTCTTTTGCCCAGCAAGTTTAAATACAATAAAGATATATCATGATTAAAAGAATGAATAAGCTTTTAAATTTTCAACAATATAATAATTGTGAAAGAGCATGAATCTTAATTTTAATAATTGAATGATTGAATCAATAATTCTAGATGTCAATAATGACCATGAACAATTTAACTGAACCTTATGGTGATGAAGGTGATCATCTTTTCATACTTGATGGACATATACAACGTGCACTATGTGCGAATCAATAATTTAAGGAGGTGGAATAATTATAAAGAATTAAACCACTAGCAAGCTCGAAACATAACAACTTAAGTTTGAGTTAAGAGAAACTTGATCATTATAAACTTGAGTAAGGTTAAGGAAACTTGCTTGTACCGTCGATTACTGCTACGCAATCTAACTAAATCTCTTATGAAAGACCTATCAGTTATAAGATTGATCTTTCAATTAGCATAACATATTATACCTCATAATATCACTTTTTTATAAGTAATTATCTAACAGTTGACCACATAATTAAATATTAGATAACACCTTAGCACCATACGCATTCATAATTCTAAAACTAGCACAGATCGAGTCTTTAACAGTGTTCAATATAGTATGCTGAGTGGTTTCTTACAAACAACCAACAAACTAGTTTCCGTCTCGTCTACACTGTTTTCACAGTGAGTTAGATCGGTTGCTAGTTCGTATATATCTTCGCTCCCTGAAAGAATTGTTTAGCCCAGCTACTATACATCAACTATTAAGGAACACAACTGTACTACTAGTTTATCATATACCTTATGAATTAACACTAAGTCTTTCATTTTATAAGTTCTTCTTTATAATCCATTAAGCCTGAATACCTAATCCAGCAAGTTGGATTATCCAAACATAGCAATCCATCAAACTGGATTCAAACTGACATCCAATCCAGTAACTTGGATTCAAACTATCCTACAATCCAACAAGCTGGATTCACTAATAAAGAAAACCGGATTCATTAATTCAGCAAACCATATTCACCAATTCAGCAAGCCGGATTCAACAATTCAGCAAGCCGAATACCACAATCCAGCAAGCTGGATTCAAACTGTAATCCTTTTTTAAACTATCGAATTTCCAATTCATCTTAAAATGCCACAACCATAATATCTCATCAACATTGAATAATCATAACCTTCAAACATCAGCATATACCCTACATAGGATTTTTAAGCCATAAAAACATATTTTTTAAATTTTCAACATCACATAACTAATTTAATCCATTTATTCATAACTAACTCATTTCCATGAAAAATACCAAATTATCATCAAAAATATTTCTTTTCTGAGATTTGACAGAATATGTCACCCTTATAAACATATATTATTTCTGGAATGTTTAAAATCCATTTACTATGTTTAAATAGTCCAAAACTGCCAAAATATTGCTACATTTATCATAAATCGAAAAGTTACCTAAAAATTCTGAAATTTACAGGTATGACCCTTACATATATATATATATATATATATATATATATATATACTTCTAGTACAAATTTCATAATTTTTGGAATTACCAATAAAGAGTTATTCGGGTATACTCTTGACAGTAGCCATTTACCATAAAATCCATAACTTTCATTCTACATGGCCAAAACTTCTTAAATTTTTATGGGGCTCAGATACTTCCCATACTATCACATCAAATATTCCTAGAATTGTTAGAGCACAAAAAGTTGACAAAATTGCCCCTGGAAGGGACTGACTTGTAGTAGTTTCCTTTCCCCTTTTTGAACAATCCGAACAGTTTTGACCAAAACAGTCCCTACGAATTTTGTACTCATTATTTTTGAGTTCTACCACTTGGATTTATCACTTAACTTATATATCTAACACTCCTCTTTGACGGATCGCGAAAAGAGTGTATAGATTTCAAATGGTACTCATATAAAGTAGCCTAAAGCTAGGGTTTTCTAACATATTTTAAAACGAACTAAGTTTTCTTTTCTTTTCAACAAATCAATACCCAAACTTATAAGATCTATGAATAATACACTTATTAACATATAGATCAAGAGTTTTTAATTTTGAAATCAAAGATCCAAGTTTTGACTCAAAGTAATCAAAATAAATTACATAACTTAGAGTTAGGGTTTTATACATTTTATGTGCTATCCTTCTCCTCCTTTCCAAGATGGCTATAGAGCTTTACAAAACTCTCTCTCTTCCTCCCTCCTTAGTCCATGGCTGGACACCTTCCTCTCTCTCTCTTTCTATTTTGTTTTTCTTTCTAAGCTTTTGTGGAAAAAGGAAGTAAACTTTTATTTTTACCAAAAAGAAGGTTACTAGAGTTGGAAAAATTATATACATATAATACATATATCTATACATATTCTCCCAACTTATCTTACAATATCTATCCTTTCTCTCTCTCTCTTATCTCTTGCATTAATAGCAAATCTTGGATAAGAATATGGTGGCCAAATAGAAGAGTGACACATAAGCTTGTGTGTGTAAGTAACTTTGAAAATAAGGAGCTTGGAAATGATTACTTCACATGACCAATACTCCCTCCTTTAGCCGCCCATCCTTCCTCATTTTCTCCATTTTGTGATTTATTTTAATTGCCAAATTTGCTTAGTCAAATAACTTAAATATCTCTCTTCCATTGGGCTAAGATTGGGCCATTCCTTTAATTCTTTTGAGCTTGAAATTAATTAGTTTGGGCTACTGATTAAAATGTACTTGGACCTCCAAAAATTAATGTTATTATTTGGGTCATGTAAATTAGCATAGTCCAATACTTTAATTTTATATTACCCTATATATTTAATTAGGGTTTCTAGTCCACTCATTTGTAATCTAAATCCTTACTTATGTACATTTAATTTTTATAACTCAATTAGACTTACTTTAATTAGGTTATAAAATTAATTAGTTGAAATATATAAAATAAATCTCTTAGAGTTAGTATTTATTTTAAATACTATTATTCTCACATACCATAACCCTTAAGTTATTAAATTTTCATACCTAATATATAATGATTAGGTTACAAGACTTTCTTTTATTTGTTTATATAATAAACAAATATAAACAAACACATAATATTCTTATTCATTTACTTACATATTCATACAAAATAATTTAATATATTGAGATAATAAAATAAATCTCTTAGATTAGGTCACTAGTATATAATTAAAATACTAAGACCATTAAATAAAAATAATCATTTAGGTTATTTAATTCCAATACCTAATTTATAACATTGGGCTACCAAACTTTCTTTTTAATATCTTTCATTATTAGAATAATTAACTTACTAGAAAGTCTACACCAAATAGGTCATTAATTGGACTTTCATTTAAAATTATTTGAGCCACTAGTACTTAAGCATTATTAGACCATCACTTGGGCTACTAGTTTATTAAATCTTTTGCTAAACATTCCAATTAGGCTAAGTTAGTAAGTTTACATATTAATTATCCAAGTCTATAATCAATTAAATGAGTAGGCTTGGTTATTTAATCAATTGGACTAGTCCACTAGTATTTATTTATTAGTTAGACTATTAATATAACACTTAAATTTATTAGCTCCTCATATTTATAATATTTATAAATATGTTATATAGCTTTCCTTTTCATTTCTTAGTCACTTAAATTAAATAACTTAACTAACTTATTTAATTCACATAACACATATTCACTCATATTTCCTTACAAATGAAAATTTATTTAGTAAATAAGATATCACAATTAAAATAATATTCTGTCCTTATTAAAATAATTCAATGCTAGAATTTATTTTAATATCCTTTATTCAAAGTATACAATATTTTCGTATACTAAACTAATGATTTAGCTTCGTAATATAAATTGTTTCATAACAATTTATTCATGCGCAATAAATATACCTATTTATCATCATCATTCATCTTGCTACAATAAATATAGCACATCACTAAGTATATATATGTGTACCAATACACATTTTCTTTAACCTTATAGCATCCCTTCATTTGAAAATTTATTTTCTTAATAAATTTTCTACTTGTATCATTATTAAATTTCTTACACCATTTAGTTCACATCAAATTTATAGGTATTGTAATACATTATCCATAATGTTCCTTCAAGTACATATAAATTCATTTCTAGGGTTTTGAAATTTTATAACCCATATTTTCTCTATTCTCTTTCAAAGAGTAAACCATATAGGTTTTTCTTAAAAATTTTAAATAAATCCACAAATTCCCATATAGGTTTTATTCTTTAACCTTTAATTAATCATTCAAGATTTTATCAATAAATCTTATAAATTTTCGGGTTGTCACATTCTTCCCCCTTATAAGGATTCCGTCCTTGGAATCACTATTACATTAAAAGTACATATAAACTTTCATTACTACCTTTACCAAAGATATATTTTTACATATCTACTAATTTAGCAAGTGTTAAATTATCACTGCTCTTTCCACTTGTCCCTCTCCTTGGACAATTCTTTGTCTGATGATCTGCTGACCCATAAGTAAAACATACACCTTTATTTAGGTTGGGGCAATTAGGAGAGATATGTCCCTTTTGTCCACAGTTATAGCACATCTTGGCTTTACTTTTCTTCGAGTCTCCTCGCCCTTCATTAGAATGTTTTTTCCATTTTCGCTTACAACTTTCCTCCGCCTGATTCTTCTTGACCTTCCCTTTACAATAGAGTTGATCTGGCTCTTTACTTCCTCCCTCGGCTATCATATCCTTTTCTAAGATCTTCCCGAACGAGTCGACTTGCAATACCGATAATTTGTCGTAGAGTGAAGGTTTTAAACCTTGCTCGAACCTATGCACCTTTCTTACTTCAGTGTCCACTTGATGTAGAGCAAACCTTGCTAACTCATTCAATTTGGCAGCATATTAGGAAACCGTCATGTCCTCCTGCTTCAGCTCGAGAAATTTTATCTCCATCTGACTCTGCATACCTTTAGGAAAGTAATTCTCGAAGAACAGCTCTTTGAACCATTCCCAAGTTACTATTTCCTCACCAGCTCTGTTCTGATTGACCTCCCACCAAAAACTAGCTTCACCTTTCATCATATAGGTAGCAAAAGCTGTCTTTTGCTCCTCTCCCACATTGGCAACAACAAATGCCTTTTCAATCTCCTTAATCCAAACTTGAGCCTCTATAGGCTCAGTGGTACCCTTAAACTCAGGTGGTCCCACATTCTTAAAATCCTTAAAGCTTGCTACTGACAAGGCTGGAGGATTATTTATCTCGATAAGTATTCTGTAATGTCCAAGAATTTTAAACCTTATTATCAAATTATTTTGATATGAGAAACTTATTTTATTTAATTTTTACGGGCTTAATTGGATCTATGTGGGTATTATTTAATTATATGGTCCAATAAATTTTCTTTGCATTAAAGGGGTTCACTAATAGTTTGAACAAATTAATGATTTAACCTTGAGAATTGGTTGGCAAGAAATTGGGGATATTAGATAAATAATTTTATCATTATCGGATTAAATAATTCGAATAAAGAATTATGGTTAAAATAAATATTTTAAATAAATAATTAATTGGATTAGTTATTTAATTTAAAATATTAGAAATACAAGGTGGTTAATTTAATTGGGTCATTTTTCTTTTAATTGGACTGGACCCATTTTTCTCTTATTTCCGGATTGGGCCGAACCCATCTCTTCTCCATTTATTGGCCGGCTCAACCCTATTGGGTTGAGCCCAATTCCCTTCCAGCCGAATTAAACCCGTTCCATTTCTTTTGTTAACCGACAAGTTCAATTGGGAGGGGTTTCAAATCAGTAGAAATTGATTTGGGGGAGATTAGTCAAGAACAAGAGAATCCAAAGCCCTAGCCTCCTAAATCGGATCAAACAAGTAGAGGGAATAGGCTAGCTGAACCTAGCAACCCCAAAACTTCAATCAATCATAGAGGGGAGACGGGAAGAAGGCATCGGCGGCATCATGGACGAAGTACTGTTTACCGTAACAGCGGGTCCGACTCTACTGGATAAGATAAGGGAGGCTCAAGAATTTGACGAAGAATGTATTGACATTACGGAGCGATTATCGAAGGGAGAAACGTTGAAGTACAAGATCGACAACACAGGATTACTGAGATTCGAGGGAAGGATCTGGATTCCCTACGTACCAGACTTAAGGGAAGAGATTTTGCAGAAGGCCCATAATACGAGATTCTCGGTACATCCAGGTAGCACCAAGATGTATCAAGATTTGCGTCAGCATTATTGGTGGCCGCATTTGAAAGGAGAAGTTGCAGAATACGTCAGTTGTTGTTTAACTTGCCAGAGGGTTAAGGCAGAGCACCAGCGGCCGAGCGGATTGTTGCAACCTTTGGAAATTCCAGAATGGAAGTGGGAAACACATCACAATAGATTTTGTGGTAGGACTTCCAACAACACCAAAGGGTCTAGACGCCATCTGGGTGATCGTAGATCGTTTGACCAAGTCTGCCCATTTTCTATCGATCAAGATCAGGTACAAATTGGAAGCAGTTAGCGAAGCTTTACGTGAAGGAGATAGTATCGCGACATGGGGCGGTGCCGGTATCTATTGTGTCTGACAGAGATCCGCGCTTCACGTCAAATTTTTGGAGAAGTCTACAGAAAAGAATGGGAACACAGTTGAGAATGAGTACGGCGTATCATCCTCAGACTGATGGCCAGAGCGAGCGAATGATTCAGACCCTAGAAGATATGCTTCGAGCAGTCGTGATGGACTTAGGTGGCAGTTGGGACGATCACTTGCCACTGGTGGAGTTCGCTTATAAACAATAGTTATCATGCTAGTATTGGTATGCCACCGTACGAAGCATTATATGGAAGGAAGTGTCGAACGCCGTTATGTTGGGATGAAGTTGGTGAACGGAGATTGTTAGGACCAGAATTGGTACAACAAACCGTGGAGATCATTAAAGTAATAAGACAGCGGTTGGTAGCAGCCTAGGATCGTCAGAAGAAGTATGCCGACTTACATCACCAGAAACGAGACTTTGAATTTGGTAGCTTTGTGTTTCTCAAGGTATCTTCCTAGAAAAGGAAGATCCGTTTTGGGAAGAAGGGCAAGCTGAGCCCTAGGTTCATAGGACCTTTTGAAATATTAAGGAGAATAGGCGAAGTGGCGTACGAGGTAGCATTACTCCCTGAGCTTGAGCACATTCACAACGTGTTTCATGTATCAGTGTTACGTCCATATAAGCCAGACTATAAGCATGGCATCTCCTATGAACCAATTCAAGTCGAAAGGGACTTATCGTACGAGGAGATTCCTGTCCAAATACTTGATAGGAAGGAACAGAGGCTGAGGAATAAAACTATTCATTCTGTTAAAGTTCTCTGGAGAAACCACGCGGTGGAAGAAGCTACGTGGGAACTCGAAGAGAAGATGAGGGCAAATTACCCGCGGTTATTTGAGTAACCTTAGATTGAAATTCCGAGGACGGAATTTTTATAAGGGGGAGAGGATGTAATGTCCAAGAATTTTAAACCTTATTATCAAATTATTTTGATATGAGAAACTTATTTTATTTAATTTTTACGGGCTTAATTGGATCTATGTGGGTATTATTTAATTATATGGTCCAATAAATTTTCTTTGCATTAAAGAGGTTCACTAATAGTTTGAACAAATTAGTGATTTAACCTTGAGAATTGGTTGGCAAGAAATTGGGGAAATTAGATAAATAATTTTATCATTATCGGATTAAATAATTCGAAAAAAGAATTATGGTTAAAATAAATATTTTAAATAAATAATTAATTGGTTTAGTTATTAAATTTAAAATATTAGAAATACAAGGTGGTTAATTTAATTGGGTCATTTTTCTTTTAATTGGAATGGACCCATTTTTCTCTTATTTTCGGATTGGGCCAAACCCATCTCTTCTCCATTTATTGGCCGGCTCAACACTATTGGGTTGAGCCCAATTCCCTTCCACCCGAATTAAACCCGTTCCATTTCTTTTGTTAACCGGCAAGTTCAATTGGGAGGGGTTTCAAATCAGCAGAAATTGATTTGGGGGAGATTAGTCAAGAACAAGAGAATCCAAAGCCCTAGCCTCCTAAATCGGATCAAACAAGTAGAGGGAATAGGCTAGCTGAACCTAGCAACCCCAAACCTTCAATCAATCAGAGAGGGGAGATGGGAGGAAGGCGTCGGCGGCATCATGGATCGACCAGCGGGGAAAGCGGGAGAGCCATGGGCGACCGGGCGTTCGACGTTCGGACCAAAGGGTCCCAAGCGACCGGCGATTTGACCGGTGAGGGCACGCATGGCTCAAGGTTCTGTCGGCAAATCACAGATGGCGTGGATGGGTATTGACAACCGATCGACAGCCCATCCCCCTCCTACCGATGGGTTTTGATGAACCAAATTGGGTAATAATTAGTCTAATTGGGCAAACAAACCTCTATAAATTTGACACCTAAACCTTAGACCAAGCTGCTGAATCCCTTGTTTGTGAGTTCAAATTAGAAAAAAAATTTAGAGAGAGAGAGCCAGGGGAAGTCGGTCGCTCGGCGGTGAATGTCTGGCGTGATCGAATATTTTGGGCGAAGAAGGAGGACCGCCAACCGATCAAACCCAAGGTATCAAAAGGGGTCAATTGACTGTGAAAGTTTGTTTGATTTAGGTTACACACTGTATATTATTGTAATTGCCTTGGTGTGAAACTCAGACGTTGTATTATAATTTTTGGGTTTAGAAACCTGGTATTGGATTGTGTTAATTTTGTTTGGTTTTGATTTGGGAAATCTGGTATTGTGTTGTTTTATATTGGGTTGTGTTGAACCCTTGTATATTAAAGAACCTTAAGGTTCTGGCTTTCTGATGGTGCATTGAGTTTAGGCCAGTGTTAATGTTTTGAAAATGTTTGAGTAAGCACTGTGTCCCATTTGAGATATACACTGCTCTGTCAATAGACTGCTTATAGGAAATCAACCTTGGGTTATGATGGTGTTGTGGCTATTCTCAGTAACTGAAAATAGGTGTTAGTTATACATAATAATCGGGTTAACGAAGCTGAGTTGAGAACCTGTTTAGGATTTGCCCTTGTGTTGAATGATACTCCTGTTAGCTTGAAATGGGATTGCATGAAATGGTTATACCGTTGATTTTGGCAGGAAATAATCAACACATGATTCCATTAGTATTATGTAATAATGGTATTGCCTAACAATAATCAAATGACTAACATTGGCTTAATTATTGGTTGTTAGTTTGGGTTAATAGTGCACTTGTAAACTAATTAGTTATTATAACTAATAAATAAAATTAATAAAGTAATTATTTATTATTTATCAATATAATAATAAATAAAGATAATAAATATTTAATTATTATTTGATTGATATTAAATAATAATTAAATATGAATAAATGAGTAAATTAATTATTTATCAATAAATAATAAATAAGGATAGTAAATATTTATTAATAATTAAGTATGAATAAAATTAATGAATTAATTATTTATTACTTATCAATAAGTAATACATAAAGATAATAAATATTTAGTTATTATTTAATTAATATTAAATAATAATTAAGTATGAATGAAGATAATAAAGTAATTATTTATTATTTATCAAATAATAATAAATAAAGGTACTAAATATCTAATTAAGTCTGAATAAGGTTATTTATCAATAAACAATAAACATTTAATTATTATTTAATTAGTATTAAATAATAATTAAGTATGAATAATAGTAATAAAATTATTATTTATTATTTAATAATAATAAATAAAGATAATGAATATCTAATTATTAACTAATAATAATTGGGTATGAATAAAGCTAATAAGGATAACAACTACTTAATCATTAATGAAATAATGATTAAGTATGAGTGAGATTAATAAGTTGATTATTTAATTTTTGACCTTAATAAATAAAGCTAATAAATACTTAAGGATTATTTAATTAATATTAAATAATAATTAAGTGTGTGTAGAATTAATACATTAAGTATTTAATTAATGTTAAATAGGGATCAAGGAATAATAATTACTCAATTACCCTTAAGGGTGAATAGTAATTAAGAGTAAAACTAAATAAGTGATCAATTGTTTTTCTGAGGTCTTTAAACCAAAATAAATTTGTTATTTATTTTATAAATAATAATTAGGGATTGTTAACTCATATTTAGAGACAGATAAGGGTAATAAATCTGAGTAATCGAAGAATAGTAATCATGATTAGCTACCATCATTTTAATAGCTAAAGATCATTAATTAATTTCTGTTTAGCTAATGTTAAATAGTAATTAAATGTAGATGGTGAATTGTTACCTGCTAAGTAAATGGTATAGTAAGGTGTGCCAATATACAACTATGCCATATTAATTGATAAGTCGACTTTATCCAATGATAGGTCACTCAAGATCAATTAATTAAAGCTAAAATTTATCTGTAGCTGAGCAAACAGGCAAGTTCATCTTACTCAACTTTTACATTGAGCAAGTCCTTTATATCGAAACTTAACTGTTGCAAGTTTCTTTTCATTCGAACAGGTTACTATCGTATTGTAGCTTGAAATTTTATTCTAAGAATGCTTAAGTGGTTTAATTAATTTATAGTTATTCCACAACTATGATATTATTAACAATCGCATTCGATGAATTTGAATTCGTACATTTATTAATGTTCCGAAATTCACGAACTATTCATGATTAAGTCTGAACCCTTGTTCGGTCAGGCAAGTATGTGAGAATTTATAAACGCTATTCGAACCAATTAATGATGAGGATTCTTAGACTGAATGAACACCCCTTTATTTATAGGGGAGTACCCCAGGTATCGTATATAAGGTACAACTAGCAGAGTTAAATGTTATGCATACACATAGCGTACGCGAGGCTGATCCCCTCAAGTACTTATTCTGTAGCCAGTAACCAGAGGGTCAGCTAGCTATTGACTCCTTTGGAAGTTATTGTTCAAAGTCTACTTGACTACCAATTGTTCTAAAAGCATTTATTATTCTTGCTTCTGATAATTATATTGTTGAATTCTCTTTCTATATTCCTTTCATCATGATATATCCTTTATTGTTGTATTTTAAACTTGCTAAGCAAACTCGTTGCTCATCCTTGCTATATCATGACTCCATTGCAGCTAAACCCGAGACATCAGGAAAGAGTAAAAGAAAAGAAAAGATGAAGTGATAGGCTTCACGTAGCTGATTTTACTTTATGTTTAGTTAATTATTATAAATGTAATTTAAACCCTAATATTTATTTGGGGTACGGATTTGTGTTAAGTATTTAAGGTTATTGTATCCTGGGACTAGTAACACCTTTCTAATGAACAACATATGTTTATTTCCGCATTTTAGTCAATGTATGTTGTTGGAGGTGAATGATGTATTGGATCGTGATGACCGGATCCGGGTATCTGGAGACCCAAATTTGGGGGCGTCACAGGTTGGTATAAGAGCTGTAGGTTATAAACTTTAGGATCGCTAAACCTAGGTTATGACCGTAGTTTTAAACTCGTATTGAGTACGCTAGGATTTGAATCGAGGAGATTCGGATAATGGCCTTGTCTGGGGGTGGATTGTGGAAATCTGCCAAGCCGAGTTGTACATGATAAAATATTATTTCATTTTATCAATGAATATATTTTATTATGATACTGATATCGTTGTCTCTGTCTGTGTTTGTAGGATGGCTGACAGGGAAGGGACTAGTGGGACCCAGGAGGAGGAGACATTCATAGATATACCAGTAGTTGCTGAGCAGTTGGTGGGGTATGCTCCTATTGCCCCAGGAGTACCGCTGGAGGAGTCCGAGCCAAGGGAGGACTATCCGGAGGAGCGGGAAGAGCCGGTCGTAGGCCGAGTCATGAGGTCCGGCAGTCAGGACCCGGATGCTGAGGAGGAGGACCCCGAGACTGAGGGAGAGGAGCGACCTACTTATGTTGATGGCATTGGGTCCATTGCCAACGATATCATTGAGGGACTGACCAGCAGGAACGAGGAGCTGGAGGATCGGAATACTCATCTGGAGGAGCAGAATCAGACCCACCAGTTCAGGGAGGACGAGTATAGGGATCTGGCTTACCAGCTCGAGCATGACCTGGGAGTAGCGAAGATACAGCTGCAGGGACACGAGTCCTCAGCGCAGCAGATCGGACCACTGCTACATCAGCTGGTGGCCCGGAACGCTGAGCTGAGAGAGAGGCTGGAGCAAAAGGATCTGCAGATCGCCCACCTGAAGGCCAAGCAGGAGGCCATGAAGTTCGAGGTTGGGTTGGAGGTGTCTGAGAGGATGCATGTTAGAGAGGCCTGGGTCAGGGAAGCCAGGAGGGTTGACCAGTTGGAGGCCAGAGCAGTGAGGATCGAGACCTTAGGTTTTGCTTTGGATGCCGCATATAGGAGGCCCCGGACTGAGGTAGGGGAGTCTAGCCGCTCTGTTCGTCGTAGGGTCATGGGTGGGGCATTCTCTTCTAGTCAGCAGGCACGGATTCGTCACGACGTGCAGTGACGTGATATGATGGTTGTTTTGTCTTTAGTACAGTTAGTCCCACTTTTTGTTATATTAGGGACGTATTCATGTTTGTCTTGTGAAACTCTATATTTGTTTTCATGTTTGGGGTAGCAGTTAAACCCCAACTTTTGTTGTCTTGAGGGATGGAAAGTTAGGATTCCCCACTTTTGTCTTAGGGGAATGTTTAATGATGGATAGGGCATGTAGTGGCGCATTTATAGAAGTATGCCACATGTTTAGTCTGAATGTAACAAACAGTGGTATATAAATATAAATGCAGATGTTTCACTTAAATTAAACGTGTTTGATAAATGTTTCTACTCTTGATCGCTGATTTTAATGACATATTGTGTAAAATATAAAACTATAGGTAAAAGTCAGCGGTTTTTCCTTATCAAATCATGCCGCCGAGAGGAAGACCACGTAACCAGCGAGTCGAGGAGTCCGAAAGCGAGGTTGGGGATCAACCCAATCCAATGAGGATGTTCGCGTAGATGCTGGCAGAAGCCATGCAATCAAGGCCGCCACCTAGAGGGACCCAACCAACACTCGAGCCAGTGCATCATCTGGCAAATTTTAAAGATTTCAAATTTGGTCGGACCACCTGAGTTCAAGGGAACTCTTAACCCAATAGAAGCACAGGCCTGGATTGAAGAGATAGAGAAGGTCTTCGAGGTCGCACGGGTGGCCGAGGAACAAAAGACAGGATTTTCCACGTTCATGCTGAAGGGCGAGGCTAACTATTGGTGGAAGGCCAATAAGGAACGAGCAGGTGAGGGAGTCATTTCGTGGGAAAGATTCAAAGAGCTATTCTTCGAAAATTACTTTCCAGAGAATACACAGCAGGACATGGAAGTGAAGTTCCTGGAACTGAAGCAAGGGAATATGACTGTCGCAGAGTACGCGGCAAAATTCAATGAGTTGGCCCGATTTGCCCCACACCAGGTGGACACCGAGGCCAGGAAGGCAAGAAGGTTTGAGTTGGGACTAAAACCATGGGTACAGAAGTCAGTCGCAATATTGAAGATTAAGAACTTCTCGGAGTTGCTGGAAAGGGATATCATTGCGGAAGGGGGCAATGAAGCAGTGGCACGATTCAATCAGGACAGAAAGAAGAGTCAGGAAGTAGCTAAGGCGGGAAGCAGCGGAGGCAGCAACCCCAATAAGCACAAATGGAATGAAAGCCAATCGTTCGGGAGCAATAAACCCGGAGGAGAGGCTAAGAAAGGTGGCAAGTGCAACAACTGCGGGAAGAGTCACTCGGGGGAGTGCATGAAGGGGAAAAGTGTTTGTTACCGATGTGGACAACCGGGGCACATGGCTTCCCAGTGTCCGAACAAGTCGAAGGGAGGATGTTTCTCTTGTGGATCACCCGACCACCAGATTAAGGATTACCCGAAGAGGAAGGGTGATGTCGGGAGTGGCAACAGGAGCAACAATAACAGCGGAAACAACAACCGACCGAGCTACGGGGCACTAGCCAGTCAAGCCAACAAGCCAATGGCACGCACATTCAACATGACCGTGCAGGATGCAATGGAATCTAGGGACGTGGTGTCAGGTATCATCCTAATCAATGATATAAATGCATGTGTTATTCGATTCGGGTGCTACCTGCTCTTTTGTTTCAGAAGAATTTGCTAGTCAGTTAAACTCACCTCGTGAAAAGTTAGAACACCCTATAAATGTAGAAGTAGCAAACAAAGAAATTATCCCCGTAGAATGCATTCATAGGAACTGTTGTGCTGAATTGCGAGGATTTAAGCTCAATGTGGATTTGATACCAATTCGGCTGGGAGAGTTTGATGTAATCCTGGGAATGGATTGGCAATCAATTCACGGAGTAGTTATTGACTGTAAGAAGAAATGTGTACACCTGAAGACTCCTAACAAGTCGAAGGTGGTATTCTATGGTAATAAATCACCAAGACAATCTTGTTGTCTTACTATGATGCAAACCAAGAAACTGCTTAAGAAAGGCTACGTATGTTATTTGGCCCATGTGGTTGATACTCGTCAGGTCGGGGGTGAGATGAGTCAAATACCAATCGTGAGGAAATTCGCCGATGTCTTCCCAGATGAACTTCCGGGACTGCCGCCGGATAGGGAGATTGAGTTCGTAATCGATTTGGTACCTGGAACCGCACCAATATCAAAGCTGCCGTATCGGATGGCACCTGTAGAAATGAAAGAGTTGATGGTCCAACTACAGGAACTGTTTGACAAGGGTTATATCAGACCGAGTGTGTCCCCATGGGGAGCGCCAGTTCTGTTTGTAAAGAAGAAGGACGGTTCGATGAGGCTTTGTATCGACTATCGGGAGTTGAACAAAGTTACGATTAAGAATAGGTATCCGCTTTCTAGGATTGACGATTTATTTGATCAACTTAAGGGAGCGAAATACTTTTCAAAAATTGACTTAAGAACAGGCTATCATCAGCTGAAGGTGAGGCAGGAAGATATCCCGAAGACTGCATTCAGAACTCGTTACGGTCACTTCGAGTTTCTGGTAATGTCATTTGGATTGACGAATGCACCAGCAGCATTCATGGATATGATGAACAGAGTGTTCAAGCAATACTTAGACAAGTTTGTAGTTGTATTCATTGATGACATCTTGGTGTATTCAGAAACGGAGGGGGAGCACGCTAAACATTTGAAAATCGTATTGGAAGCTCTTAGGAGGGAGAAGTTGTATGCGAAGTTTTCTAAGTGTGAGTTTTGGTTGCAGAGAGTATAATTTCTAGGTCACGTCATCGACAAAAATGGTGTTTCGGTGGACCCAGCAAAAGTAGAAGCGGTTATCAATTGGGAACAACTGAAGACACCCACAGAGATCCGGAGTTTCTTGGGATTAGCGGGATACTATCGGAGATTCATACAGGATTTTTCAAAGATAGCATCGCCGTTGACCAACCTCACCAGGAAAATAGTTAAGTTCGTTTGGTCAGAGAAGTGTGAGGAAAGTTTTATGGAGCTGAAGAAGAGACTTAGTCAAGCACCGGTGTTGACCTTACCAGACAACACTGGGGGTTTTGTAGTGTATAGCGATGCGTCACACAAAGGTCTTGGTTGTGTGCTGATGCAGCACGACAAGGTCGTGGCATACGCATCACGTCAGCTGAAGGACTATGAGAAGGGTTACCCGACTCATGACTTGGAATTAACAGCGGTAGTTTTCGCCTTGAAGATTTGGAGGCACTACCTATACAGGGAGAAGTGCGAGATATATACAGATCACAAAAGTCTGAAATATATCTTCACTCAAAAGGAGCTGAACATGAGGCAGCGCCGATGGTTAGAATTGATCAAGGACTACGACTGTGAAATTCTGTACCATCCGAGCAAAGCAAATGTAGTGGCTGATGCCTTAAGCAGAAAAGGCAAGGCAAAATTGATGCAGCTGATAGTTCAAGAGGAGTTGATAAAGGACTTTGAACGTCTGGAATTGGAGGTTAAGTATCCGACGGAGACGGACGAAGTACTGTTTACCGTAACAGCGGGTCCGACTCTACTGGATAAGATAAGGGAGGCTCAAGAATTTGACGAAGAATGTATTGACATTACGGAGCGATTATCGAAGGGAGAAACGTTGAAGTACAAGATCGACAACACAGGATTACTGAGATTCGAGGGAAGGATCTGGATTCCCTACGTACCAGACTTAAGGGAAGAGATTTTGCAGAAGGCCCATAATACGAGATTCTCGGTACATCCAGGTAGCACCAAGATGTATCAAGATTTGCGTCAGCATTATTGGTGGCCGCATTTGAAAGGAGAAGTTGCAGAATACGTCAGTTGTTGTTTAACTTGCCAGAGGGTTAAGGCAGAGCACCAGCGGCCGAGCGGATTGTTGCAACCTTTGGAAATTCCAGAATGGAAGTGGGAACACATCACAATAGATTTTGTGGTAGGACTTCCAACAACACCAAAGGGTCTAGACGCCATCTGGGTGATCGTAGATCGTTTGACCAAGTCTGCCCATTTTCTATCGATCAAGATCAGGTACAAATTGGAGCAGTTAGCGAAGCTTTACGTGAAGGAGATAGTATCGCGACATGGGGTGCCGGTATCTATTGTGTCTGACAGAGATCCGCGCTTCACGTCAAATTTTTGGAGAAGTCTACAGAAAAGAATGGGAACACAGTTGAGAATGAGTACGGCGTATCATCCTCAGACTGATGGCCAGAGCGAGCGAATGATTCAGACCCTAGAAGATATGCTTCGAGCAGTCGTGATGGACTTAGGTGGCAGTTGGGACGATCACTTGCCACTGGTGGAGTTCGCTTATAACAATAGTTATCATGCTAGTATTGGTATGCCACCGTACGAAGCATTATATGGAAGGAAGTGTCGAACGCCGTTATGTTGGGATGAAGTTGGTGAACGGAGATTGTTAGGACCAGAATTGGTACAACAAACCGTGGAGATCATTAAAGTAATAAGACAGCGGTTGGTAGCAGCCTAGGATCGTCAGAAGAAGTATGCCGACTTACATCACCAGAAACGAGACTTTGAATTTGGTAGCTTTGTGTTTCTCAAGGTATCTTCCTAGAAAAGGAAGATCCGTTTTGGGAAGAAGGGCAAGCTGAGCCCTAGGTTCATAGGACCTTTTGAAATATTAAGGAGAATAGGCGAAGTGGCGTACGAGGTAGCATTACTCCCTGAGCTTGAGCACATTCACAACGTGTTTCATGTATCAGTGTTACGTCCATATAAGCCAGACTATAAGCATGGCATCTCCTATGAACCAATTCAAGTCGAAAGGGACTTATCGTACGAGGAGATTCCTGTCCAAATACTTGATAGGAAGGAACAGAGGCTGAGGAATAAAACTATTCATTCTGTTAAAGTTCTCTGGAGAAACCACGCGGTGGAAGAAGCTACGTGGGAACTCGAAGAGAAGATGAGGGCAAATTACCCGCGGTTATTTGAGTAACCTTAGATTGAAATTCCGAGGACGGAATTTTTATAAGGGGGAGAGGATGTAATGTCCAAGAATTTTAAACCTTATTATCAAATTATTTTGATATGAGAAACTTATTTTATTTAATTTTTACGGGCTTAATTGGATCTATGTGGGTATTATTTAATTATATGGTCCAATAAATTTTCTTTGCATTAAAGAGGTTCACTAATAGTTTGAACAAATTAGTGATTTAACCTTGAGAATTGGTTGGCAAGAAATTGGGGAAATTAGATAAATAATTTTATCATTATCGGATTAAATAATTCGAAAAAAGAATTATGGTTAAAATAAATATTTTAAATAAATAATTAATTGGTTTAGTTATTAAATTTAAAATATTAGAAATACAAGGTGGTTAATTTAATTGGGTCATTTTTCTTTTAATTGGAATGGACCCATTTTTCTCTTATTTTCGGATTGGGCCAAACCCATCTCTTCTCCATTTATTGGCCGGCTCAACACTATTGGGTTGAGCCCAATTCCCTTCCACCCGAATTAAACCCGTTCCATTTCTTTTGTTAACCGGCAAGTTCAATTGGGAGGGGTTTCAAATCAGCAGAAATTGATTTGGGGGAGATTAGTCAAGAACAAGAGAATCCAAAGCCCTAGCCTCCTAAATCGGATCAAACAAGTAGAGGGAATAGGCTAGCTGAACCTAGCAACCCCAAACCTTCAATCAATCAGAGAGGGGAGATGGGAGGAAGGCGCCGGCGGCATCATGGATCGACCAGCGGGGAAAGCGGGAGAGCCATGGGCGACCGGGCGTTCGACGTTCGGACCAAAGGGTCCCAAGCGACCGGCGATTTGACCGGTGAGGGCACGCATGGCTCAAGGTTCTGTCGGCAAATCACAGATGGCGTGGATGGGTATTGACAACCGATCGACAGCCCATCCCCCTCCTACCGATGGGTTTTGATGAACCAAATTGGGTAATAATTAGTCTAATTGGGCAAACAAACCTCTATAAATTTGACACCTAAACCTTAGACCAAGCTGCTGAATCCCTTGTTTGTGAGTTCAAATTAGAAAAAAAAATTAGAGAGAGAGAGCCAGGGGAAGTCGGTCGCTCGGCGGTGAATGTCTGGCGTGATCGAATATTTTGGGCGAAGAAGGAGGACCGCCAACCGATCAAACCCAAGGTATCAAAAGGGGTCAATTGACTGTGAAAGTTTGTTTGATTTAGGTTACACACTGTATATTATTGTAATTGCCTTGGTGTGAAACTCAGACGTTGTATTATAATTTTTGGGTTTAGAAACCTGGTATTGGATTGTGTTAATTTTGTTTGGTTTTGATTTGGGAAATCTGGTATTGTGTTGTTTTATATTGGGTTGTGTTGAACCCTTGTATATTAAAGAACCTTAAGGTTCTGGCTTTCTGATGGTGCATTGAGTTTAGGCCAGTGTTAATGTTTTGAAAATGTTTGAGTAAGCACTGTGTCCCATTTGAGATATACACTGCTCTGTCAATAGACTGCTTATAGGAAATCAACCTTGGGTTATGATGGTGTTGTGGCTATTCTCAGTAACTGAAAATAGGTGTTAGTTATACATAATAATCGGGTTAACGAAGCTGAGTTGAGAAACCTGTTTAGGATTTGCCCTTGTGTTGAATGATACTCCTGTTAGCTTGAAATGGGATTGCATGAAATGGTTATACCGTTGATTTTGGCAGGAAATAATCAACACATGATTCCATTAGTATTATGTAATAATGGTATTGCCTAACAATAATCAAATGACTAACATTGGCTTAATTATTGGTTGTTAGTTTGGGTTAATAGTGCACTTGTAAACTAATTAGTTATTATAACTAATAAATAAAATTAATAAAGTAATTATTTATTATTTATCACTATAATAATAAATAAAGATAATAAATATTTAATTATTATTTGATTGATATTAAATAATAATTAAATATGAATAAATGAGTAAATTAATTATTTATCAATAAATAATAAATAAGGATAGTAAATATTTATTAATAATTAAGTATGAATAAAATTAATGAATTAATTATTTATTACTTATCAATAAGTAATCCATAAAGATAATAAATATTTAGTTATTATTTAATTAATATTAAATAATAATTAAGTATGAATGAAGATAATAAAGTAATTATTTATTATTTATCAAATAATAATAAATAAAGGTACTAAATATCTAATTAAGTCTGAATAAGGTTATTTATCAATAAATAATAAACATTTAATTATTATTTAATTAGTATTAAATAATAATTAAGTATGAATAATAGTAATAAAATAATTATTTATTATTTAATAATTATAAATAAAGATAATGAATATCTAATTATTAACTAATAATAATTGGGTATGAATAAAGCTAATAAGGATAACAACTACTTAATCATTAATGAAATAATGATTAAGTATGAGTGAGATTAATAAGTTGATTATTTACTTTTGGCCTTAATAAATAAAGCTAATAAATACTTAAGGATTATTTAATTAATATTAAATAATAATTAAGTGTGTGTAGAATTAATACATTAAGTATTTAATTAATGTTAAATAGGGAACAAGGAATAATAATTACTCAATTACCCTTAAGGGTGAATAGTAATTAAGAGTAAAACTAAATAAGTGATCAATTGTTTTTCTGTGGTCTTTAATCCAAAATAAATTTATTATTTATTTTATAAATAATAATTAGGGATTGTTAACCCATATTTAGAGACATATAAGGGTAATAAATCTGAGTAATTGAAGAATAGTAATCATGATTAGCTACTATCATTTTAATAGCTAAAGATCATTAATTAATTTCTGTTTAGCTAATGTTAAATAGTAATTAAATGTAGATGGTGAATTGTTACCTGCTAAGTAAATGGTATAGTAAGGTGTGCCAATATACAACTATGCCATATTAATTGATAAGTCGACTTTATCCAATGATAGGTCACTCAAGATCAATTAATTAAAGCTAAAATTTATCTGTAGCTGAGCAAACAGGCAAGTTCATCTTACTCAACTTTTACATTGAGAAAGTCCTTTATATCGAAACTTAACTGTTGCAAGTTTCTTTTCATTCGAACAGGCTACTATCGTATTGTAGCTTGAAATTTTATTCTTAAAATGCTTAAGTGGTTTAATTAATTTATAGTTATTCCACATCTATGATATTATTGACAATCGCATTTGATGCATTTGAATTCGTACATTTATTAAAGTTCCGAAATTCACGAACTATTCATGATTAAGTCTGAACCCTTGTTCGGTCAGGCAAGTATGTGAGAATTTATAAAAGCTATCCGAACCAATTAATGGTGAGGATTCTTAGACTGAATGAACACCCATTTATTTATAGGGGAGTACCCCAGGTATCGTATATAAGGTACAACTAGTAGAGTTAAATGTTATGCATACACATAGCGTACGCGAGGCTGATCCCCTCAAGTACTTATTCTGTAGCCAGTAATCAGAGGGTCAGCTAGCTATTGACTCCTTTGGAAGTTATTGTTCAAAGTCTACTTGACTACCAATTGTTCTAAAAGCATTTATTATTCTTGCTTCTGATATTTATATTGTTGAATTCTCTTTCTATATTCCCTTCATCATGATATATCCTTTATTGTTGTATTTTAAACTTGCTGAGCAAACTCGTTGCTCATCCTTGCTATATCATGACTCCATTGCAGCTAAACCCGAGACATCAGGAAAGAGCAAAGGAAAAGAAAAGATGAAGTGATAGGCTTCACGTAGCTGATTTTACTTTATGTTTAGTTAATTATTATAAATGTAATTTAAACCCTGATATTTATTTGGGGTACGGATTTGTGTTAAGTATTTAAGGTTATTGTATCCTGGGACTAGTAACACCTTTCTAATGAACAACATATGTTTATTTCCGCATTTTAGTCAATGTATGTTGTTGGAGGTGAATGATGTATTGGATCGTGATGACCGGATCCGGGTATCTGGAGCCCCGAATTTGGGGGCGTCACAGTTTCTATTTATAGCCTCTATTATTCGATCCACAAACTGTTGCATAACATCTGCTTGCTCTCTATTCTCGTTCTCTGCCTCGGATTGATTACGCTGATTTCTCCTTGGCGGCATTATTCTGTATAATAAAAAATACATTATTTTCTCATCCTTCATTTTAAAGCATTCAGTATTAATGCTAAAATTTAATCACCTCATAGCATATATTAATACACATATTTATATTAACATGCATCTCCATGTACACCTATCTTTTCATTTTATAGTTTTCTGCTATTACCTATGCAATCTTCTTATTACTTTGAAAGTCCTAAAATCTTCGGACTAATACTTCTGAGCTAATAATTTTAAGGTCAACTTTCTCATATCCCATAACTAGAGCATTCCTTATCATCTGATTAGAAAATCTCTTATCTACATCCTTAAATGACTATACGCGTTTTGGTTCGATATCAACTTATATCCACTATACCCCATCTAGTATTTTAACTAACACCAACTTGTGTTCGTTTAAAATCAAATTGCATTACTTTGACACCAACTTATGTCAATTTGATACCAACTTGTATCACGTATGTCGACGCCGGGTTTTCTCTTCTCTTTTGGTCTTTTTAGTCTTTTCCAATTTTAGCCCTTTGATTTAATGATGCTTTGGAAAAGGTCGGCCTTGATGTCGACGGGGTTTTGAAAGATCGTATTTTATGATGAGCCAATTAACCAGAGTCGCCAGTTGGTATATTTGAAATGGATGTACCAACTCATCCGAGTTTTCGTTTTCTTTTATAAATCGCTGGCTCATATGTGACTCTGAATTAATTGGTCTGCGAATCGAGATTCATAGAGTTCGGGGGCTTGCTTAAGTGAGGGGAAGGTGTTAGGCACCCCTCGACTTCCGTGAAACACGGTTACCGCAATCTTGATGCTTTTCTATCCTTTAATTCATGAATGTGTATGTGTGTGTGGGTGTGTGTGTGCCTATGTGAATGTGGTGGGGAATTTGTATGAAAGAGTCATTTGGATTTTAGGGAAAATCGTGCTTTAATTTTGAGAACGCTTCGGAATGTCTTTCGATTTATACGAGAAAGCTTTATTCTTTATGAGAAAGGTTTGATTTTAATTGTCCGAAACTATGAGGTTTTCATTAAGTGTCGTTTTGGCAAAATAAGAATTTTAAACCTTCGTCTAAATAGGAATCGAGATCTATACGTTGCTTTCATAAAATGATGGGCAATTTCTAGAACCTCTTTAACCCTATATACAACGGTTTAATAAAACGTCATTTTATTTATAAAATCATTTTGTGTGATGTTTTGGAAAACAATCCTTCTTTAGCTTTCTCGTTAGATAGGAATCGACATTCATTAACATTTCTCAAATTTTAACCTCGTGATTCTAATATCTTACTTTGATTGATTTTATGAAAATCTTATCATTTAGCTTTGAAACCAATTTCGTGTCATAAATCAAATCAAGCATAAACACGCGTCGGGGCTATTCATGGGCATGTAAGCCATCAAAATGTCCCCGAACGCCAACAATCACAAATTTCACTATTTCGGGGCCTTAAGCACGATTCTCGCCTTAGCGTCGTTTTAAGGCCCAACGATTACATATTTACAATGAAAACTACGTCATTTCTACTTCTTACATCAAGATATGTCCATCATCGGATTGGGACCCCGGGGTCGCTTTCCTAGGCTCACAATCAAGTATCCACAAACATTCGGATATTACAAGAAAATAAACCAACCCGGATAATCTAACAATACCAAGGCATCCTAAAACAACGATTTAAAGGAATTGATACCAAATATAACACCTTAAAACAAACAAAGAAATTAATGAACGAATATCATCGGGTTATTAGGAAGAGTTTCATTCCGATGGAAACTTCACTCACAATCCCTAATTCATTGTTCAATCAATAAATTACATGAAAAATTACATCTAATTTGATCAAATGATATGATAGAAATTGATATCACAAAAGAGATTTCACCTTGCAATTGATATCCAAATGGATGTAAACTTGATGTATTTGAATTGAATAAGGAGTGTATTGATACAATCAAAATCAAAAGAATTGAATTCTCTCCTTTTTTCTCTCTTTTCTTCCTATTTGATTGCAAAATTTCCCTCTTTTTCCTCTCAATTTCCGATCTTTTGCTGCTGTTTTTCGCTGGAATTCTTCCTCTTTCAAATTTTGCTCAACCTCCTGTATGCTGCCTGAAGCTGGCTTAAATAGGCTGGCCAGGGCCAGCCGCAGATCTATCTGCGGCTGGCCGCAGATGGATCTGCGGCTGGCCAGCTGGCACGCCTCCCATCGCACTCAGCTGGTTAGTGCTGATTTCCTGGTTTCCGTGCTGGCGCACCCACTTGGCCGCAGATCTATCCGCGGCTGGCGGGCTTGACTTTCTCGATTTTCGTGCCACGCCTCGATTTTCGTGCCGCGACGTCAGTTTTCGCTGACAGGCTCGTGCTTTACAGTCCGAGAATCATTGAGAAGCGCGCCACACCTTCCGGGAATGCCAAATTCGGATAGCCCTGCTATCATGTCGATTTCGGCTGCAAATTATCATGGTGGCGTCGAGTGTCCGTACTTTTCCTATCTTTTGCTCTCGCAGGCCGATCCATTTGACGAATTTGCCCTCCTGTCAAGGTTAGTATACGAAGTGCAAAATTTGGGTGTCTACAACGTAATGCTGACACCAACTTGTGTTCGTTTAATATCAAATTACATTACCTTGACACCAACTCGTGTCAATTTGATACCAACTTGTATCACGTAATGCTGACACCAACTTGTGTCGGATACCAACTTGCATCCCTTTGATACTAACTTGCATTAACCTGACACCAACTTGTGTCGGACTCTTGCATTGACACCAACTTGTGTCAGATACCAACTTGTATCATATGCTTGAGTCAACATCATATTATGTCTATTTTATTAGAACATCATTTGAGTCTGCTCTTTACTTTGACATCTTTTATGTCGATTCAATAAATTATTACAAAATTTGTCTAGCCGAATCAAATAGCTTAGACGTATATCAATAATTCGAACATCAATCGAAATATTTGTCTAGCCGCTTAAATTGACATTGACTTTTCTTTAACTGGTTTAAAATTCTGAAAATCATTTTATGACGTCATAATACCGTACTGTATTTACAGTCCGTTGAGGATTCCGTCATTTTGTGACTTTGTCATACTACATCATACCATAGTGGGTTGATGATACTATGATCACATCCAACACTAGGTTAATCTGCATTGATGACTCCATCATCTGTCATTCTACACCAGGTTCCATAATGCATTGATGACTATTTAAAAATACATTTTAATATTTTAAATCATTTTTGTCTAGCCAAAATAAATAGCATAGACTCTTCTTTAAACAGTTCAAAACCCAAAAAAAATATGTTTGGTGTTATCATGCCGCAACAGGTAACGATGTGATAATGGCTCGAAGTCCATCTACGCATCCTTGTCACCTTGTTTTGAGGATAACAAAGATTTCATTTTTATTTTTAAAGGCACATCAGTGCGAATTTGGCTTGATATCAAAAATTTTGAAGTCTAGCATAGCTAGAAGATTTGGAATACTTATGCTTCCACCATCAACTTCAATTTCTCTAATGATCCATTGCTTAATAATTCTATCTATTTCTATCATCCTTAGAGCTTACTATACTAAAAATCCTCAATTCTTCATCCACCACCTTTCTATACTCTAGTATAGTTCATCAAACATACCACACGTTATGAGTTCAGGAACTTACCACAATCATATGAGTTTAGGAACTTATCCTAGTCAGACCAAGATCGTCCATTCGCTGAGGGGTTCCACCATACAATTATGATTCACGAACTTACCATACGTATGAGTTTAAAGAACTCGCACCTAATCTTAATATTCTCTAACTATCAAATATAAGTATGAGAAAAGAATCACCTTCTCGTCATACATATATCGATAGCGCGACACCAATATTTCAATGATTATCAATATAGGAAGCTAAGTGGTTGTCAAACCAAACACAAATTTCCTGCCCATACAAGGAATTGTACAACTCAGCCACTAACATGAGTCCTCCATTGAAATCCCACCTAATTCTAACTTTTCCTTTACTCAATACGAATTTCATTTAATTCGTATATCAACATTAATCACTCTTTCATGAGTTTACATAGTACAATTTCATAGTACAACTTTCGTACAACAATTCTGCTATAACATTTCCAATCAATAGATTGATCCTTTAGCCTTTTTATGACCTCACTAGATCACGTTGTGACCTTTTCTTATAATCGTATTATATTACGATTCTTTTCTATCTCATGATCGTTTTGTTTTACGATCTTTTCACTTTAATCATATATTATGATTTTATTTAAGTTTTTCATCTTTACTATTGGAGTCAGGTAACTCCAAATTCTTATCTTTATAACTTTTCAAGATTCTTCTTTGAATCTTATTTATCTTTCTCTTTACTTAATAATGAATTTCCAAAAATTCATCTTTTAACGCTTAAACTCTATTTGAGTTTATTCCTTATCCTCATCCCTGCGGTTATAGCCTAAGGTACCCCTACTTAAGGTTTATAACCTACAACTCTGATACCAACTTATTGCTCATATCCAAACACCATGGATAGCACCCGACAGTGGTACCTATCAGCTTGCCACCGACTTGCACGACGTCCCCTATGGAGAGTCTGGCTTTGGTGCATCCCACACAAGGGAGTCACCAACGAGAGGCTCGGGGCTCTTCACACCAACTTATGTTTATGGCTCTGATACCAACCTGTAAAGCACCCAAACCCGGGTCCTTTGAACCTCGGACCTGGTGCATCACGATACATCATATTTACCACTATTGCGGAAGATATAAACATAAATTGTTTATACAATTAAATTTATAACATATCCCAAGGTTTCTAACCTTAACTTAATACATACCTTCAGTAACTTAAAAGGTTTACAATATCATTTACATCAGATAACTAATTTGGTTATCATGTATAACACTATAATCTTGTCCTTCGCTTCTGTCTCTGTCTTTCCTTGAACATTCGTATTAATCTGAAATTTGTTATCATGATATAGCAAGGGTGAGCAACTATTTTTCCCAACAAGTTTAAATACAATAAAGATATATCATGATTGAAAGAATGAATAAGCTTTTGAATTTTCAACAATATAATAATTGTGAAAGAGCATGAATCGTAATTTTAATAATTGAATGATTGAATCAATAATTCTGGATGTCAATAATGACCATGAACAATTTAACTGAACCTTATGGTGATGAAGGTGATCAGCCTTTCATAATTGATGGACATATGCAACGTGCACTATGTGCGAATCAATAATTTAAGGAGGTGGAATAATTATAAAGAATTAAACCACTAGCATGCTTGAAACATAACAACTCAAGTTTGAGTTAAGAGAAACTTGCTCAATATAAACTTGAGTAAGGTTAAGGAAACTTGTTTGTACCGTCGATTACTGCTATGCAATCTAACTAAATCTCTTATGAAAGACCTATCAGTTATAAGATTGATCTTTTAATTAGCATAACATATTATACCTCATAATATCACTTTTTTATAAGTAATTATCTAACATTTGACCACATAATTAAATATTAGATAACACCTTAGCACCATACGCACTCATAATTCTAAAACTAGCACACATCGAGTCTTTAACAGTGTTCAATATAGTATGCTGAGTGGTTTCTTACAAACAACCAACAAACTACTTTCTGTCTCGTCTACGCTGTTTTCACAGTGAGTTAGATCGGTTGCTAGTTCGTATATACCTCCGCTCCTTGAAGGAATCGTTTAGCCCAGCTACTATACATCAACTATTAAGGAACATAACTGTACTACTACTTTATCATATACCTTATGAATTAACACTAAGTCTTTCATTTTATAAGTTCTTCTTTATAATCCATTAAGCCTGAATACTTAATCTAGCAAGTTGGATTATCCAAACATACAAATCCAGCAAACTGGATTCAAACTGACATCCAATTTCAGCAACCTAGATTCAAACTATCCTACAATTCAGCAAACCGGATTCATTAATTCAGTAAACCGGATTCATTAATTCAGCAAACCATATTCACCAATTCAGCAAGCCGGATTCAACAATTCAGCAAGCCGAATACCACAATCTAGCAAGCTGGATTTAAACTAATCCTTTTTTAACTATCGAATTTCCAATTCATCTTAAAATGCCACAATCATAATATCTCATCAACATTGAATAATCATAACCTTCAAAAATCAGCATATACCCTATATAGGATTTTTAAGCCATAAAAACATATTTTCTAAATTTTCAACATCACATAACTAATTTAATCCATTTATTCATAACTAAATCATTTCCATGAAAAATACCAAATCATCACAAAAAATATTTCTTTTCTGAAATTTGACAGAATATGTCATCCTTATAAACATATATTATTTTTGGAATTTTTAAATTCCATTTACTATGTTTAAATAGTCCAAAACTCCCAAAATATTGCTACATTTATCATAAATCGAAATGTTACCAGATAATTCTAAAATTTTCAGGGTATGACCCTGACATATATATATATATATATATATATATATACCTCCAGTACAAATTTCATAAGTATTGGAATTTCCAATAAAGAGTTATTCGAGTATACTCTTGACAGTATCCCTTTACCATAAAATCCATAACTTTCATTCTACATAGTCAAAAATTCTTAAATTTTTATGGGGCTTAGCTAACTTCCCATACTATCACTAGAGGCCTGTCAGAGATTGGGCATGGGGATAGAGCCATAGTAGTAGGGAGTCCTAATAGGAAAACAAAGTCTTTAAGTCATGGGCTTATTGCCTCCCTCCGTAGAGGTAGGAGTGTCAGGTAGTCCAGCTTTGAGGAAAGGCATTGTTCTTATCCGGTACTTGGTTTCTTCGTTAGATCAGATTTCTGGTTCCTTCATTATTTTAGCAAAAGTTCCTGCGGCGCAGGCTTAGATAAAAATCCTTCTTGTGCGGGATGAGATTGACCAGATGAGACAGCTGATACCAAACTACCGCTTGCATATTTAGTCCTTCGAAACCTGTAAGTGTCCTTCGGACCTTTAAAAGTTTTTGAGAGAGAGTACTTTAGGGCTTACGTCTAGCTTTAGTCTTGTCTCGGTCGGTAGGCAAGTCAAGTTGGTAAGTCAGTCAATTATACTGTTTGCATGTAATGATTGATACAATTGAAATAAGATCCCAAATCAACGCTTAGTGAGATTCTTGTGACCTCAGGGATAAAGTCTCGTTCGAGGCAGAGAGAGGAATAGACATCTCTGAGGTGCTTCCAGTAGGTTATAATTGAGGACCTTTCTTGACCCTTACCCTTCATTTATCAAATTACATAAGAGAAGAAAAGAAAACATAAGGTATTTGATATTGAGCTTGAGCATCCGAGGCTAGTTTCTTTTCTTTTATTTAAAATATGCTTATTTCGGAGGTGACAGGGCGAGTGGGGCCTGACGATTTCCTGAGTCAAAATAAGCGTAAGCAGTTGGAGCTCATCACCATAATTCGAAAAGTTTCCTAGAATTTTTAGAGTACAAAACATTGACGAAACTACTCCTGGAAGAGACTGACCTGTAGCAGTTTCCTTTCCCTTTTTTGAACAATCCGGACAGTTTTGACCAAAATAATCCCTAAGAATTTTGTACTCATTATTTTTGCATTCTACCACTTAGGTTTAACACTTAACTTATACCTCTAACACCTTTATTTGACGAATCGCAAAAAGAGTGTATAGATTTCAAATGGTACTCATATAAAGTAGCCTAAAGCTAGGGTTTTCTAACTTATTTTAAAACAAACTAAGTTTTTTTTCTTTTCTTTTCAACAAATCAACACCCAAACTTGTAAGATCTATGCATAATACACTTATTAACAAATAGATCAAGAGTTTTTAAGTTTGAAATCAAAGATCCAAGTTTTGATTGAAATTAATCAAAATAAATTACATAACTTAGAGTTAGGGTTGTATACCTTTTATGTGATATCCTTCTCCTCCTTTCCAAGATGGCTATAGAGCTTTACAAAACTCTCTCTCTCTTCCTCCCTCCTTAACCCACGGCTGGACACCTTCCTCTCTCTTTCTATTTTGTTTTTCTTTATAAGCTTTTGTGAAAAAAGGAAGTGAACTTTTGTTTTTACCAAAAAGAAGGTTACTAGAGTTGGAAAAAATTTATACATATAATACCTATATCTATACATAATCTCCCAACTTATCTTACAATATCTATCATTTCTCTCTCTCTTATCTCTTGCATTAATAGCAAATCTTGGATAAGAATATGGTGGTCAAATAGAAGAGTGACACCTAAGCTTGTGTGTGTAAGTAACTTTGAAAATGAGGAGCTTGGAAATGATTACTTCACATGACCAATACTCCCTCCTTTAGCCGCCCATCCTTCCTCATTTTTTTCCATTTTGTGATTTATTTTAATTGCCAAATTTACTTAGTCAAATGACTTAAAAGTCCCTCTTCCATTGGGCTAAGATTGGGCCATTCCTTTAATGCTTTTGAGCTTGAAATTAATTAGTTTGGGCTACTAATTAAAATGTACTTGGGCCTCCAAAAATTAATGTTATTATTTAGGTCATGTAAATTAGCACAGTCCAATACTTTAATTCTATATTACCCTATATATTTAATTAGGGTTTCTAGTCCACTCATTTGTAATTTAAATCCTTACTCATGTACATTTAATTTCTATAACCCAATTAGACTTACTTTAATTAGGTTATAAAATTAATTAGTTGAGATATATAAAACAAATCTCTTAGAGTTAGTATTTATTTTAAATACTATTATTCTCACATACCATAACCCTTAAGTTATTAAATTTTCATACCTAATATATAATGATTAGGTTACAAGACTTTCTTTCATTTGTTTATATAATAAACAAATATAAACAAACACATAATATTCATATTCATTTACTTACATATTCATATAAAATAATTTAATACATTGAGATAATAAAATAAATCTCTTAGATTATGTCACTAGTATATAATTAAAATACTAAGACCACTAAATAAAAATAATCCTTTAGGTTATTTAATTCCAATACCTAATTTATAACATTAGGCTATCAAACGTTCTTTTTAATATCTTTCATTATTAAAATAATTAACTTACTAGAAAGTCTACACCAAATAGGCCATTAATTGGACTTTCATTTAAAATTGTTTGAGCCACTAGTACTCAAGCATTATTAGTGTAATGACCGCGAATTTTTAAAACTTCGTTATTTGTTAACTATAAAATTTAATTGTTAATGAGTTAGTTTTGTATGATTATTTAAAATCTTGTGTAATTATTTGGTTAAGTGATTATGTGATTGCGCGTAACTGCTAGGATTAATTAAAGGGAGTCACTAAGGGTTTAATTAAATTAGTGGACTAGCCCTACGGTTTTAATATTAAAAGAATTGATAAAGTGCTGATTAATTAAATATTCAATTTAATTGAATATAGTGTGGGAATTAAATCGCATAAGTTAATTAATATAAATATTAATTAATGCGAGCAATATCAACATTAATGATTAATAGTCTACTTGGTAGTTTAATACTAACGGACTAGATTAGTTATTTAATTAACTAATTGAACCATTTACTTGAATCTTGTATTGGGAAGTTATGGTATACTAAATTAATTGGGTTTATATTGTATGGCTTATTTAATTAACTAGTAGCAATATAATGGGATACAAATTATGGGACATATCCCATTTATTTTCTACCGTAGTCTGAGAGGGAGAGAGAGAATTGAATTAAATTAAGCTGAGATGAACAGTAAATCCCATCCTCAGCCGCGTATGGATTTCTTGCGGGATTTCTTGCTGGATTTCTGTTGACGAAAATCAGGGCTAAAGATATGGGTCGATGTGATCAGCTGCATTGCCCATCATCTTCTTCTTGTTCCCGCTGGCTAACCAAATTGGACAAAAGCTTGGCATATTTAATGAATTGGCTATAAATTATAACTCCCGACTTCTCCTTCAGAGCTGCTGAGTTATAAATTCTACTAAAGAGGGGGGGTATTGAGAGCTTCAGGAGGAAGGGAGAGCTGAAGAAGGAATTGGTCGCGGATGATTTCGAACTTCGTTGTGTACTATGGAAAGAAGAGGAGGACTGCTTTTAAGTCTAGGAGGTAAGCCCTTTTTCCCAGTAGCCATTCCCAGTTATTCACAGTAGCCATATCAGTAGCCATGGCCTATTTATATGAATGCTAGGTATCATGCTTGTGATTCATTACTCTAATTGGGTGTATAAAACTTATAATTGATAGTAATATGTGGTTAATATTGAGTACACATGCTGGGTAAGATGATTTTAATGATTAAGATTTGAAGAAAGTTACTGAAATGAATCAGGGAAGACGACTCTGGTTCGTCACGCCGCAGCACCAGCAAATGACACCGCAGCGCCATGAATAATGGGCCTGACGTCGCAGCGTCAGCTTTGCGCCGCAGCGCCACGCCTAAAGGCCATGACGCCGCAACGTCATGCTTACTGCTTAGTCTCACGCCGCAGCGTCACGTATAAGGCCATGATGCCGCAGCATCAATCTTGCCGCGTGGTTTCACGTCGCAGCGCCACGCCCGTGTTTTGGCCGGGTTGGTCCGGATCGTGATGGTTCGGGTCGGGTTACGTAATTTAAATATTAATAGTTTTAATTAATTATTAATTCATTTCTATTAGGTAACCATTAAACAACTAAGATTAATATTGGGATTGTTTATTACAGTAATAATAAATAAACTCAATTAGTTATTCGTTAGTTAATCATATTTTGTTAAGCCTTAAATGCTTAATTGTATATCAAGTATCAACCAAAGTGGTGTTGTCTTAAGGCATAACTTATGATTAGCTGGGCAGCCGCTCCCTCACTGGGGAGCGAGACCCCCGACTGGGTAGTCGTAGTGGAAATCAATATGCTTTAATGATGTTACGTCTATTTTGAATCTAGTCTTTATGTGACTAATTGTTATATGAACATGTACTTAATTGTGTAGGATATTAAGGAGTGTGTGTTGTAATATTGTAGCAGACGCACCAGGCAAGTTTCCTAACGCTTGTCTAACCCTTGTGTTGGTCAAGTTTTCTATCCTAACTCAAATTATTTATTAAGCAAGTTTTCCCTAACCTTACTCGAGTTAATTATTTAAGCTGGAACTTTACTCCCAAGCATGCTCTAAGTGGTTTAATTTCTTTACGATTATTCCACATTGATATTATTGTGATTCGCACTTGGTGCAATTGAGCGCGTACAGCCTTTGACTTGTGCCTTAATTAAAGTTCTATATTGCATGAACTGTTCAGAGTTAAGGCTAAGCCATTGTTCGGCTAGACATAAACATATTTAATAAAAGCTTTCGAAGCCATTTGAAGGTGCGGATTCTTAGACTAATATGAACACCCCGGAAATATAGGGGAGTACCCCACGTATCTAAATATAAGATACAAGAACAGAAATTAAATGTTATGCATATACATAGTGTACTAGAGGCTGATCCCCTCGAGTACGTATTTCTGAGCCAGTAACCAAAGGATCAATTAGCTATTGATTCCATTGGAAGTGAAATGTTCATGGTCTATGTTGATTATTGTTTATATCAAAAAGTAGTTATTATTCTTGCTTTCGTTATTCTCATCGTTGAATCACTTTCGGATATCTTTTTCATTCATGATATATATCATTTCTTGCTGTTATTTAAACTTGCTGAGCAAACTAGTTGCTCACCCTTGTTATATCATGAACCCTATTGCAGTTAAGCCCGAGACCTCAGGCAAAGATAAGGGCAAGGAGAAGATAAAGTAATAAACTTCAAGTAGCTGACTTTATTTTTATGCTTAGTTTAATTTACTATCAATATAATTTAAACCCTGATTTAATATTTAGGGTATGTATTGATTTATGTATTAAGGTTATCAAATCTTGGGACTAGTAACACCTTTTGAATAAATAACATATGTTTATTATACTCCGCATTTAGTTATTGTATGTTGTTTGGAGGTGGATGTTTGTATTGGATCGTGATGACCAGATTCGGGTATCTGAGACTCGAATTTGGGGGCGTCACAATTAGACCATCACTTGGGCTACTAGTTTATTAAATCTTTTGCTAAACATTCCAATTGGGCTAAGTTAGTAAGTTTATATATTAATTATTCAAGTCCATAATCAATTAAATGAGTGGGCTTGGTTATTTAACCAATTGGACTAGTCCACTAGTATTTATTTATTAGTTGGACTATTAATATAACACTTAAGTTTATTAGCTCCTCATATTTATAATATTTATAAATATGTTATATAGCTTTCCTTTTTATTTCTTAGTCACTTAAATTAAATAAATTAACTAACTTATTTAATTCACATAACACATATTCACTCATATTTCCTTACAAATGGAAATTTATTTAGTAAATAAGATATTACAATTAAAATAATATTCCCTCCTTATTAAAATAATTCAATGCTAGAATTTATTTTAATATCCTTCATTCAAAGTATACAATATTTCCGTATACTAAACTAATGATTTAGCTTCATAATATAAATTGTTTCATAACAATTTATTCATGCGCAATAAATATACCTATTTATCATCATCATTCATCTTGCTACAATATATATAGCACATCACTAAGTATATATATGTGTACTAATATACATTTTCTTTAACCTTATAGCATCCCTTCATTTGAAAATTTATTTTCTTAATAAATTTTCTACTTGTATCATTATTAAATTTCTTACACCATTTTAGTTCACATCAAATTTATAGGTATTGTAATACCTTATCCATAATGTTCCTTCAAGTACATATAAATCCATTTATAGGGTTTTGAAATTTTATAACACATATTTTCTCTATTCTCTTTCAAAGAGTAAACCATATAGGTTTTTCTTAAAAATTTTAAATAAATCCACAAATTCTCATCTAAGTTTTATTCTTTAACCTTTAATTAATCATTCAAGATTTTATCAATAAATCTTATAAATTTTTGGGTTGTCACAGAAACGCTCCCATGGTATCACACCATCTCCAGCACGGCTTTTGTTGGCCTTCCACCAATAGTTCGCTTCACATTTCATCATAAAGGTGGCGAACCCTGTCTTCTGTTCTTCAGTCACCCTTGCAACCTCGAACACTTTTTCCATTTCTTCGATCCAGGTTTGGGCTTCAATCGGGTCTAGTGTTCCCCTGAACTCGGGAGGTCCTACTAGCTTAAAATCCTTGAAACTAGCCAAATGCTACGCGGGCTGCCGCTCTGGCTGTTCTACAACAGGTGGGGGTCTATTTTGCATGGCTTTTGCCAGCAACTCAGCAAACGCTCTCATTGGGTTGGGTTGATCCCGTACTTCGCTTTCTGACTCCTCAACCCGCTGGTTATGCGATCGTCCTTTTGGCGGCATGATCTAATAAAAGAAAACCACCGGCTTTTACTTATAGTTTTATGCTTTATGCAATAAATCATTTAAGTCAGCAATTAAGAGTAAAAGCATCTATCAACATATTTGATTTAAATAAAACAACTGCACTTATTATCATATACCACTATTTTAATACAACCTGACCCAACATGTGGCATACTTCTATAAACGCTCAATGGCATGGCCAGCCAACCACTAATTATCCCTTAAAGAACAAAAAGTGGGGAATAATAACCTTCCATCCCTCTATCAGAAACAAAAATTGGGGTTCAACTACTATCCCATGCATGCTACAAGAATAGGAATTTACAACACAAGTATGCCCCTATTATAACAAAAGTGGGGCCTACTGCAAACATAATACAAAAAATAACACATCACCGCCTGCTATGGCGGACTGTAACTCTAAGCTCTCGTCGAGCCAGCCTGTCGACCACTCGGCGCCTAATCACGCGCCTGCTGCTCCCCTCCTCCCTGGGGTATCTCCTCACCTTGTCCCTCAGCCTGCCAATGGAAGTCGTCAAGACTAAATTGAGGGAATCAATCCTGGGTGCCCCCTCTACTAGGATTATGTTCGCAACCTCCAGATCAAACTCTGCAGTCAGGGCTGTCAACTACTCTATAGCCTCATATTTCTCCAGACGAGTAGTCTCCAGCTGATCCTCTACCTGCTGCGTCTATCCTACCAACACCACATTCCTCCCTAAGAGGTCATAAACCATCACACTAAACTGAACAGAAACCTCACGTCGATCGTGAACCTCTGCCTCTAGCTCGACAATCCTCTAGTCCTTTTCCTGTAGCCTCTAGGTCAACTCCGCCTTTTCCCCCAAAGTCTGATACGCTAATGACTTGTACCGCTCCTCCCGGTCCTGGTGATCCTGGTTCTGATCCTCTAAATGGGCTACTCGATTCTCGAGCTCCTCATTCCTATTTGTCAGCTTTTTGATGATATCACTAGCAGTACTGCCCATGCCATCTGTATACTCAGGTGGCTCATCATCCTCCACCACTAGATCCTCCTCGGGATCCTCATCCTCCCCCTCATCACTTAACTGCCTCAACACTCCTCCGGTAACCGGCTCCTCCTCAGAACCATACTCGGCCTTAGACTCATCCCTAGTGTCCATCATCTCTAGCTCACTCGGTTGCACCTCTACTAAACATTCTGTTTCCACATGAATATCTGTGAACTCCACCTCTCCAGCATGACTGGACTCTCTTATCTCAGACATCCTACAGCTACAGACAGAAACAAACAGACAGCAAGATGTCATTGTCACAATAAAATATATTAATTGATAAAATGTAATGATATTTTATCATGAACAATATCGGCTCGATGAATTTCCACAATCCATCTCCAAACACAACTCGACTCAATGGATCTCCTCGACCCATAACCTAGCGTACTCTATACGAGTTTAATTCTAAGGTTATAACCTAGGTTTCGCATTCCTAAAGTTTATAACCTACATCTTTGATACCAACCTGTGACACCCCTAAATTCAGGTACCAATACCTCGAATCTGGTGCTCACGATAAAGTATATCCATACACCTCTAAACAACATAAATCAACTAATGCGGAATAAATAAACATATGTTGTTCATTTCAAAAGGTTTACTACGGTCCCAAGGTCTATAACCTTAAATAAAATACATCACGAAACACTTTAATAATACAAAAAGGTTCCATGATTACAAAACGGGATAGTAACATATAAATATTCAACATGTAACTATTCCTTAAGCTTTCCTTTGCCTTTGTCCGCTTTGGAACTCTTCGGCTTAACTGCAATAGGTTCATGATATAGCAAGGGTGAGCAACGAATTTGCCCAGCAAGTTTAACAACAAGAATGAAGATATATCATGAATGAATAAGAGTAATAACCGCATAGATCAATAATTTAAGAACATTGATGAAATAGCTGAATAACATAACCAACGTTCAAATGAAGAAATGAATATTAATTATTTACTGATGAGTGGTCCAATAGACCATTAACTTTTTGGCCAAAGAATCAATCATTCAACTGACCCTTTTAAAACCTGGCCCCGTCAGTAGTACTTGAGGGGATCAACCTCTCTTACCCTATGTATATGCATAATATTTAACTCTGACTGCATCGAATAAGCGACACATTATAATCCCCTAATAAGAATTCCTCTCTCAGTCCAAGAATCCGAACCAACTACTGGTTTGGATAGATTTTAAAATAATAACCTATACATGTCTAGCCGAAACAAATGGTATAGACTATTTCCTTAAACAGTTCATGAATGAAAAACTTAAACGTTTCACAGTCCAACAACAGATCATGAATTCAAATACACAAGGTGCGAATATCAATAATTATCTTTGATGTGGAGTACTTGACAATAATTAATCCACTAATAAAATTTGAAAGTAATAACTCGATTTGAGTCATGAAACTTACAATAAGATATAATACTTGCTCAAATATAAAGGTTGAGTAACTTTAGGAAACTTTCTCAATAAATAACTTGAGTAAGGTATGTGAACTTGCACAATATACAATATTTGTATAAGATAGGAAACCTGCTCAATTATAATTCGAGTAAGGTTAGGGAAACTTGCCTCGAGCGTCTGCTATAAAATTATAATACATGCTCTTCAATTATCCTACACATATAAATACATATTCATATAATAATTAGTGACATAACGGATACCAAATAATGGTTTATACAACTCTATAATGATTCATTCTTATTAAGAATAAAATATTAAATAAGGTTATACACACTAGCTACGACGTTACAACGCTTGCACGTCCGTACGCCAACCTTGCCTACCCGAATGCCCAAGCGACATGCATTTGCGTACGCTTAGCCTGCCCATTCGATTTATCGAATACTCATTGCTTAATGTTAAGCATCATTATAATACATAACATTCATGTTTTAGAACTTATAACAATGTCTCTTATTGTCGGAAGCATTACACGTGCACACACGCATGACCGACGCCTTCTGTTTGCACAACAGCCCTAAAAATGGTTAATTTCATAATTGATCCAGGTAGAAATTTTCAATTCTAATTAATGGAAGTTTTAGGTCTATCTCTAAGCTTTCCGGATCATCTTGAATCACCTAATCTGAGTCCGTATGAGAAAGTTATGGCCATTTTTCTAACGGGCATCGAAGCTGAGTCGGGCAGGCGCCACCAGGCGCGCGGCACTAGGCGCGCGTGGTGGACGGTAGCATGTGCACGCGGGTGCATGGGAATTGGCGCGGGCGTGCGCGGGCGGCAGGCCCTTGCCAGACTTCGTAATTTTGACCCTCCTTCACTCCAATCCTCATAACTTCTTCTCTAGACATCCAAATTAGTCCATTTCGGACTCTATGGACTCCTAAGACATAGAGCTACAACATATCAAAAATTTACAGACACCCATTAACAATAATATAGCCAAATCTTTGGCCAAAAATATCAACTTATGCTCTATTGTTTTATGTTCTAAGTGTTATTCACTAAAATCATCATCAAATCTTTGTTTTTACACCTTTTTACTCCATTTCAACTGGGTTAACTTCTTAACCCATGGAACTATAATATCATAACAACAAACAAATTAAACCAACATGATTTCTAGACGTTTAAGTCCTCTAAAATAGTCCGAATGTCCATATTTGTCCAATAGTCCATTGTTCTTGCTCAATTAAGCCAAGGTAAGGATTTCTTGTGATTTTGTTCCACTTTAATGATATTAATAGCTTATATAGTCTCTTAACAACATATATAAACAACCACAAACAGCAACCACAACAAGAATCGCAACAGAACTCAAACCCATTAACAAAAGTTTAAAAGTTTCAAAAATCATAAAAACTTAGAAACTCTTAACCAAATCAAATGGAATGAGTTTGTGATAATGATTTACCTCTGTAAATCCCTTCTAGGTGTTAAGAAGATTAGCTAGGCCTTGGCTTGAGTGCTTCTTCTTGTCCTTGGCTCTTTCTTCTTCCTTCACCTGCACCCACTTCCTTCTTTCTCTCTCTAGAACTTCTTTTTCTTTCTTCTTCGTTGAAGCTTACTTCTGCAGATTACTTCCTTCCTCTCTTAGCAAATGGACTGAGCTTGATTCAAAAGAAGGAAGCGGATTGAATGATTTGGAAAGATGAAGTTTACGTAAGTCTTTCTCTTCTTCTCCACCTGCTCCTTAAATCTTCAGCAATCTCCCTCTCTCTCTCTCAACTTCTAGCAACTGAACTTATAAATGAAATGGAATGGATTGAGCAAAGGAATCTATTGAATGGCTTTGGAGGAGATGAAATGGGTGGCTTCGGGAGAAATGAAAGGGGTGGAGCATTTAAGAGAAATGTTTGATAAACATGTTAGGCAAATTGGGTTTTCAATGTGCATAGTGTCTAGAAATGTCTAGCTTGCCGACACCCCCTCCCCTAACTTAATTCCTATTGGTCCAAATGTTTACTAGCTTCCCATTTATGCGACAAGCCATAAATTAATACACCCATTTGTCTCTACCATACCTGAATACTCCCTCATTTGTACCAAATTTGCTCAATAACTCTACCCAAAATTAAAATGGGTTATCCCATAAAATATTGAAATGGGTAAAAATAATAAATACGAGATTTGTCCATTTATTCGGATACAAATTAAATCACTAACGAGCTCAAATAAATATTCCAACACTTGGAAAAATTATCTCATCACATACACGCTTTAACGAAATTTTTAGAAATTGAAAAAGACGTAAAATATTTTAGCGTGAATAGTGCCCGTGGATAGGGATTCAGCGATAATACGCAAAATAAACTCATTCACTTATACGAAACTACAACACGTAAAATTTCATGCATTCACTTAATCCAGGTTGTCCCATAACCTTTAAACACGTAACACAAAATAATGTTACTAAAATTTATAATATTCATTAATATACATAAATTCAAATTACAAGGCTATCCAGAATTCACGGTCATTACAGTTCCTTTACTAGATCTGACAATCTGATCATCTGCCCTTTCAACTCGTCGAACTCAGCTAGGGATACCATAGCCTTGCTGATGAGTGGAGAGTTGGATATGGCTATGGGGGCTAGGCCTTCGTGTTGAGTTCTTGCTTCCACCTCTCTTGGGGGTTTTCCAATCCTCCGTATATATTCCCTATTTTTCCTTGCTTCACTTTCTTCTTTCAGCATATTCGCACTTAAATTGGTTGTCCCTGTGGGTTGCTCTCCATTTTGTACCATGATCTTTTCGCCATCAACCAAGTCTTGTATTTTGTGTCTCAAAGCCCGACATTTCTCTGTAGGGTGGTCCGGAGCCTTTGAGTGATATGCACACCTCTTTAATGGATCGTAATTCCTTCCTTTTGGGTTTGCAGGCGGGGAAAACTCAATAATTTTCTTTTGGGCTACCAGCAAAGCTAGAATGTTTTCTATCGGCTCACCTAAGGGTGTCATTCTCCTATTCCTCACGAGTCTCCGTGGAAGTGATAGATTGTTACTTTGTGCTCTGATTGGGGGCACGTTGTATAGCCCTATTTCGTTCTAACCTTGTAATACGAGCACACATCCTCTTCTTCTGCCCCATTATTCGTCTCTGAGTTATTCCCATAGCTCCCTACCTGAAGGTATTTGGCCATTCCTCCCAAAGCGGTGAAATCCTTGTTTTTCCCAGTTTTTAAGCCCATTTCTGCCATTTCGCCATGTCTGACTATCTTTGAAAATGGCTTGCCTATGCCGGCTAAGACCCTCTCATAATATGGCATTTCTTGAATGTCTATGAAAGTCATCACCATTTCATTCTCTAACATAGGTGGGCTTACTTTTGCTGTCATTCGCCTCCATCTCTGGGCATAATCACGGAATGACTCCTTAGGTTGCTTCTTGATTTTGATCATTTGGTATCGATCAGAAGCCATCTAGCACTGGAAGCTGTACTGGTTCAGGAAAGCATGGGCTAACTCTTCGCAGCTATGGATCTTGGTATTGTCCAGTCTAACATACCAGGTTCTAGCCTCTCCGGTTAAGCTCTTTTGGAAAACTTGTACTCTGAAGCTTTCGTCTTGGGCATATGATCCCAGTTCTCCTATGTATACTCTCAGGTGGGTGTAAAGATCTCCTGACCGAATGTATTTCTCGAAGTCTAGTGCTTGGAATTTGTCCGGATAACGAGCACCAGGAAATATGCAAAGGTCTGAGTAGTGTGTCGTAGGTTCCCACCCCTTTCATAGAGCAGATGGCTTCCTCCATTTATCTTATCTTCTTTCTGGCTTCCCCGATTTCCTTTTCCTCGGGGACTTTGATTATCTCCTTTGTTTTACTGGTAGGATCTTTGGTCGCTTTACTGCCGAGTTAGAATATCGGATCAGAAATTTGTGTGTCATTTGTCTTGATTGGGATTTGGATTCCTCCTTATGTAGAAGATTCAGGTTAAGTAGTTGATTTTAGATTTTGGATCATATTACATTGTTCCTCTAATAGATTAGCCATCTCAGAAACTTGTTTTTTGAAGCTTTCGAATTCCTCCTGAAAGACGGGAATCGGATCAGGTGTAGGATTCTCATACATCTTGACTGGTGGCGTTCTGACCTTCCGAGTTTGAAGTCGCGTTCGATGACCAATCTACAAATAAAACAGGATGTAGTTTAGTTTTGAAAATCAGGAAATGCAGATGTATGTTGATGCAAGGTTTTATTTTGGGGTTTTTTAATCTTTTCCTGCAAAATAATGGTTAGCGGTTTTATGACAGGATAAGAAGATGGAAGATAGTTAAACAAAGGATGATATTTCGCACATGTGTAAGGAGTAATAAGGCATGAAGAGACTTCTCATAACGTTGGGTTTATCTGAGGCTGACCTACCCTAGGATTACTCTCGCGGGCTTTTCGGCATGAAGGTCCCCAAATCTTCGCAACCTACTCGATGGGAATGAATCTGATCTTTCGATTGTAGCGGATCTGAGTGGTGCCTTTCTTGAGCCTCGCGGGGGAACACCCCCTTGAGTCCAGTAATCAATAGCTGATGGGTTCGCCTCCTGGTAGAGGAATCACACAACATATATTCATCGTGCCTCACCGCATGCATATGATGACAATTATGCGAAGCAATTAAATAAAGCATGTAAAACATTCGTCGCAACATTCATTCAAATCATTCACACCACACATAGATAAGAAAGGAAAACAACAAGATTGGAACGCGACTTAAGCCCTCTACTGATCCCCGGCAGAGTCGCCAGCTGTCGACGCCGAGAATTTTTTCCTAATTTTGTTATTTCTCCCCTTTTTAAGATTTCGATTTATTTATTTCGCTTAAAGGATGAGTTTTAGGAAAAACCTGACATAAATGCCGATGGAGTTTTGATGAGTGTATTTTATATACACAAATTGGGTACTTTTAGCCTTAATAATTTGTAAGTCTTTAGCTATTTCGTTTGGTTTTATGTGTTTTCATCTTATTGTTGTGTAATGTAGTTTTGTATTACTTTTATATGTATTTGTGTGATTTTATGTATTTTTACTTTGTTTCGTAGGTATTGAAATAAAAGCTCTTGGGATCAATGCGTTTTCGGCGTGAATTTGGCATTTCAGCTGCTTGTTTCTCAATTTCACCCATGTTCCAATCCGAATCTCTCAAAACTCAAAGAACTAAAGTTGTAGATTTTGATCTTAGCTTTCCAGAACATCTGGAATCATTCAATTTGAAGTTCGTATGAGAGAGTTATGGTCATTTTACCATCGGATTTTGCATGCATTTTACGCAGCAGTTGCTTCGGGCTCAATTTGAGCCTTGCTCCATTCTGTATCTCGACGAGCTCCAGTTATGGACGTTGTAGAGCTACTTCTTAGCTTTCCATATCCTACTTAATCACCTTAATCCGAGTTCAGACGAAAAAGTTATAGTTATTTTCCCAACAGACGTTAGAGCTGGAAAATAGTGCAAAAGCAGTGCCCGGCGCAGCTGCGCCCCTTCCTAGTACAAATTCGGCGCAGCTGCGCCCTTATGCAGAAATCGGTGGATTTGGGCGGCGCAGCTGCGCTCGGACGCAAGCCAAAGTCGGCGCAGCTGCGCCCGGCATCCAAGGAACTCAGTATGCAGCGCATCCAAGCGCGCAGCTGCGCCGGATTCGCCAGATTTCGCGATTTCAGCTCATTTTTGGTCAAAATTCGTGGGCTAAGCTAGATTTTTACTTAAGGAACTATAAATACAATATGTAGCCTCCATTTTTAGGAGAGCTAAACCCTAGAAATCAGATTCAAGAGAGGGAGGAGCTACCAAATTCATCACCAAGGAGGGCCAAAGTGCTACAAATCAAGCTATATCAAGCAAAGGCCAAGGAGCTAAAGCATCAAGGATTGCAAAATCAAGGAGGAAAAGCTAGAGATCATCATCAACCCAACAAACAACATCTGAATATACATCAAAATTGGTTTTATCTCTAATTTCCCTTCTGATTTGTAATTTAACATGATGTATAAATTGAATATGATGTTATTTGTAGCTACCATGAACTAGATTTTTATTCTAAGATTTCAATGGAACCCAACACCTAGTTTGAATTGAATTATCTCTCTTTGATATTAGTTATCATTTTAGAATTGGATATCATAATTTGCGCTTCATGTATTAATTACCTTGATCATCAATTAATGTGATAATCTATATGGAATTGAGAAAGGAAATATAGATTGAGATCTGATTATGCTAGCATGTGTTCATGAATTCTGCATGTGATGGAATTTAAGATTCGTGCCTAGGATAGAGACATACCGAAGCACCATATGTGGCCAATTGAGAACTTATGCTTCAACCCTTTTTTATTGTAATTCACATAGAGATATAGTGTGTTAGTCATCTAGGGTGTTCACATTCATTCTATCAATTGTGGATTTAGTGTGATACGAATATGGTGCATCGAGAGGTGGCTATATTTTACATTCGTGTTCTCGACCAACATTCTAACGTAATAAATTGCGAATTGAATGTCTAGCATAATTTATGCTGAAAGTTTAATTGATTGATCACCTATATGAAATTGAAAAGTGGATTATAGTGTTGAGACTTAGTTTTGATATCATACGAAAGTTAGAGATTTTTGTGGGTGATGTATGAGATTATGTGGCGTGTGTCTTATTCATTATCTTCAAGAATGGATGACTTGCTAGTATTTAGGATAGAGATATACCTAAATGCCATGTGTAACCATTATGAGATTACAAACTTAATGACTCCCTACACGGAGGTTCATTCGTTTGATGGGTAGATTGACTAAGATTATGTGGCGTGTGTCTTGTTGATTATTCATGGAATTGAATGGATTGTTGGCATGTGGGATAAACATATACCTATGTGTCGTGTATAGGTGATTTTCATATGACCATACACCAAGGCTTATGAATAAGGTGAAATTCTCGGTTAACAATTCTTGTGTATTAACTAGTTGAAAAAGAGAGAGATAATAGATTTAAATGAAGTGTTGGGGGAAATTGTCATCTTAGACTTGTTAATACTAGATTTACATTATCTTAAAAGCTTGTCAATTAGTTAATCAAACAACTCAAGTTTTCATTGTTTAAATAAGATTGAAATGATAAAAGGTTAATACTCGGTAAACATTAGAAACAATTCCTCGTGGGATCGATACTTTACTTACTCTTTATTACTTGTTGACCGCGTATACTTGCGCGTATTTTTCGGTTGCAAAATCGACCAACAGGTTTCGAAAGGTTGATTTTAACGATGGGTCAATTAAACAGAGCCGCCAGTTGGTAAAGGTTTAAATGGATGTACCAACTCATCTGGATTTTTGGATTTGTGTAATATGGCCCAATATGTGACTCCGTAAATTTGATCTCGAAACCGAGATTCATAGAGTTCTGTGAAAATACGGTTACCGTATTTTAATATTTTTTTAAGTGTGAAGTGTGTGTGTGTGATTTTGAAGGAAATTGATATTTAGTTTTGGATCAAAAATGTGAGAAGTGCGTTATTTTGAAAGCAACTTCAAACCTCTTTGAACCTATGCGCGAAGGATTTGATTTGGGGAAAAGTTTATTTTAACTTTGATTTGATAAAAGTTTTTTAGGGTGACATTTTGGAAAAACGTTTTCAAACCCTTTGCCAAATAGGAATCGAGATTTTTTGGTACTTTCAATTTTAACTTAAAGTGGTCTTACTAACCCAAATGATTTGATTTTGATTTTAGAAGATCTTTGTCGTTTGGTTTAGAAATCATTTTTTGTTGATAAACGGGAAATTAAACATCAAAATAGGGTCGGGGCGATCCGTGAACATGAAAGCCATCTCAATAGCCCTGAACACCCGCAATCGCAATTTTCACTATCACGGGACCTTAAATCTGGTTTTCATGGGATAGAACCCTCGATACCGTTTTAAGGTCCAAATTTACATTTACAATGACCGGATACTAACTTTACAATCGAAATAATGTCCATCGTGGAAATCATGCCAAGATCCATTTTAAGGATCCCGACTCCAAGATTCCTAGGCTAACATCGGGATAAACAATACATTAAAATAAAAAAATTGATAAAAGGAGATCTAGGAAAGGGCTCCCGTAAACCTTATCCCGTAGATCACACAATCGAAGCCAACATCGTGAGGGACTATATGTATTGATGAGATCCATTGATAGGACTTAGAATCGTGGAAATAAATTCGTAGATCTAAGATTCCCCGGATCTATACAATGACACAATCGGGATTTAAATCGAGAAATATATCCCAAACAGGCTATCAGGTGATTCAATTGTTAGAATCCCTTGACGGCGCGTAGGTGGGACCCCCTCACCACTAGATACGGCTCTAAGGTTTTGTGGAGTGTTTAAAATCGATTGAAAACATTAAAAATGACAATATTTAACCTAGATCCGAGCCAATCTAACATAAAGGTTCAAGCTTTGAAGCTTTAGAACCGGTTAAGGGCTAGATCTGACTAAATCTAAGGTAGATCTAATAGAAAGATTTGATTTTTAACTATATACAAGCAAAATAATCCATAAAATAGATAGATCAGTAGATAAGCAACCAATATATGTAAAAAGATTGAAACTTTAAATAGATCTAAGCACAATAATATATATAATAGGCAAGATCTATACTAGATCTAATAGATCTATATCAAATCTATATAAAAATCAAATCTTTCACCAAAATAAATGATATATACACTAGATCTATATTGAATCAACACAAAGATCGAATCTTTTACTACAAAAACACAAATATATGCTAGTTCCACTAGATTTACATTAAATATACATAAAGATTGAGTCTTTCACCTTGGGAATGGTGAAATACTCCTACTTGAGCTTGAATCTAGATGGCTTGTATCTAATTTGATGAGACTAGCTAGATCTAGATGGGTATTAGAGAGGTTTTTGGGTGTTTCTCTCATTAAGCTACACACTTTCTCTCTCTAACTAAGCTAGCTCTCCCAAAATTGGTTGAATTTCATCCATTTATAGAGGAAAAGGGGCAGCACAGGTGCACCTACTGCTGGCCGCAGGTACAGCTGCGGTTGGCCTGGGGTGGGTCCCGCTTGCTCGGTTTTCGTGTCACGAAGTCAGTTTTTCGTGTTGTCCACTAAAATATTCGTAACTTTCAATCCGGAGAGAATTAGGAGACGTGTCATACCAATCCCAAAAGATCTTTCTGATAGCTTCATAATGATATATCATTCGTCCAATTCTGAGTTCGAAAAGGCATAGAAAAATGGGAAAACCATCTCTGGGTAAATGTCGGCTAGTCGTTCACTTTGCTTTACACTGAAACGATCATAACTTTCAATCCGGGGATAGTTGAGAGACGTGCCATACCATTCCAAAAAGCTCTTTCCAAGAGCTACGTAATAAGGTTTGGCCAATTCTAGATTTGGGAAGATAGAGCAAAATGTAAAAATAAATCTTCATATCGATGCCAATTAGTCGACCGTCATGCCCTAAATAACTTGTTACTTCGTAGTCGTTGTGATGACTCCTCATACTTTGGTTTGAGTCCTGAAATCCTCTGTTCGGACATCTCATTCTCTGGCTAAAATGACTCTTTTTCCCTCCTGTCAGGGTTAGAAGATATATACAAAAATTTTGGGTGTTTACATTCAACATATCCATAAATATGGTTGGCGCATTCATCAACCCGAAAGGCATTACCAGAAACTCATAATAACCATAATGAGTCCTAAATGTCGTCTTAGGTACATCCTCTCTCCTGACTTTTAGCTAGGGATACCCAGTTCTCAAGTCAATCTTTGAAAAGTATTTCGCGCCCTTCAACTGATCAAACAGATCATCGATTATGGGCAACGGATACTTATTCTTAATTATCACTTTGTTCAACTCTTTATAGTCGATATAAAGTCTCAATGGCCTATCCTTCTTCTTCACGAACAACACTGGTGCTCCCCACGGAGACACACTCGGCGGAATGTACCTTTTGTTTAATAATTCCTGAAGTTGAATCATCAACTCCTTCATATCTATTAGTGCCATCCTATATGGTGCCCTCGAAACTGGTGTCGTACCAGGCATAACATCTATCATAAACTCGAGCTCCCTATCCGGCAGAAGACCTGGCAATTCATCCGGAAATACATCCGCAAATTCACTTACTACGGATATTTGACCCATATCTGACCCCATACGTTGGGTATATATAATGTAGGCTAAATAACCCATATATCCTTTCTTAAGCAATTTCCTTGCTTGCATGATCGTCAGACAACATGAGTGTCTCAACGATTTACTACTATGAAACACTACCTTAGAAAGCTTCGCAGTTTTAAGGTTTACTAGCTTCTTGTGGCAATCTATTACTGCCCCATGGTTGAATAACCAATCCATTCCCAGAATTACATCAAATTCCCCTAGCCGAATCGGAATTAAGTCTACCGATAGTTCAAAACCCCATATCTTAACGCAATAATTTCTATAAACGTCCTCAACAGGGATTACCTCTTTGTTCACAACTTCTATGTTCAGGGGAGTCTCTAGATTCTCTAGAGACATACTTAATCTTCTAGCAAATTCATACGATATAAAAGAACAGGTCGCACCCAAATCAAACAATATATAAGCATTAATATTATTGATCGGGACGATACCTGAAACTACATCAGTAGATGTCATTGCATCTTGGACCATCATGTTGAAGGTCCGAGCTGTCGGTCTATTTGGTGGAGCTGAACCTATTATCGTCAGCTTCCCACTGTTAGTCCCATTGTTGCCGCCCCCTCCGTCGGCTCCCTTCTTTGGGCAATTCTTTGCCATATGATCTACAGAACCACAGACAAAATACCCACTGCTCTTTTTAGGATTGAGGCAGTTAAAAGAGATGTGTCCCTCCTCCCCGCACTTGTAGCACACTGCCTTACCTTTCAGACACACTCCTGAATGGTTCTTTCCGCATGTCTTGCATGCTTCAAACCTCTTCTTAGGCTCCCCTTGTCTATTTTCGGTATTCTCGAAATTGTTTCACTTCCTCTTCTGGCCTAAGCCACTTCCACCGCCCGCTTCGGTCTTGACTGATACCTCAGTCTTACCTTTATTATTCATCTCCTTGTTGTAGAGGTTCAAAGCCTCACTTCCTCCCTCGACTATTATAGCCTTTTCTAAGATCGTTCCGAATGACCCTATCTACAACACAAACAACTTGTGGTAGAGCCAGGGTTTCAATCCCTACTCGAACCTTCTCATCTTCCTTTCCTCCGTATCAACCTGATGCAGAGAAAAACTTGTTAGTTCATTAAACTTAGTTGCATACTGGAACACGGTCATGTCCTCTTGTTTTAAATTTAGGAACTGGATTTCCATACGACTCTACATGCTCTGAGGGAAATAGTTCTCAAAGAATATCTCCTTGAACGTTTCCCAAGCAACAACACCTGCTCCAGCCCGACTCTGGTTGGCCTCCCACCAGAAGTTAGCCTCCCCTTTTAATAGGTAAGTAGCAAAAACCATTTTTTACTCCTCACCTACCCTAGCGATCACAAACGCCTTTTTCATTTCTTTGATCCATGATTGAGCCTATATAGGCTCGATGGTTTTTCAAAATTCAGGAGGTCCCACACTCTTAAACTCTTTAAAACTTACCCCCGGCCCAACCGACGGAACTATACTTGTGTTAATAGGATTCCTTTGTTGGAATGCCCCTAACAATAAGTCTAAAATTTGCTGAACGGGATCTCTATCCCTATTATCATTCTCGTTACGAGATTCTACTTGTTCATTTCTTTGTCGTCTTCTTGGTGGCATTTTCTATTTAAAATAAAATATTAATATTATTATTTTATTTCTTATCTTTTAAAGCATTCTTACTTAATGCTAACACATACATATGACAAGCATATTTAATAAAACTTTATATTAATATGCTTCATTTCCTTACATATATATAGTTATCCACTATATTTACATGGCATAGCAACTCCGGCTATATACTTCTACATCCTTCTATTAAATACAAAAAGAAAGGATTTACCTATTCTAATCCTTAACTTATACAAGAGTTAGGATTTACAAAATTTATCCCGCTATGTATAGAAAAAGCTGGGATTCACATCATACAGATATATATTTACACACACATGTTAGGTTTGTATATAGCGCGAACATGTAATCAAATTACATAAATAGTGCGGAAGCGCGATATAAACATATTTTCAAATTTTTCTTACAAACCATCACCATGATCATCCTTATGTTTAATTATCAATTAAACGAAAGAGATTGAGAATCAGATTCATACCCTCGTAGATCAAAGCTTCCTCGGGTACAAGTTCAACTCCAAATCCTTCACGTTCTCCTTGAAATTCACCGATTAAATTCCTTCCTTTGATCAACGTTAGCCACCCAAGTGTTTAGCCTCTAGAGGTTATCCACCAAAGAATAATATGTATTCAAGAAGATGGGTGTTTTTCAAAACCCTAGTTTCTATCTCTAGAGAAATTGTAAGTACTCTCTCTCTAATTCTTATGGAAGAGTGTGTAACCTTAATCTATGATAAGACTCCTCTTATTTATAGATATAGGGAACCCTCCTAAACTATTTAGGATTAGGGTTTTTATTCTAATTTAACTCCTAATCCAATTAGGAATTTATGAGAGTACTTTTATTAATTAATTCTCAAACCTTTTTAGGAATTAAATAATAGTAGTAGTAGTAGTAGTAGTTGTAATAATAATAATAATAATAATAATAATAATAATAATAATAATAATAATAATAAGACTCCTCTTATTAATTCATATTTAATATTTTCAAAATATTAAATAATAAATATTAAGTTATTTAATTTATTCTATCTCCATAAATTAAATTAAATACACTTAACTTATTATTACGATTATGTCATTTACTTCTTAAATAAATATTTTTCTTTTGCGGTGTGATCCTTTAGGTTCTCCATATTAAACCGGTTGTGAATAAATCAATTAGAACAATTCTAATCTTATTTAAATAAATAAATTAAACAATTTTTTAATTTATTTAAATAAATAATATTAATTCTACAATAAGGGTAAGCCCCCTTAGCGATCAACGACTTTCTAGATAATATAGATTTCAACATTAATCACAAAAGAACCTTTCAGTGAATAGTTATCATACAATTCAATCCTTCTACCATTTAATGTCCCAATTAAATATGAGACACGGAATTACTATCAAGTCTTATTTTATTTAATTATATGCATTTCAATTCTTAAATGCACAACTCTGAATAATACAAATTAGAAACTCCTTTCTAATTTCATTCTGCTTTGGCCAAAGACTTCTGAGTTGTAATTTATCGAATCACATAGGACATTCTCTCCTTTTACTAGAAGTGGTAGATTCTTTATTAATAATTCACCTATCTCCATGTACAACTTATTATACCCAATCATACCATTTGATATACCCTAAAGGTCTTAAGGGACATGTCAAAGTATAACTCATCATACACAAGATACTATGATGATCTCAAGTCTAAGGATAACTTGTACTACTATCACTTAAGGAATTCCTATTGATAGACAAGTAAAACTCCATTAGGTATTCCTTTAGCGAGCCACGTTCAGTGAACTTATTCTCCAATAAACACCTACATACTTGCTTTAGTGTCTCCACACAAATGATTATGAGATCAATCATTCTCTTCCTAAGAACAAGCAAAGTATGTACTAATCTATCCGAATTCACTAATTCCTTTTTAGTAATCCAACGATTAGGAACGATTTTAGTTTTAAGCTATCTAAAATTTAGATCTCATTAGCATGATCATCATCATGATTCTAAAAGTATTGCTCAAAACTATGGGTTTATCACACTTAATATAACAGCATCGTGTAGATAATAAAAATACCTTTAATAAATTAATTCTTTTATAACCGAATAAGATTACAAAGTATATGCTACATCATATCAAATATGATTGGCTTATGTACATACTACTTTCAATCTCCCACTTGCACTAAAGTCAATCGCCATGGTATCTAATACCTTTCTTCTCTAAGTGACGATCATCCTATTGTTGGATAAAGCTTCAGTAAATGGATATGCAATGTTGTTCTTGAGAGTCCACTATCTCTATAGTGACTTCTCTTTCAATGATTTTTCCTAATCAAATGAAAGTGCTACAACACATGTTTGAATGTACAATAAGACTTAGGCACTATTCCTAGTTCTGTAATGAACTTTTCATCCAAACAATCAACTTACAGGTTCATTTAGAGCTATATATTTTGTCTTTGTTACTAAATCAGCAACTCGTTGCTGTTTGGAATTTTGCCAAATCACTGCACCACCATTCAAGGTAACAATTTACCCTAAAGTGGATTTGTTATCGTCTTGGTCAGTCTGAAAAACTCGAGTCTGTTCAACCCTCTAGTTTTAATTCAGACCCACCATGAATCATGATCACATCCTCAATACCGGTTAAGTACTTAAAGATATTTTTCACTGTCTTACAGTAATCTTCTCCAGAATATGACTGATCAACATCAGGTCTTGTATATTCATTGCATACATGATAGTAACCCATGCGATCTCTTTTTCAATTGGGGACAATTTTAGAGAGATACACTCCATGGCTCATCATCATAAGACCTCTCTTGGAGTTTGTCATGCTAAACGCCTTTAGCATCGAATGAATATACGTTCCTTAGGTCAAGCCGGGCATCTTTTTAAATCCATCTATATAAATTTGTATCCCCAATTTATAGGATGCTTCTCCCAAGTCATTCACGGAGGAATGTTTAAAGAATTTTATCTTTATTGATTGTAGCACTGGTATGTCATTCCTTATCAATAATATATCAACATATAATACTAAGAATGTCACAGCGCTTCTACTGACCCTTTTGTACACACTAGGTTCATTCACATTTTTGATAAAATTAAACTCTTTTGATTGTCTCATCAAAACGAATGTTCCGTCTTTGAGAAGCTTGCTTCAATCCATAAATGGATCGTTGTAGCTCATATACATGATTTGCTTCAACCATTGAAACAAATCCATCTGGCTGTATCATAAATACATTCTCCTTAAGTCTTCATTGAGGAAGGACGTCTTCACATCTATTTACCAGATTTCATAATAATAAGCTGCAATCACAAGCAAAATTCGAATGGACTTGAGCATTGATACTAGTGAGAAGATTTCATGATGGACAACTCCTTGCCATTATTTAAAATATGTTGTCACCATTCTGGTCTTATAGGTCTCCACTTTACCATCTGCTCTAGTCTTTCTCTTAAATTATACTCTATAGGCATTATGCCTTCCGGTGGAGTAACTAGAGTCTATACTTAGTTCTCATACATGGAGTCCATTTCGGATTTCATGGCCATCTGACGCCCCGAAAATCCACCTGCTAGCTTCTTTTAGCTAGGTCGGACTTCGTGCTCACGTGTACAACCTTTACATAATGCTAAAGAAATTTTAACTTCTAATAATCAGAGTATAATGCGAAAAAGTGATAATATTTATAATATCATTCTTTCGTGTTACATCATTCCCAGGTTACTTGTTCTTATTACAAATAAGTCCTAAAAGACTTAAAAACAAATCTCCATTTATCTATCCGAGACTTGCAGTATTAGCAACCAGGCAGTTCCCAGGAAAGAGGGGGCTTTCCGTTAAAATGGCGCGCAATTAAATGACCTAACCCCTTTCCTCGTCAAAACTTTCTAGACATTGCCAATAATGTTAATCTAGTATAGTTAAAATGACTTCTACATCTTCAACTTTCTTTGTACCGCCAGAATCGTCTGGTAATTCTTCCTTAGCTGTAACTTTTTTAATATAATTGCAAGAATGAGCATAAGAATGCCCAACAAGTCTAACAGATATATATATGAGAAGAGAATCACCTTTTCAAGATATATATACAGAATAAGCTGATACAAGATTTCAACGATTATCAATATAGTGAATTGAGTGGTTCCCCACCCCCGAACTAATGAATTAGTTCCCCGTCTCATCAACACTGCTACAATTGTATCAACAGTGTATATCGCTTCTACGATACCTCTACACTGCGACAAATGTTACCTCAGTGAGTTAGATCGGTTTCCTAACACATCTTAAACTCATGCACATACAAGAGAGTTGTTCAACTCAGATACTAACATGGTTTTCAATTGAAATTCAACAATCATTATCACGTTGCACATAAAAGATAACAAGCATGTTAATGCACGGGGTACAAAAGAAACAATACTTGCATAACAATAAACTTCATAAATAAGACATGTTATTGCACGGAGTGCATTTCAATAAATAAGTAGACTTGCCTGAATATGGATAATATGTTAACGCTAATTTTTCATTCCTCGCTCAATCTCCTGAAGTGTTGTGACGCCCCCAAATCTCCATGCTCCCCTGTAGCAGATCTGGTGCTCACGTGAAACTATACAAATATAAATATTCAATAAAATATGACTTCTATCTATCCAAGGTTCACAGTATCCCATAATAGGTACTAGTTCCGGCCAGAACGTTGTTTGTATTTGGATACCCTCACTTGGATGTATAGATTCATATCTAATGAATACCTCTTTCATATTTATATTTCATATCTATCTGACATTCACAGTATTAATGATAAGATTATCCATAGAACTGAGGGGCGCATTCCGGTAAGGATGGCACCTTACCGGCGCTCATTAAGTGTAACCCTAGAGCTTATAGGACTTTCAACATCATTTAAATACCCTCATTCAGATGTATAGTTCGTATAGATACTGTATCTAACTTAGTACAACTATGATAAATAAAATAAAGATCAGAGTACACCGCAATCGATAAAATAAAGGATCATAATATATTACATATCATTTGTTTCGATTACATTGTTCTCAGTACTAAGTTATTACAACAAAAGCCTTTAAAAGACTTAGATTATTCAAAAGTAGTTAATAAAACTAGTAAACGTGTCCTTTCCCTTTATCTGTCCCAGAAGTACTAGGGATATCATTTAAAGCTGCAAAAGAAGATATGCGCAAGAATGAGCTACAAATGCTCAGCAAGTTCATTTGAAAATATAAACACAGTGTGTTTGATTTGAAAGATGTCAGATGATGTATATAACTGAGGGTTCTGTACCGGAACCATATATTTCAATTTGCTCTGTCAGTCTTCAATGACTTAGAACCTCTTTGAATTCGGATATCTGGTAGGTGATCAGCCTCACCAATATCCTAGGAGTATGCATATCATCCTACCATATTTTTGGTCAATTTAAGTTAATTGCCAATATTGGTCAATTCATTTAATTGCCAAGTTAAACCTTATTCGAAGGTTTGTCGGACCACCTTCCATCCACGGTGTCCCTTTTACTCAGTATAGATGTCGTACCAAAACAATTTGGTTTGACACAACAATTTTAAGCTCAAACATTCACTAAATGATTTCATTTCTTAAGTTATGTTGAACAAGTAGCAATAACTTCACAATAATTGATAGCAAGACATAAATGAATTGCTTAAATGTAATAAGGTTCGGAGACTTGCCTTAGCGTAGTTTCGTTAAAATTTAAGACAGTTGGTCAACGTACGTAGTCTACGTATACCAATAATAAGCGTTAACACGTATATAAACATGTATTACGCTAATCTAGGCAAGTTTCATTAAGGTTCGACGTCGATTCGGTATCTCGGTCGCGTCCTTAATCAACTAAACACATAGGTTGTTCGATAAAACTTCATTTGGAAGCTTAATTATTAGTACAAATAATTTATTTATTATTTATAACATTTTTAGAAGCTTGGTATAATTTTTAAATAATTTTCAGAAGCTTGAAAGTATTTTTAAATAATTTTACAAGTTTAGGAATATATTTAAATGATTTAATTATTATTTAGAATATTTTTAAAACATTTAATATGTTATTTAAATAATTTATTTGTCATTTAGAATATTTTTAGATGCCTAAAATATTATTTAAATAATTTATTTATCATTTATAATGTTTTTAGAAAGATAGAATATTATTTAAATGATTTATTTTATCATTAATAATATTTTTAGAATTTATTTTATTATTATAATAATTTAATTATTACTTATAATAATTTTCAAAACTTAATTTAATATTTAAATGATTTAATTATCATTTAAAGTAATTTTTAAATACTTAATATATTATTTAAATGATTTATTTATCATTAATAATATTTAAATATTTAATATTTTATTTAATTATTATATATAATAATTTTATTTACCTTAATATCATTTTTAAATAATTAATATAATTATTAAATAATTTAATATCATTTTTAAATAATTAATGTAATTATTAGATGATTTATTATAATTATTATTATTATTTAATTAAATTAAATAATAATTCAGAAATATAAAAATATTAAAAATAAATTTTTATAATTGAAAATAAATTTTTGAATATAATTATTAATTATTTATAATTATTTAATATTTATTTATTATTTTATAATTTATTTAATTAATTTTTATTTTATTTTTATTAAAAAGTCCGTCGCTAAAGGGCTTTAGCGACGGTCTGCATGTGTTCATAGGTTTCTGGATTTGGTTATGAATTTCGTCGCTAAAGGTGTTCTTCAATGAAGAACAGTTGGTCAATGTCCAACAATGACTTTTGACCTCAAATTAATCTCAGCTGGTTCATTGTTTGTGTTTGATTTTTGTTTGTTGTTATAGCCAACATGGAAGTGTACAACGACATGTTAAATTTCATCTCAAACAACATCAATTGATGCTCTAAATTTGATGGTCAAACTACCGGGTTCAAACTGTTCTTGAGTTTCTGGGTTACCCAGAAACTCAGTCAGTCATGGTCAGTCAATGTGGTTTGACCATGAATAACTTTGATTCTGTGTTTGCTAAATGTGTTTTGATGCTTCAAGATTGTAGTCTACATACCAAAGAACATATCTATATCAAGAAACAACATATTAAATATCATCTAGGCAAGATCTGGGTTGATTAAAAGTCTGACATCAAACTGTCAGACATTCATATGATTTTTGGGTTACCGAGAAATCAGTCCTCCATGGTCGGTCAACGTATTTTGACCACCTATAACTTCCATCCTAGAGATAATTTAACCATTCTACCAATTGGATCTTAAAGATAACATGGCATACTACTGATTCATGCTTTAAAACACATCAAACAAACATTTTAAGCCGATCAAAAGCTCTGACAAAGTAGCTTGTCAGACTGTTCTTGACTGCCAAGAACAGTTTGCTATTTTGGCTTGATTTTCATATCTAGATGTTAGGTAAACATGTTTTAACCGCCCAGATCACTTAATTACATATTAATAAGTATTCCTAAACACTAAAACATAACATCAAATTCAAACTTAAAGATCTAGCAACAAATTAGGGTTTATGCACCATTTTCTTCAAATTTTGATTCCTAGCTTTTGATTCTAAACTTGTGGTTGCTGGGGCTTGTTATGGTATGATTCTAAGTGTATAAGCTTTGTAAATTTCGTGGCTTAGCTGACCAGCATCTCATTCTATTTATAGCAATGTGAAATTAGGGTTTCCTAGGGTTATTTTCTAAATCTTGCCTCCAAAAATATCCAAGCTTGGGACTTGTGCTGCTCTCCATCTGATCTTATTAACCTACTTGTGCTGGAGTATGTTGAGCACAAGCTTGCACACTCCTAGCTCAATTTTCATTGGTTTAAATTTGATTTTTTTTCATTTATTTACTTACTAATTAAAATTAGATTTTTGCTAATCATGGTTATGATGTTAATTTAAGTTTAGTAATATCTTAATTAGGTTTATATATCATAATTAAGGTTTATCAATTCATAATTTAGTGTTATTAAACCAAATTAGGGTTTTAGGGTTTCAATCCTACAATTAGGGTTTTAATCTTTCGTTTAGGGTTTAGTTTAACCTTAATAATTCATAATAAATATTATGATTCATTATTTAGAATCTAATTATATCAATTAAGATTCTTATAAAATAATTAGGGTTTCGATTAGATAATTCGGATAAATATTATCAATTAGGGTTATCAGATTAGGGTTTCTGTTTCAGTTTATTATTTATAGACACCCAAATTTTGCACTTCCTATACTAACCCTGACAGGAGGGCAAAATCGTCAATTGACCCGGCACACGAGAATAAAAGGTGGACATAAAGACGAACACTCAGAGCCACCACTACGGGATGAGATCGAAGCCGACACGACAACAAGCGAATGTCGGGGGTCGGTTACTGATCACTGCGCTTACCCGGATGACATGGCACGTTTCCCGGCGGTTTCCGGACTGCAGAATGCAAGCCCTTCAGCGGAAACCAACGGTACGGCACGAAAATCGAGATGAGGTACGAAAAACGAGGAAATCAGCACAGTCAGCCGCAGATCAGTCCGCGGCCAAGGGCAAAACTCGAGACGGCACGGGACTCGAGCGCACGGGACTCGAGCGCGGCTGGGGGGAGAACGAAGGGCCAGCCGCAGATCAATCTGCGGCTGCCCTTGGCAGCCCCTTATCAGGCCATTTCGCATACAGAAACAAGAGAAGAATTCAGCAGCAGCAGCAGCTCGGGGAGAAGGAGAAAAAACAGCAAGAAAACAGCAAAATTAAGAGAGAAAAGAGTGAGAAATAGTGAGAAATTGTACCCATTTTGTGAGATTACATCTCACATTTTCTACTCTACTCAATACATAAATTCATACATATTGTGGGGATCATTTGCAAGGTGAAAAATCCTTTGTTTTAGCATTTTGTTATACCATTTTTGCCGAGCTTCTTGTCATCCGAACTATCTTAAATGTAGCTTTCTTACATGTTATTGTGAAACCATGGATTAGGGACTATTAGTGAGGGTCTCATCGGAATGAAATTCCCCCTAATAGCCCGATGATATCCGTTTCGTGCAAATTTTAACTATTACGGTAATGGGTCATTCGTAGTGTATTCCAATTGTTGTTGTAAGATATCCTAGAGCATTAGGCATCACACGGTTGTTTATTTACGTTGTATCCATTTTGCGGTTGTGCAACAAGTTCGGATGTGAGCCTAGGAACGCGACCCCATGGTCCAAATCCGATGATGGACATTTTTGGATGAATGTAATCGCGTAGATGCATTCGTCATTGTAAATATGTAATCGTCGGGCCTTAAAACGATACCAAGTCGGAGGTCGGGTTTAAGGCCCCGAAATAGTGAAATGTGATTGTAGGCGTTTGGGGTTATTTTGATGGTTTACATGCTCATGAATAGCCCCGACGCGTGGTTATGCTTGATTGGATTTTGTGACACGAAAAAATGATTTCAAAGATTAAACGATGAAGGTTTTTCATTAAAATAAATCAAATTAGGTTATTAGTTTCACGAGGCTTAAAATTGGAAGTACTAATGAATGTCGATTCCTATTCAAACGAGAAGGTAAAAAAATCGTTTTCAAACATCACCAAAAAATGGTTTTTATGAACAAACTAAACATTTTATTAAACCTTGGTGCATAGGGTTAAAGAGATCCTAGAAGTTGCCCGTCATCTACGAAAGCGACGTATAGATCTCGATTCCTATTTTGACGAAGGTTTAGAAAACTCTTGTTCTTGCCAAAACGACACCTAATGAAAAGCTCATAGTTTTGACAATTAAAATCAAACCTTTCTCATAAAGCTTTCTCGTATAAGCCGAACGACATTCTAAAGCACTCCCAAAACACGACTTTCCATAAAAACCCCCAAAGGATTCTTTCATACAAACTCACCACAATATTCATATAGGCACACATACACACACACGCACCTATACACATTTCATGAATTAAAGGAGAGGAAAGTATCAAGATTGCGGTAACCGTGTTTCACGGAAGTCGGGGGGTGCCTAACACCTTCCCCTCGCTTAAGCAAGCCCCCGAACTCTATGAATCTCGGTTCGCAGACCAATTAACTCGGAGTCACATATGAGCCATCGATTTATAAAAAACGAAAACTCGGATGAGTTGGTACATCCATTTCAAATATACCAACTGGCGACTCTGGTTAATTGGCTCATCATAAAAAAACGATCTTTCAAAACCCCGTCGACATCAATGCCGACCTTTTCCCAAAAATCATTTAATCAAAAGGCTAAAATCGGAAAAGACGAGAACTGGCGTCAACATTATTCTAACCCTAATTAACTTATTTTTAATTTTTATCAGTTAATATAATATTATATTAACTCCGAAGCACGACAAAGCACTTCGTCATTTCCAAGTACGACACAACAGCTTACAAAAATAATTTGCCGAGACGCTTCTCGGTGAATTCGTCGGAAGCACGACAAATCATTTTGTCCGATTAAGCACAACACAGCTGCTTGGCGAAAAATTTTTATTTGACCTAATTGTTTAATAAGATACACAATCACATAATACAAAGTCAGATCATGAAATTTCATTTATTAAACACATAACTTACATATACAGATCTTATTAGGGTTCGGAATATTACAAGTGTAAACTCTAGAACTTTGATCCTCCAAGCTTTTCCTTTCCTTAGATTATGCTAGGCTAATTAAGCATTTTAACGATTAAATCTTTTAAGTTTTATTTCGGGTATTATAACTGCTTATAAATAACACTCCTTCTAATATACATGAAATAATTTCAGCATTATAACTGCATATAAAATGAATATTCATCAACTATATTTAAAATAAATTGAGTATTATAACTGCTTATAAAATGAATATTCGGCTATTATATTTGAGATAATTTCAGCATTATAACTGCTTATAAACTGAATATTTTTACTAAATACTTGAAGAAAATCGGGCATAGTAACTGCTTATAAAAGTATATTTTCTAATATATAAGAGAAATAAATCGGACATTATAACTGCTTGTAAATAGGACTTTTGTACTATATACTTAAAATAATTTGGGCATTATAATTGCTTATAAATAGGACTTTTGTACTATATACTTAAAATAATTTGGGCATTATAACTGCTTATAAATAGGACTTTTGTACTATTTACTTAAAATATTTTGGGCATTATAACTGCTTATAAAAGTATATTTTTACGAAACATATAAAGAAGAATGAAAATAATAACCACTAGAGTAATACCTCTTGTAGTTGCTAGCTTTACTTCCAATCGCATAGCGCTTCGATACTTCGAAAGTAATTTTTATCTCACAATATCTCTCAAAATATAAATATAGAGTGTTTTTGCTCTTGAACTGCTCTTGAAATAGTAGGAAATAATGAATGGATGAAGGGCTATTTATAGGCTAGGAAAGCTTAGGGTAAAAGGGGAATTGTGACGTGCGTGTGCCAAGCGTAAGCTAGCGTGTGTCAGGCGTAAGCTAGTGATGAGTGGGTGTTGTACCTACAAATCAGGTCTTGTTAGACTTAATTATTGTGGTCTTTAAGTATTTTTAGTATTGTTTTATTCGTTTTTATGTGTGTTTATTGTAGGATTGGAGCTGGAGGGGCAAAAGGGTAAATTTGGAGCTTAAAAGACACTTGATGGCATTTTTGCAATTATGAGGACATGACCTAGCGCCAGAGGTGCTAGGATTAGTACTACTATAGCGCCAGAGGCGCTAGGGCACGCATTTGGTTGCTGATGTGCGGCTGGAGGAAGAAAAGGAAGCCAATTCGGAAGAGGATTCTAATTATTATTGATCAGATTTAGAGAAGAAAACCTTAAGAGGGATCTTGGAGATTTTTATTATGATTATTCTATTGTTTTAGAGTTAGTTTTGTGTGGAGTTTTTACCGTGGATTATTGTTGTTCAAGTGCTGGATATTGATGTGGGTTGAATTTTACTTTAGATATTTTTCTTCAATTGGGTTTGATCAATTTACTTCTTCTTACTTCAATTGATTGTTTATTTTCCCATGTGTAACTTTGATCCCATAATGGCTTTTGGTTCAGACATGAACTAATTTTCATTATGGGATTCTAACGGATTTTAATATGTAGTCTAATCGTAAGCTTGATTGTTAGCTTGTTTTGCGTATCATAAGGAACTTCTATCATGATTGTTTTACATGTATGAATGCTTGATCACCATTCGATTTTAGTGCTTATATGGAATTGAAAAATAACATATGAGTATGGATTGTAATCATGATAGCTTGCGAATATGAGGCTTAATTGGATAGCTTAATATTTTGTGAATCAGATAGAAATATACTGTTTCACCGTAAGAGTCAAAATAAGGGTTTGTGCTTTAAATCATTATAATTGCAATTTCACATAGAAATATAGTGATTTTGGTTATAGTGGTGATTACATGGTGTCTATTAATTATGGATATTTTATAAGTAGGTCATAATACATTGACAAATGGTTATGTCTATTTTAGTGCTCTTAGCTACTTTTCTGTGATATGTGAATTTACTAGCATGATGGTGGTAATTAGATGAACTATTAAATGAAGTTAGGATTCCATTAATTCCAAGTTTGATATATTTTGTTAGAATTCGCAACTCTAGTTGTTAATTGATTTAGAAATAATTTTATCAACACAATCAAGTCATTAGTTTAGGCAAATAAATATAGTGAAAGGACTGATGCATAGTAATTTAAGTTAGCACTTTCTCTGTGGGACGATACTCTACTTCCTCTGTATTACTTGTTGACCACGTATACTTGCGTGAGTTAGAGCTCTTTTATTAAAGACTAAAAAAGAGGCAACAAGTTTTTGGCGCCGTTGCCGGGGAAAGGCGTTAGATTTTTATTATTATCATCAGTTTTAAGCTATATTGTTTGACTTAGACAAATCTAATCTTTTCTCATTTCTATTCTTATTTTTGTTTTGGGTTTCAGGTACTTGTAGAATTTTTATGCACACACGATCATCCAACTCAGAATTGATACCAGCACAGGATAATATTGATGGAAGAGGTTGGAAAGCAAGAGTGCGTAGGAATTTACAAGCACAGTTGGAAGGAACTATACCGAATATGGCAGAAGAACAAAGAGTAGAGCAAAGAGAGGAGCATAAAGCTCTACGGGACTATTCTATGCCGAATATTAATGGATTGTAATCTAGCATAGTCAGACCGGCGATAGCAGCAAACACTTTTGAGATAAAACCGGGCACCATTCAAATGGTGCAGAATTCGGTCCAGTTTGGGGGTGCTGCTACAGAAGATCCTAATGAGCATCTTTTGAGCTTCATTGAAATTTGTGATACATTTAGATACAACGGGGTGACGGAGGATGCCATCTGACTAAGACTGTTTCCATTCTCATTGAGGGATAGAGCGAGAAGTTGGCTTCATTCTTTGCCTGCAGGATCAATTACTACATGGGAAGACCTAGCACAGAAGTTTTTAGCCAAGTTTTTCCCAATGGCTAAAACTGCAAAAATGAGGACAGCAATCTCTCAATTTGAGCAACAACAGGGTGAGTCCTTATTCGAAGCCTGGGATAGATACAAGGAGATGCTAAGGAAGTGTCCGCACCATGGGATGCTAGATTAGATGGTGATCAACACATTTTATAGTGGACTGGGATGGCAGTCGAGGCGTAGACGCAGCTGCAGGAGGAGCTTTAGGGGCAAAGAGCTATGACGAAGCTTATAACCTTATTGAGACTATGGCAGCGAATGATTTTTAAAACCCTACAGCCAGAATGTCACAGCCCAGAGTTACAGGTTTGTTGGAAGTGGATGCTATTACTCAGTTGTCAGCACAGATGGCGGCTATGGCGAAGAAAATAGATTTGTTGTCGGAAAGCAAAGCCAAGTCAGTTGCCTTTGTATGTGAGATTTGTGCGGGGTCGCACTCAACAGATCAATGTGCTATCAACTCGGAGTCAGCGCAGTATGTGAACACTTACAGGAAAGACCAAGGTCAATTTCAGAACACATACAACCCCAATAACCGCAATCATCCAAACTTTAGTTGGTCAAATAATCAAGGAAATCAGCAACAACAACAGTTTTAGCAGAATCAACAGTTTCCATCTCAGTCAGCGCAGTAACAGTTTACACCACGACCACCTTTTCCACCGGGATATTTTCAACAACAACATCCTACTCCATATGCACCTCAGCAAGAAAAGAAATCAGAAATGGAGGAGATGATGCTAAAATACATGGCAAATACAGAGGTGATGATCAAAAGCCAGGCAGTGGCTATTAAAAATCTGGAAACTCAGATGGGGCAAATGGCGAATATGCTTAACAGCAGGCCCCAAGGTTCATTGCCAAGTAACACAAAGGCAAATCCACGGAGAGAGGGTAAGGAACAGTGTCAAGCCATTACACTCAGATCGGGAAAGCATTATTCAGGAATACACCCGGCGCTGCAGCACCTAGTTTACAAGGTGATGACATTGGGGTTGAAACTGAGAAAGAAATTAAAGCTGAACAGAAAGAGATGAAGGAAGAGTCTGAGTCACAACAAGTAGAGAAGGAGAAAGCGAGTTCAGATAAGAAGTCCGTGACTACAGTACCACAAGTTCACCCTCAAGTTCCGTATCCGCAGAGATTGAACAAGCAGAGGGATGATAAACAGTTCAGAAAGTTTTTGGAGGTTTTTAAGAAACTGTAGATCAACATACCCTTCGCGGAGGCATTGGAATGCCAAGTTATGCAAAGTTCATGAAGGGTATACTGTCGAGGAAGAGAAGGTTAGACGAATTTGAGACAGTGGCCTTGACGGAGGAATGCAGTGCAGTGCTTCAGCGTAAATTACCTCCAAAGCTGAAAGATCCGGGCAGTTTCACAATTCCATGCACGATCGGAAAGATGAGCTTTGATAAATGTTTGTGTGATCTTGGGGCAAGTATCAACCTGATGCCTTTGTCTGTATTCAGTCAGTTGGGATTGCCGGAACCAAGACCAACAAATATTTCTCTGCAGTTAGCTGATAGATCTATCACATATCCACGGGGGATAGTGGAGGACGTACTGGTGAAAGTGGACAAATTTATCTTTCCGGCGGACTTCATCATTCTGGATTATGAGGAAGACAAAAATATACCAATCATACTAGGGAGACCATTCCTAGCCACGGGGAGAACTTTGATAGACGTGCAAAAAGGAGAGCTTACAATGCGGGTACATGATCAGGAGGTGACGTTTAACGTCTTCAAAGCAATGAAGCTCCTAACCGATGAAGAAGAATGCTTCAGAGTAGACTTGGTGGATAGTATAGTGCATGATGAAGTTGAAAGTTTGTTGGGCTATGAACCACTGCAGAGAGTGATTGCTGAAAATTCAGATTTGGAGGATGAAGAATGTGCCGAACTTGTGCAATATTTGGATACCACCCCCAAATTCGGAAAATTCAGAACACCTATCGAGCCACTTACGAAAGCGGGAGAGACATCGGTAAAGTTGAAACCATCTCTTGAGACACCTCCCAAACTTGAACTCAAACCACTTCCAGAACATCTCAGGTACGCATTTTTAAATAAAGATTCAAAGCTACCTGTGATTATTTCTTCTGCACTAACATCTTTTCAGGAGGAAAAACTGCTACGAGTGCTTAGAGAGTTTAAGTCAACTATTGGATGGACCATAGCCGATATCAAGGGGATAAGTCCTTCTTTTTGCATGCATAAGATCCTACTGGAAGATGGTAGCAAGCCGACGGTTGAACAGCAAAGAAGGCTCAATCCTATAATGAAAGAAGTGGTTAAGAAAGAGATTCTGAAATGGCTGGATGCGGGAATAATCTACCCAATTTCGGACAGCTCATGGGTGAGCCCTGTGCAGTGTGTACCAAAGAAGGGTGGAATGACCGTTGTCACCAATGAGACTAACGAGCTGATCCCAACGCGAACTGTAACAGGGTGGAGAATTTGCATGGACTACCGCAAGCTTAACAAAGCTACAAGGAAGGACCATTTTCCACTTCCGTTTATCGATCAAATGTTAGACACACTGGCGGGTCAAGAGTATTATTGCCTTTTGGACGAGTATTCAAGCTACAATCAGATTATGATAGCTCCAGAAGATCAGGAAAAGACTACTTTTACGTGCCCTTACGGCACCTTTGCCTTCAGAAGGATGTCTTTCGGGTTGTGCAATGCTCCTGCCACCTTTCAAAGATGTATGACAGTAATTTTTTCAAACATGATCGAACAGAATGTGGAGGTATTCATGGACGATTTCTCGGTATTTGGTCATTCTTTCGATTTATGCCTTGAAAATTTGGTAATGGTTTTAAAGAGATGTGTTGAAACAAATCTGGGATTGAATTGGGAGAAGTGTCATTTTATGGTACAAGAAGGAATCATACTGGGGCACAAAGTTTCAAAGAAAGGAATTGAGGTGGATAGGGCAAAGCTGGAAACTATTGAGAATTTACCCCCACCTACGTCAGTAAAAGGTGTCCGCAGTTTTCTTGGACATGCAGGCTTCTACCGCAGATTCATAAAGGACTTCTCCAAGATAACTAAACCATTGTGCAGTTTATTGGAGAAGGATGCACAGTTTAAATTCGATGAGGCTTGCATGAGGGCATTTGAGCACTTAAAGGGAAAACTGACTTCAGCACCAGTTATCACAGCACCAGATTGGGAGTTACCGTTTGAGCTAATGTGTGATGCCAGTGATTACGCAGTAGGGGCTGTTTTGGGGCAAAGGAAGGAGAAGATGTTTCATGTTATATACTATGCCAGCAAGACCGTTACGGATGCACAATTAAATTACACCACCATAGAAAAAGAGTTATTGGCAGCGGTGTATGCCTTTGATAAATTTCGGTCATATTTGATAGGCACAAAGGTGATAGTGTATACGGATCACTCAGCAATTAGCCATCTAGTGTCAAAGAAGGTTGCAAAGCCCAGATTGATCAGATGGATATTACTATTGCAGGAGTTTGATTTGGAGATCAAGGACAGAAAGGGGACCGAAAACCAAGTGGCAGACCACTTATCTCGACTAGAGCAGACGGAAAGGGGGATAGACGGCAAGGTCGAAATTAATGAATCCTTTCCGGATGAGCAGTTGTTTGTGGTACAAGGGGAGGTGCCATGGTTTGCAGACTACGCGAATTATTTGGTGAGTAAGATGATACCTTCTGACTTGGTGGGGCATCAAAAGAAAAAGTTCCTGCATGATGTTAAATGGTATATATGGGATGAGCCATATTTGTTTAAATAGTGTGCGGATCAGATGATAAGACGGTGTATCCCATATAGTGAGACCGAGGGGATTTTACAGGATTGTCATTCTACAAGCAACCTCGATTTATCTCACTTTGATCGATTAGACTGATTCGTGAGACCGTTGAGAAAGTCGGATTGACGACTATAAACCAAGTGCTTGATGGGAGGCAACCCAATCATGTTATTTTATTGCTTTAGTAGATTAGTCTAGCTCAATAATTTTGCTTATAGTTAGTATAATTAGTAGTTCATTTGTTTTTAAATTTTTAGTGTTTCTCCAATCTCGCTTAGTTGAATTAATCCATGCTATTTTGTGTTGATCAGGGACAAGCCTTTGGGGAATGCATTAGTAGAAGGAACAAGGTTTTGGGATGGTACCAATTGAAGAAAGGAGGAAAAGATTGAAAATTCAAAAACCATGATTCTCGCCCCGGCGGGAAAAATGGCCTGGAAATCCTCGCCCCGGCGAGAACCCCTCTGCTAGTTTTCGCCCTAGCGCTTCAAATCTTTGCCCCAGCCCAGACTGCTCTGGATATTCTCACCCCGGCGCTTCTAAGGCAAAAATCTTCGCCCGGCGAAGATCGCGAAATTCAGTTTTTTAAAATCCGTTCCCAATTCGATTTCTTTCATTCCAAATCCTATTCAACTTGCCTAAACCCTATTTCTTCCTTCTCCTAAATCAACCGAATACCCCCAACCTTTCTCTCAATCACGTTTCTTCTCTTCTCCTATCCACACTTGGATTCCATTGCAAAATACATATATTCTCTCTCCAAATCAAAACCCTTACACGGCTTACACTCCTAATCTCATTCACATTCGAATTTCTCTATTCTCTACTCCAAATCTATACGGGTTACCTCTTTGCATGAACAAGTGCTAGGGTTTATTGTCTAATTGAAGAAGCAAGTCAGAAAGTACAACCATTCAACATACATAGAGTTTCCTACATTGTCCCTTGCTTCTGTCAGGTATCATACATTGGGCAAGTTATTATCTTAGCATTCCAATAGTTTGAGATAATTCACTTGGAATTGGAGTTGGGTGTGTGTTATATTCTTCCGTTGTGCAAAGGATAGTTGGAAGTTGCTATAATTTGAGTTTGGGGGAAAGTATATCACAAGATATCATACCAGTTTGCTCTATTACGTCCATATCAACCCACATGGCTCCCAAAAGGCATCGAGATGAGAGTTCATCTTCAACACCATCAAGGTAATATGATAGACAAAAATTCGTCAGTGTTGAGGCCGTAGACAGATTTGATTCGTATATATCGGGTAAAGCTCTAATCCTGAGCGCGGTCTCCAACTTGACGAGGTGGTAGATGGTGAGATGATGTTGCAGATTATAGAGAGGGGATGGGAAACGTTCACAGCTCATCCAGAACCTACTTGTATAGCCATTGTCAAGGAGTTTTATGCCAATGCTGAGGACAAGGCACCTTGTGAGGTTATGATCAGGGGCAAGAAGGTTTCTTTTAGTGCACAGACTACAAATGAATATTATAATTTGAGGCCTGACGAACGATGCTGCTATTCCCAATTTCTTTTCGTCTGGCCAGATCTTGAGAAGGTAGTGACAGACTTGTGCAAACCTGGAACAGCTTGGATATCAAAAGGACCACGAGCTACAATGTACTTCCTTAGCAAAGACTTAAGCCGTTATGGAAAGGTTTAGTATGCTTTTCTGTCAACTAAGTTGATGCTATCTCAACATATGAGTGATGTACCGAAGGAGAAAGCTCTTCTGTTATATGCAATTGTGACGGGTATAAAAATTAATGTGGGGGATGTGATTGAGGCGTCAATTCGCCGAACTTTACGCGGAAATACTCAGGGTGGTTTGCCACACCCCTCTTTGATTTGTGGGTTGTGCCTTCGAGCGGGCATTCGCTGGAATACTGAGGAAGCTCTGCAGCAACCCTTGCTTCTGTTGGACCACAAGTTAATTGCACGGAATAAGGAATGGGAAGGTGGTGAGTCACATCCCCGTGATTTGGGGTACATCATTCATCCTCCTTCTGAAGGTGAGGAGCAGGAGTCCGATGAAGAGGTAGAGGGGGTCCTTCGACGTCAACTTCCTCCGGCAAGTCCAAGTTCAGTCTTTAACTCTGCGAATTGCAACGTCATATCGATGCTCAGCATAAGACCATATTGCGGCAGAATCAACGGTTGGCAGACCGACAGGCACATATGTTCTCTTATCAGACGAGTTGTACGCATGCGATAGCCGATATGTATGATAAGATGAGACCGTTGATGGATCCTGTTCATTTTCCAGAGCCTCAGCCGCTGCCGGTGTAATATTCTGAACCCTAATAAGATTTGTATATGTAAATTATATGTTTATTAAATGAAATTTCTTGTTCCGACTTGGTGTTATGTGATTGTATATTTTATTAAAGAATTAGGTCAAATAAAAAAAATTTTGAAGCTGCTTAGTCGTGCTTACACGGACAAAATGATTTGTCGTGCTTCCGACGATTTCACCGAGAAACGGCTCGGCAAATTATTTTGGTAAGCTGCTGTGTCGTGCTTGGAAATGACGACGTGATTTGTCGTGCTTCGGAGTTAATATAATATTATATTAACTGATAAAAATCTAAAATAAGTTAAATAAGGTTTAAAATGATAAACTGAATTAGAAACCCTAATTTGAACACCCTAATTGGTAAAAGTTATCCGAATTAGTAAATCAAAATCCTAATTATTATAGAAGAATTCTAATTGATATAATTAGATTCTAAGTAATAAATCATGACATTAATTAGGAATCATTTAACTTAGATTAAAACCCTAATTGAAGATTTAAACCTTAATTCATGAATTAGAAAACCCTAAACCCTAATTATGAAACCCTAACCCTAGTTAGGTTATCTAAACTTTAAATTATGGAATGTTAAATCTTAATTATGATATATAAGCTTAATTAAGGTATTACTAAACATAATTAACATCTTAAACATGATTAGTAAAAATAAAAGCATTAACCAATGAGAATAAGATAGGAATGTAAGATCAGATATTTTTCTAACTCTCCAGCATAAGGAGGTGAATTGGATCAGACCATAGCAGCACAAGTATCAAGGCAAGATATTTGTGGAGGCAAAATTTGGACAAAAGACCTTAAAAACCCTAATTTGCAAATGTTATAAATAGAACATCAAACTGACCATTAGACCTACGAATTTACAAAGCCTAAACACTTATAATCATACCATATTAAGCCTCTGCAAGTGTAAGATCAGAATCAAAAGCCAGAAATCAAAAACTTGAGAAAAAGGTGCAAAATCCTAATTTTTATGCTAGATCTTCAAGCCTGCAATAATTTTATGTTTTAGATGTTTAGGATTATGTGTAAACATGTTATATGATGATCTGGGTTGGTTAAACAAGTATCCATAACATTTAAAGGGTCGAATTTGGTAAAAAGCCCAAACTGTTCTTGGCACTCAAGAACAGTCTGACAGCCTACTTTGTCAGAGCTTTTGATCGACCTAAACTGTTTGTTTGATGTGTTTTAATGCATGAACTTGTAGTATTCCATGTAGTTATAGATTAGAATTGGTAGAACACTAAACAAATTCCTTAGTGGGAAGATATTGATGGTCAAAACCCGTTGACCGACCATGCAAACTGATTTCTGGGTAACCCAGAAATCGTTTGAAGGTCTTGACAAGGTCTGACAGGATTTTTAAACTGCCCAGATCTTGCTTAACTAATATGTTTTGTGTCAAGTAATTGCTTAGACATGTTGTATGCTATATAGAGAATAATCTAGTAACATCAAACCCCATAATCAATAACCAATTAAGCCGGAAATCTTGGTCAAAAGGCGTTGACTATTAAGGTTGGATGAGTTTCTAGGTAACCCAGAAACTCAAGAACAGTCGCGACCATGCTAGTTTGACCGGATTGTTAGAGCATCAATTGATGGTATTTTAGCTTAATTTTCATATGTCGTTACACACTGTCATGCCAAGTCTAACTACAAACAAGTATCAAACACAAACATTAAATCATCCGAGAGAAATTTGAGGTCAAAAGTCCCACTTGGACCATGACCGGCTATTCTTCAATGAAGAACACCTTTAGCGACAGTCTACATCCGATTCCCAGAAACCTAAAATCCTAAGCAGTCCGTCGCTAAAGCCCTTTTGCGACGATTTTAAATAAAAATTAATTAATAAATTATAAATAAATATTAAAAATTCATATTAATTAATAATTAAATATTAAAATTTATTTTTAATTATATTTAATAATTTTTAATATTCTGATAAAACATTTTATAATTATTTAATTTAATTAAATATTAAATTATTTAATAAATATATTAAATAAATAATTTAAAAATGATATTAATGTATTTAAATTATTTTAAATGATAATTAAATCATTTAAAAATAATACTAACTTTCCAAAATTATTATAAATAATAAATAAATTATTTTAAATAATATACTAAGTAACTGAAAATATTATAAATGATAATTAAATCATTTAAATATTAAACTAAGTTTTAAAAATTATTATAAATAATAATTACATCATTTAAATGATAAAATAAATTCTAAAAATATTATTAATGATAAAATAAATCATTTAAATAATATTCTATCTTTCTAAAAATATTATAAATGATAAATAAATTATTTAAATAATATTTTAAATATCTAAAATTATTCTAAATGATAAATAAATTATTTAAATAACATATTAATGTTTTAAAAATATTATATATGATAATTAAATCATTTGAAAATATTTCTAAACTTATAAAAATGATTTAAAAATATTACCAAGCTTGTAAAAATTATTTAAAAATAATATTAAGCTTATAAAAATATTATAAATGATAATTACATTATCTAAACTAATATTTAAGCTTCCAAATGAAGTTTTATTGATAAACCTATGTGTTTAACTATCTAAAGTCGCGACCGAGATACCGAATCAACGTCGAACATTAACAAAACTTGTCTAGATTAACTTAATACGTGTTATTATAAGTTCTAACGCTTATTATTGATATACGTAGACTACGTACGTTGACAGACTATATTAAATTTTATAAACGAACTACGCTAAGGCAAGTCTTGTAACCTTGTTATATTTAAGCAAGTATTATACATCTTGCTATCAATTATGACAAAGTTATTGCTTCATGTTCAGCATAACTTAAGAAATGAATCATTATTCATATATTGCTTGATGGAGCTTAAATTGTTGTGTCAAACCAAATTGTTTGGTAAGACATCTTATACTGAGAAATGAAACACCTTGATGTATGGTTGTAAAATCGTCGATTATATATTGACATAAAATCGTAGGATGATATGCATACTCTTAGGATATTGGTTAGGCTGATCCCCTACCAGATATCCGAAATCAAGCTTTTCTAAGTCATTGAAGACTAATAGAACTGATTGAAACATATGGTTCATGTACAGAACCCTCAGTTATACATCGTTGACATCTTTCAAATCAAACACATTGTGTTTGCGTTTTCAAATGAACTTGCTGAGCATTTGTAACTCATTCTTGCATATATCTTCTTTTGCAGTGTTAAATGATAATCCCAGCACTTTTGGGACAGACAAAGGAAAAGGCCATGTTAATTAGTTTTAATTACTGTTTTGAATAATTCAAGTCTTTTATAGGCTTTGTTGTAATAACTTAGTACTGAGAACGATGTAACCGAACTTAATGATATGAAATATATTATCATCATTTATTATATAGAATGCATTATACTCTGATCTTTAAATTGTTTAGCATAGTTGTACTAAGTAAATACAGTATCTATATGAACTATATATTTGAATGAGGGTATTTGAATGATATTGAGAGTCCTATAAGCTCTGAGGTTACACTTAATGAGCGCCGGTAAGGTGCCATCTTTACCGGAATGCGCCCCTCAGTTCTATGGACAATCTTATCGTTAATATTGTGAATGTCAGATAGATAGGGAATATCGATATGAAAGAGATATTCATAAGATATGAATCTATACATCCAAGTGAGGGTATTCAAACACAGATAACGTTCTGGCAAGAATTATCATCTATTATGGGATACTGTGAACCTTGGATAGATAGAAGTCATATATTATAGAATATTTATAGTTTTATAGTTTCACGTGAGCACCAAATCTGCTACAAGGAGTGTAGAGAATTTGGGGGCGTCACAGGTTGGTATTAGAGCTGTAGATTATAGCTCTAAGGTACTTAGGAAATACCTTAGGATATAGTCTTTGAGTCCGTAAAATACTTAATTATACATAAAATAATCTTAAAAGCTTTATATTATGTGTAAATTTTCTTCGCTCTAATACTAAACAACTAAAATTCTTTTGTAGGATGTTAGAGACAAATTGGAATGACCTCCCAGTTATAGATCAACCCATAGTAGGGTGGCTGTCAGAGAGTGAGTCAGAAGGAGATCCAGAAGAGATATATCCCGCGTTAGGGACACCAAAGGAGGAGGACCCAGAGGAGGAAGAACCCCTACATGACCAGGAGATATTAGATGCTGAGGAGGCGGAACATCCTACAGATGGACAGCTAGTAGATCCTGATCCTGTTGAGGAGATTGGAGCGAGTCAGATGATAAGTGTCGATAGACACGAGGAGATAGTTACGGGATTAGTACAGCAGTCAACCGAAGACCTAGAGGCTGCCAACTTTCGGACATACGTAGCTGAAGGTTTATTGGAGAGTAGGAGTACTACTCGCCGTCTTAGGACACTCCTCCAGAGTACTCAGAAGGAAAAACAGGATGCACAGATGCATTTATACCGAGCTGACAAGGGATGTCGAGATACATTCGAAGACTTAGAGCGTCGGGTGCTTAGGTATCCTGTAAAGGAGAGGAAGTTAGATTATATAATAGATCGATCAGTGGTATGCCACATGGTCTAGGATGCTTATAAAGAGGCGCGTGATCGTTCACTCTAGTTTAGTACTTAAGTTTATTTTCCATAGTTTGTATTATAAAGATTTTGGGTTGTAAAATAGGGTATCTTCTGTACTAACTAGTGGTAGTATAAACCACTAGTCGAATATGTAAACGTTCTACATGTGATATACAAGTTGTGTTTGTACAGATCAAATTGTTAATTCTATATGTATTATATACTTGTATTTATACTTGTCTTTTCTTTATTCATAGAATCATGGCATCAGGACGAGGAAACCAGACCAAAAATGAGACTAATGAACCAAACCCCACCCAACAACTAGTAAACATACTACTAGGAGCCTTACAGGGTCATCCACCACACCAACCCAACATAAATAATCCACATAGGTCAACATTTAAGGACTTTAAAACAGTCGGACCACCTGAGTTCAAGGGAACTGTGGATCCAGTTGAAGCCCAAACTTGGGTAACTGAAATGGAAAAGTTCTTCACTGTAACAAACGTAAGTGAGGAACAAAAGATAATCTTTGCTACCTTTTTCCTAAAAGGTGAGGCAAACTTCTTGTGGGAAACAACAAAAACCAGAGTCGGTGAAGGAGTAATTCCTTGGGAAAGATTCAAAGAACTATTCTTTGAAAATTACTTTCCACAAACCATGCAAGACCGAATGGAGGTTAAATTCCTAGAACTAAAACAAGGGGAATTGACTGTATCTCAGTATACAGCCAAGTTTAACGAATTGTCTCGTTTTGCCCCACATCAAGTAAACTCTTAGACAAGAAAAACTAGGAGGTTTAAGGAATGGTTGAAACCTCAGATAAGGAGTAGGATATCAATCTTCCAGTTGAAGACGTTTTTCTAAAATTCTTGAGAAGGCTATCATAGCCGAGACCGAGAATGAAAATCTTCTCAAATTCCATAAGGATAAGAGGAGTCAGAATGAAGGGGGAAAATTCAAGGGAGAAGTCAGTACAGGGGGTAATAATAACAATAAGAGGAAGTGGGATACCACTTTTTCTACTAACTTTAGAAGGAAGGGGAATAATTACAACAATAACAACAACACCACCAACAGAAACAATAATAACAAGGTGGAACGTTGTGTCACATGTGGAAAGAACCATCTGGGAGTATGTCGTAGGAAGGTGGTTACCTGTTATAGTTGTGTTCAGGAGGGACATTATTCCACTGATTGTCCCAAGAAGAATAATAATACCAATCAGAATAATAAATGTTATAATTGTGGCGCAACGGGTCATATATCTAGAAATTGTCCAAGGAATAGGAACCAAACCGGGGGAAGAAATCAAACCACAAACAACACCCTCAAACCAACAGTAACAGGAGCTGGAGGGTAGAGTCGTCCAACCGCCAAAACATTTAATATGACGATGAGGGATGATGTTGCTTCACAAGACGTGGTGACAGGTATCATCCATATCGACACTTTAAATACATATGTGTTATTCGACTCTGGTGCTACTTGTTCATTCGTGTCTACTAGCTTTGCTAAAAACTTGAAAATGCCATGTGAAGACTTAGACATACCTTTCAATGTGGAAATTGCCAATAGAGAGATAATTCCCGTTAAAACTGTATATAAAGATTGTAACGTAGAGATTAAGGGAAACAAGTTTCTTGTGAACCGCTTTCCTATACAGCTAGGGGAATTCGATATAATCTTAGGCATGGATTGATTGGTTAATCACAATGCAATGATTGACTGCCATCGGAAGCGTGTAAACCTATTGACTACGTCGAAGTCAAAGGTAGTGTTCAACGGTGCTTATTCACCTAAATGATCTCGATGTCTGACAGTAATGCAAGCAGAGAGATTGGTTAGGAAAGGTTGTACAGGTTATTTAGCATATATAGTAGATACTCTAAAGGAAGGAGTAAAATTAGATCAAATACCTGTAGTTAGAGAATTTCCGGATGTGTTTCTAGATGACTTACCAGGTCTACCTCTAGATAGGGAGATCGAGTTTGTTATCGATCTTGCACCTAGTACGGCGCCGGTTTCGAAGGCACCGTACAGGATGGCACCAGTGGAGTTGAAGGAGTTACTTGTGCAGTTACAAGAACTCTTAGACAAGAAATACATACAACCCAGTGTTTCACCTTGGAGAGCACCGATGTTGTTTGTAAAGAAAAAGGATGGAACGTTGAGGTTATGTGTTGACTATAGAGAATTAAATAAGTTAACCATAAAGAACAAATATCCTTTACCAAGAATTGATGATTTGTTTGACCAATTGAAAGGGGCCGAATACTTTTCGAAGATCAACCTACGATCAGGTTATCATCAATTAAAGGTAAGAAAAGAAGATGTACCGAAGACAGCGTTTAGGACACGCTATGGATATTATGAGTTTCTTGTGATGTCCTTTGGATTGACGAATGCACCAGCAGTATTCATGGATTTGATGAACCGAGTGTTTAAACCATGCTTAGACAAATTTGTCGTAGTGTTCATCGATGATATTTTAGTATACTCGAGAACAAAGGAGGAGCATGTTGAACACTTAAGAAGCGTATTGGAGATATTACGCAAGGAACAACTTTATGCAAAGTTTTCTAAGTGTGAATTCTGGTTGGAACGAGTCCAGTTCTTGGGTCATGTGATTGACAAGAATGGAATAGCAGTAGATCCAGCAAAGATAGAGACGGTTGTTAATTGGGAACAACCAACAACTCCCACAGAAGTAAGAAGTTTTCTCGGTTTAGCAAAGTACTATCGGCGTTTTATATAAGATTTTTCAAAAATTGCAACCCCGCTAACCAATTTAACTCGAAAGATGGTAAAGTACGTCTGGATAGATAAATGTGAAGAAAGCTTCCGAGAGTTGAAGAAGCGATTGAGTATGGTACCAGTGTTATCTTTACCAGATGATACAGGAGGCCTTGTCGTTTATAGTGATGCGTCACACAAGGGATTGAGTTGTGTGCTAATGCAACTTGGGAAGGTGATTGCATATGCATCACGACAACTCAAAGATTATGAGAAGAGGTATCCTACGCATGATCTTGAGTTAGCTGCGGTAGTATTTGCCTTAAAAATTGGAGGCATTACTTGTATGGAGAGAAGTGTGAGATATACACAGATCACAAAAGTCTAAAGTATATTTTCACACAGAAGGAGTTAAACATGAGACAGAGGAGATGGCTAGAGTTGATAAAGGATTTCGACTGTGAAATTTTATATCACCCTAGGAAAGCCAACGTCATAGCAGACGCGTTAAGTAGGAAGAACCAAGAGAAGTTGAATGTAATAACCAACAATGAGGTACTGATAAAAGAGTTTGACAAACTTGAGATTGAGGTAAGAGTTCTAGCTAATTCTACCTAGAAGTTATTCGTTGTGGAAAGTAGTTCGACTTTATTAGATAGAGTCAAGGAACTACAGGAGACTGATAAAGAGTGTCAGAAGTGTAAGACTGAAATAACTCATAAAAAGAATATCAAATTCAGAATAGACAAGGATGGGGTACTGAGGTACGAAGATAGAATTTGGGTACCCTCAGTACAAGAACTAAACGATGAAATACTGAATGAAGCCCATAGTTCTAAATTCGCCGTGCATCCAGGTAGTACAAAAATGTACAAAGATTTAAGCCGACACTTTTGGTGGTCTAATATGAAAAGAGAAATAGCAGAGTGGGTAAGTAAATGTTTAACGTGTCAACGAGTTAAAGCTGAACATCAGAAACCAAGTGGATTACTACAGCCCTTAGAAATTCCTGAGTGGAAATGGGAACATATTACCATGGACTTCGTAATAGGTCTTCCAAATACACAGAAAGGTCACAATGCCATTTGGGTAATTGTAGATCGTCTTACCAAGTCAGCTCATTTTCTACCCATAAAAGTTAACTTCAGTCTTGACCAGTTAGCCAAACTTTACATCAATGAAGTTATTTCTAGACATGGAGTCCCTGTTTCTATAGTATTAGACCGAGATCCACGATTTACTTCAAATTTTTGGACAAGTCTCTAGAAACATTTAGGAACCCAATTGAGACTAAGCACAACTTATCACCCACAAACCGACGGTCAGAGTGAGAGAACAATTCAAACATTGGAGGATATGTTGCGCACTTACATCATGGACTTCAAGAGAAGTTGGGAAGATCAGTTACCTTTGGTAGAGTTTGCCTACAACAATAGTTATCATGCCAGCATAGGAATGCCACCATTTGAAGCTTTATATGGAAGGAAATGTAGGACGCCTTTATGTTGGGACGAGGTCGGTGAGCGACAAATGCTAGGACCCGAAATAGTTCAACAAACCGCTGAGGCAGTTCGAATTATACGCGGAAGATTGCAAGCGTCTCAAGATCGACAAAAGAAATATGCGGATCAACACAGGAAACTACAAGATTTCGATATCGGTAGTCACGTATTTTTAAAAGTGTCACCGTGGAAAGGCAAAATACGTTTCGGCAAGAAAGGCAAATTGAGTCCGAGATTCATTGGACCATTCCAGATATTGAGGAGGATAGGTGAGGTAGCCCTACCTCCTGAGTTAGAACATATTCATAACGTGTTTCATGTGTCCGTGTTATGACCATACAAATCTGATTATAAACACGTTATAGATTACGAGCCTATCCAGATCGAGAAAGATTTATCATATGAAGAAGTTCCTATCGAAATCATAGATAGGAAAGAACAAAATCTATGAAATAAAGTGATACCTTCAGTCAAGGTTATTTGGAGAAATCAAAACATAGAGGAAGCTACGTGGGAGCTCGAGAGTAAAATGCGAAACAGCTACCCACACTTGTTTTTGTAATTTGTACTGTAATTTCAAGAACGAAATTCTTATTAGTGGAGGTGAATGTAATATTCTGAACCCTAATAAGATTTGTATATGTAAATTATGTGTCTATTAAATGAAATTTCTTGTTCCGACTTGGTGTTATGTGATTGTATATTTTATTAAAGAATTAGGTTAAATAAAAAAATTTCTGAAGCTGCTTAGTCGTGCTTACACAGACAAAATGATTTGTCGTGCTTCCGACGATTTCACCGAGAAGCGTCTCGACAAATTATTTTGGTAAACTGTTGTGTCGTACTTGGAAATGACGAAGTGATTTGTCATGCTTCGGAGTTAATATAATATTATATTAACTGATAAAAATCTAAAATAAGTTAAATAGGGTTTAAAATGATAAACTGAATTAGAAACCCTAATTTGAACACCCTAATTGGTAAAAGTTGTCCGAATTAGTAAATCAAAACTCTAATTATTACACAAGAATTCTAATTGATATAATTAAATTCTAAGTAATAAATCATGACATTAATTAGGAATCATTTAACTTAGATTAAAATCCTAATTGAAGATTTAAACCCTAATTCATGAATTAGGAAATCCTAAACCCTAATTATGAAACCCTAACCCTAATTAGGTTATCTAAACTTTAAATTATGGAATGTTAAATCTTAATTATGATATATAAGCTTAATTAAGGTATTACTAAACATAATTAACATCTTAAACATGATTAGTAAAAATAAAAGCATTAACCAATGAGAATAAGATAGGAATGTAAGATCAGATATTTTTCTAACTCTCCAGCATAAGGAGGTGAATTGGATCAGACCATAGCAGCACAAGTATCAAGGCAAGATATTTGTGGAGGCAAAATTTGGACAAAAGACCTTAAAAACCCTAATTTGCAAATGTTATAAATAGAACATCAAACTGACCATTAGACCTACGAATTTACAAAGCCTAAACACTTATAATCATACCATATTAAGCCTCTGCAAGTGTAAGATCAGAATCAAAAGCCAGAAATCAAAAACTTGAGAAAAAGGTGCAAAATCCTAATTTTTATGCTAGATCTTCAAGCCTGCAATAATTTTATGTTTTAGATGTTTAGGATTATGTGTAAACATGTTATATGATGATCTGGGTTGGTTAAACAAGTATCCATAACATTTAAAGGGTCGAATTTGGTAAAAAGCCCAAACTGTTCTTGGCACTCAAGAACAGTCTGACAGCCTACTTTGTCAGAGCTTTTGATCGACCTAAACTGTTTGTTTGATGTGTTTTAATGCATGAACTTGTAGTATTCCATGTAGTTATAGATTAGAATTGGTAGAACACTAAACAAATTCCTTAGTGGGAAGATATTGATGGTCAAAACCCGTTGACCGACCATGCAAACTGATTTCTGGGTAACCCAGAAATCGTTTGAAGGTCTTGACAAGGTCTGACAGGATTTTTAAACTGCCCAGATCTTGCTTAACTAATATGTTTTGTGTCAAGTAATTGCTTAGACATGTTGTATGCTATATAGAGAATAATCTAGTAACATCAAACCCCATAATCAATAACCAATTAAGCTGGAAATCTTGGTCAAAAGGCGTTGACTGTTAAGGTTGGATGAGTTTCTAGGTAACCCAGAAACTCAAGAACAGTCGCGACCATGCTAGTTTGACCGGATTGTTAGAGCATCAATTGATGGTATTTTAGCTTAATTTTCATATGTCGTTACACACTGTCATGCCAAGTCTAACTACAAACAAGTATCAAACACAAACATTAAATCATCCGAGAGAAATTTGAGGTCAAAAGTCCCACTTGGACCATGACCGGCTGTTCTTTAATGAAGAACACATTTAGCGACAGTCTTCATCCGATTCCCAGAAACCTAAAATCCTAAGCAGTCAGTCGCTAAAACCCTTTTGCGACAGTTTTAAATAAAAATTAATTAATAAATTATAAATAAATATTAAAAATTCATATTAATTAATAATTAAATATTAAAAATTAATTTTTAATAATTTTTAATATTCTAATAAAAAATTTTATAATTATTTAATTTAATTAAATTATTTAATAAATATATTAAATAAATGATTTAAAAATAATATTAATGTATTTATATTATTTTAAATGATAATTAAATCATTTAAAAATATTACTAACTTTTCACAATTATTATAAATAATAAATAAATTATTTTAAATAATATACTAAGTAATTGAAAATATTATAAATGATAATTAAATCATTTAAATATTAAACTAAGTTTTAAAAATTATTATAAATAATAATTACATCATTTAAATGATAAAATAAATTCTAAAAATATTATTAATGATAAAATAAATCATTTAAATAATATTCTATCTTTCTAAAAATATTATAAATGATAAATAAATCATTTAAATAATATTTTAAATATCTAAAATTATTCTAAATGATAAATAAATCATTTAAATAACATATTAATGTTTTAAAAATATTATAAATGATAATTAAATCATTTGAAAATATTTCTAAACTTATAAAAATGATTTAAAAATATTACCAAGCTTGTAAAAATTATTTAAAAATAATATTAAGCTTATAAAAATATTATAAATGATAATTACATTATCTAAACTAATATTTAAGCTTCCAAATGAAGTTTTATTGATAAATTTATGTGTTTAACTATCTAAAGTCGTGACCGAGATACCGAATCAACGTCGGACCTTAACAAAACTTGTCTAGATTAACTTAATACATGTTATTATAAGTTCTAACGCTTATTATTGATATACGTAGACTACGTACGTTGACAGACTGTATTAAATTTTATAAACGAACTACGCTAAGGCAAGTCTTCTAACCTTGTTATATTTAAGCAAGTATTATACATCTTGCTATCAATTGTTACAAAGTTATTGCTTCTTGTTCAGCATAACTTAAGAAATGAATCATTATTCATATATTGCTTGATGGAGCTTAAATTGTTGTGTCAAACCAAATTGTTTTGGTAAGACATCTTATACTGAGAAATGAAACACCTTGATGTAAGGTTGTAAAATCGTCGATTATATATTGACATAAAATCGTAGGATGATATGCATACTCCTAGGATATTGGTTAGGCTGATCCCCTACCAGATATCCGAAATCAAGCTTTTCTAAGTCATTGAAGATTGATAGAACTGATTGAAACACATGGTTCATGTACAGAACCCTCAGTTATACATCGTTGACATCTTTCAAATCAAACACATTGTGTTTACGTTTTCAAATGAACTTGTTGAGCATTTGTAGATCATTCTTGCATATATCTTCTTTTGTAGTGTTAAATGATAATCCCGGCACTTCTGGGACAGACAAAGGAAAATGCCATGTTAATTAGTTTTAATTACTGTTTTGAATAATTCAAGTCTTTTATAGGCTTTGTTGTAATAACTTAGTACTGAGAACGATGTAACCGAACTTAATAATATGAAATATATTATCATCCTTTATTATATAGAATGTGTTATACTCTGATCTTTAAATTGTTTAGCATAGTTGTACTAAGTAAATACAGTATCTATATGAACTATACATCTGAATGAGGGTATTTGAATGATATTGAGAGTCCTATAAGCTCTGAGGTTACACTTAATGAGCGTCGGTAAGGTGCCATCTTTACCAGAATGCGCCCCTCAGTTCTATGGGCAATCTTATCGTTAATACTGTAAATGTCAGATAGATAGGGAATATCGATATAAAAGAGATATTCATAAGATATGAATCTATACATCCAAGTGAGGGTATCCAAACACAGATAACGTTCTGGCAAGAATTATCATCTGTTATGGGATACTATGAACCTTGGATAGATAGAAGTCATATATTATAGAATATTTATAGTTATATAGTTTCACGTGAGCATCAAATCTGCTACAATGAGTGTAGAGAATTTGGGGGCGTCACAGCCGGTATTTCCACCACCAAACCCAGATGATGATGCGGAGGTCGAGCACGACGCTTGACCTGTCAGGGAAGTCCTCGGTTCTTCTTTTCTTTATTTTTAGCACAATAAGGACATTGTTTAGTTTGAGTTTGGGGGAGGTTTGGTTATTGCTAGTTTTATTCTGTTTTGGTAGTGTGTACAGGCATATAGATCGTTTTATTTAGTTGCATAGTAGTTGTTAATTTAGTTGCATTGTAGTTTGCATTCGTTTCATTAGTTTCATGGTAAATTGCATTTATTAGTTGTGTCAATTTTAGTTATTGCTTTAAAAAAAGTAATAAAATTTGTAGAGTAGGATCATATAGAATTGCATTTAGGGGTACTCGAGCAATGAATTAATGTAGTGCATTTATGGAAGGCCGATGATGAAAATTTGATCAGTTATTAATTAGTTTGACAAGACGGATAGGGAATGCTAAGCCAAGATTTTGACTGTTCCTGGTTGTGTCTACTTGAGACCCTTAGTTTTTAATTGAGCACGTCAATGTGTTGAATTGGTTAGGATTTGCTTTAACTTTTGCGTATTAAGTGCTCGTTAAGGATATATTGACTTTTATCACTTGTTAGATCGGGAAAAAAAAGAAAGAAAGAATGTTGTTAAATAAACGCTGTTTCGATGCCTGTCTAAGTTGCAAGAAAAAGAAGAAATAAGTAAAAAAAAATGAATATAGACAGATATGAGCAGATCTTGACTAGTTTGTCTTTGTGGCCGGTGTCATTTGAACAAGTAAGCCCTTAGGATGTGTCTTTACACTCAGCGCCCTAAAATCGTCTGGTTTGGGAGTCGTTGGTCGAAAGTTTGCTACAAGTTAAACATTGCATAAGTTAAGGGAAAATTATATCAACGAGAAGGAGCGTAAAACGCACTTGTTGGAAAAAAAAAGTGAAGGCAAGTGGGTAAAAGTATAGCTTAAAAGTTAAATATGTAAACTTATCTTTATTTGAGCACTGTGATACTAAGAGTTGAATTCAAATTTTGATTGGTTTGATATATTGCACACACACACACACATGGAAGGGTTGAGAGTAAATGTATAACTTGTGATAAGTTGGATTATTGATGGTGCATGAATTTGAAGTCATGTTGAATTATTAGTTACTGATTTCTAAGGCTGGATTTTTGTAATATATGTTGATTAATTGCTTGATTTTAGTCAATCATGCATGTGCATTCATGTAGGTAGTTAGTTTAGTTGTTGTTTTTGTGTGTCTTGTGTTTTTGCTTGAGGACAAGCAAAGTTTTGAGTTTGGGGGTATTTGATGAGTGGGTTTCAACCTACGAATTAGATACATCTTTGGCTTAACTATTTACCATCTTTAAGTGTTTTTAGTATCTTTTTATTCATTTTTGTGTTTATTTTGTAGGTTGAGGCTTCAGATAGAAAGAACAAGGAGATTTGATGCAGGTGGTTCTCGTCGGGGCGAGCTTTTTAAGCTTGATATCTCGCCGGGGCGCAGAATTTGAAAAGGAATTTCTCACCGGGGCGAGGATGCGGCAGGAGGAAAAAATATTTACTTTCAGCAGGATCAATTATTTTAGGAGGTTGCCGCTAATAAGGATTCTTCTTACTAATCTGACGAGGAGGGTATAAGAGACATATGAAGGCATGGAAAAGAGACACCTACACTTACAATACCCAACACGTAGAGATTGATTTACAGAGCTGATTTTGGAGATTGGAGATTAGAAAAGCTTCGTGAAGAATTCAAATTTGTGGCTGGAAGATTGAAGAAACTTATTGAGTTTTTCCTGATCTTTTATCTCAGATTTGTAATTAATTATGATGGTTTATTCTAGGATTTTGGTTTTTATTTTCAGCATGCTGCAATTGAACCTTTTGTGCTTATGACTTAAGTAGCTAATTAAATCCAATTATTATTTCATATTGAGTTGTCTATCTTATTCTGTGTTTATTATTTGATTGTTTGGCCAGCAATTAGCGGGATATCTTAGATGAATTTGGGAGATGAAATCTAGGGTTAGATCTGAATAAGATAGCATGTATTCTTAATTATTTGCATGGGATGAATAATTAAGGTTGTGAAGTGAATAGGGATATCTCTTTACTGCATGTAACAATTGGGAATTGGTATTTAATGAATTTAATCTTTTAGTTTTGCATAGGAATATCGCAGAATTAATTGAGTTAAATAAATTTGTTTGATCACTTGGAAAAGGGCTTACAAATAAAGTTGAATTCCTGTTAACAACTCTATTGAATTTAATAATTGGATGCATTGGGGAACTTAGTTATCTTGCATGATTGGGAATATTGTAGTCTTAAACTTTAAAATCTGAATTTCAATCTTCGTGTTAGTTGTTGATCTTAGCTTTAATTTAATTAGTCTTAATCAATATTCAAATTGTGATTGTTTAATAAAATAGAGTAATTTAGATTGGTAGTTGAAAGTATAAACTGCAATAATTCTCTATGGGTTTGACACTCTATCTTATCACTTTATTACTTGTTGATCGTGTATACTTGCACGTAATTGTTGATTGTGAAATCGGACAACAGTCACCCCAGTAGGTCGACCAGTACCCTCCTCAATCTCTACCTCCTCTACTAAAGGCAGCTGCGATATGCCACCCGTGATCCCGGCTGGCAGACCTACGTCCTCCTCATCCTCTGAAGGATCCTCCTCAAACTCACTCTCAATCAACACCACATGCACTGGCTCGGGTGCTAATATAGGCAAAGCAACCAGCTCCTCAGCTATGACATGTATGTCCTGATATATATCATCTCCTGACATCTACAATCAAACAATTTATCTTGTTTAGTGCATATCATCAAATCACATTTGATATTACAAATAACAGTTCAATTTATGTTATTTTTGAAAGTATTATGCACATAAACCAAGCATATTTGATCAAATGTAGAATATACTTTGTAATCTTATTCATTTGTTAATAAAAGAATTTATTTATTAAAAGGCATTTTTCGTTATCTACATGATGTTGTTATATTAAGTGTGATAAACTCATAGTTTTGAGCAATACTTTTAGAATCATGATGATGATCATGCTAATGAGATCTAAATTCTAGAAAACTCACAAACTAAAATAGTTCCTAATCGTTAGATTACTAAAAAGGGGATTAGTGAATCCAGATAGATTTGGTACATACTTTGCTTGCTCTTAGGAAGAGGATGATTGATCTCATAATCATTTGTGTGGAGACACTGAAGCAAGTATGTAGGTGCTTATTGGAGAATAAGTTCAATGAATGTGGCTCACTGAATGTGGCTCACTAAAGGAATCGAAATACATATAATAAAAAAAATAAGACTTGACAGTAATTCCATGTCTTATATTTGATTGGGACATTGTATGGTAGAAGATTGAATTGTAAGGTAACGATTTACTGAAAGGTTCTTTTATGATTAATGTTGAAATCTATATTATGTGGAAAGTCGTTGATCGCTAAGAGGGCTTACCCTTATTGTAGAATAAATATTATTTATTTAAATAAATTAAATAGTTTAATTTATTTATTTAAATAAGATTTGAATTGTTTTAATTGATTTATTCACAACTGGTTTAATATGGAGAACCTAAAAGGTCACACCGTAAAAGAAAAATATTTATTTAAGAAGTAAATGGCATAATCGTAATAATAAGTTAAGTATATTTAATTTAATCTATAGTGATAGAATAAATTAAATAGCTTAATATTTATTATTTAATATTTTAGAAATATTAAATATAAATTAATAAAAGGAGTCTTATTATTATTATTACCATTATTATTATTTAATTCCTAAAAGGGTTTGAGAATTAATTAATAAAAGTACTCTCATAAATTCCTAATTGGATTAAAAGTTTAATTAATTAAAAGAGTTTAATTAAAATAAAACTTTATTCCTAAATATTTAGGAGGATTGCCTATATCTATAAATAAGAGGAGTCTTATTATGGATTGGGGTTAGACACACTTCCAAAGTTGGGAGAGTACTTACAATTTTTATAGAGATAGAAACTAGGATTTTGTCAACACCCATCTTCTTGATTACATATTATTCCTTGGTGGATCATGTAACGATTGTGAATTTTATAAATATTTTATTGTTAATTTATTTATTGAGTAAAATAAATAAATGATAAAGTTATTGTGGAATAATTCATGTTAAGAGTAATTGTGTTAAATGTTATTTGAATGTGATTTGATGTGTTTATTCTAATTTAATTTAATAATTAAATTAGATGATTAACTGATTTATTTGAGTAAAGGATTTATTTGAATAAAATAATTTATTTGGTAATAGTGTTATTGGTCAAATAAAAGTTATAATTAAATTAGTAAGATTTAATTGAATTTAGTTAATAATAGGTTTAATTAAATTGTTAATGTGACAATTAAACTATATAGTATAATGAGTTATTAAAATAAATGGAAAAAGAGTTTTATTTAGCTAAACCAAACAAGGCCTTGTGGCTCTTGGTTGGTAAAAATAAAAAAAAAAATTTAGGGTCTAGCCAAACAAGGCTTTGTGACCTTTTAGTTTTTTAACTGATGAATTAAAAAAACCCAGTTACGTTAAAAATGGTTTATCAGTTGTTTTAAGTTTAAGAAAGAAAGATCAGAGCTTTGAGAGTTTAGAGAAAGTTGAGAGTTTGAAGGTCCTTTGAATTGAGAAGGAGAAGGAAGAGAATTGCTAAAGCTAAGGAGTCATATTTGTTTAGCTTGAAGGTATAATCCCTTTTAAAATTTTATTAGAAAGTTTTTCACTGTATATGATTGTTACCTTCCTGTATGTGGATTTATTTGCTAAATATATGAATTGCTTGGTTGTAATTGATAGTAAGCATGTAATAGTGATTATATGATGTTATAAACCAATTTGTAGGTATCAATCCATGAAAACATGCTTTAAAAGAGAGTTTTTAGTTTTTACAGAGTTTCACTTTCATGTATGGCTTAAATGTATAAAACTTGATGTATGATTCGGATATTAACCGGTAAATTGACCTTTGATTGTGTTAATATGATGAGAAACAAAAAGAATGCAAGTGGAATGGATTAAAATGGTTTAGAGATGAATTCACAGTGTTTAATTTTATCAAATAGGCCAAAATATGAATATTTTGTTTAACAGTGAATTTTTGGATTTTTAATTGGTTGATTATGTGTTTTATAATAGTTAGAATTGTTAGAAACATGTTGGGTAGCTGCTTTACAACATGTTTGATGTCTGGGTGTGTTTAATTTGTGAGTCGGATGATAGAATTTGGAAAATTTGGTCTGTGTTTCGCTGGTTCGCGAACTGTGGGAGATTGCAGTCGAGTTTCTCGCCCCGGCGAGAAAATTGTAAAGAAAATTCTCGCCCCGGCGAGCTCATTGCTGGAAAAGTTATTTTTGTTTTTTTTTTTCTTTTCTTGGTAATTACGATATGTCACTCTATGCAAGATTAAAACTTAATTTAATATAATAAATGAATACCAAGATGTTAAGATGGATTCTAAGTGGATATTTGATGATGATTAAATATAAGTTAATATACCTTAGCTTAAAGATAAGTTTTGGAGATTCTTAGAATGTAATATCGTTGTAGTTAAGCTTGTAGCTTCTTAAATAGAATTGATAATCAGTAGTTAATTGAAAATTAAGATGGGGATTGGAGTGTTAATGTACGTGAATATTGTAACTGATCATTTTTGTTGCTATACAAACGAGATATGTAGGTTGTTTATTGTACGTGGTTTGTAATTAAGAAAGCTACGCACGAGGCAAGTTTCTTATTCTCAACTCTTTCACACCAAACATGTTTCCAATCTTAAATTTACTTAACGCAAGCTTCTTTATCTTACCTCCATTTCTGTTAACGTAAGCTTTCTATTCATATCTTGTTTACAAATATGCAAGCTTCTAAATTCTATTTTCTCATTTAGCAAGTTAACATTGTATATCATGAACTTTTAACTTTTGGACTCTTGTTATTCAAAGCTCAAGATAATTGAAGTCATTATTCTAATATCTTGGATATACAAAGTCCATATCATTGTATATCACTGTTGTTGATCTTTGATCATAATCTAAGTCGTTTAAATTCTATTTTGTTGAACTAAATACTTGGATGACAAAAACTGAGAAGAACAACCCTAGTTTAGAGGAATACTTATGCGAAAGCATTAAATAGTTGTGCACAATACATTGTACAACGGGCTGATCACCCTGAGTACGAGATGAATAGTTCAGTCATAGTTTATTAAACTGTTACAGGTTATAACAAACTTATCTGTTAACCTAGGACATGGTTCGAGGTCTTGTGACCCTCAGTATATCACTCTCAGTATATCTTGAATTTCTATTTATATTCTATTGAGCTTTCAGACGTTTCCATTCCTAATTATCATTTAGCAAAAAAGTTATACCGTACAAATTAGATTATTTGAAAAGTGTTCATTGTTATTTTGGTGGGCACTTGTTTTGCTCACCCTTGCATACTAAACCATTGCAGCTAAAGCTGAGATAACGAATGAGCCGTCTACTAGCAAAGGAAAAGGAAAAATGAGCAAGTGACGATGATTTGCTATTACGTGAAGACTTGTTATTTTTATTTATGTGGCTGTGTAATTGAGACTTATTAGTTATTTATGTTTCCGCGTTTAAAAGATGTAATAAAGGTTAGAAAACCTGGGACTTATTTTGAAAAGCTATGAAACCCTTTTATGGGAGATATTTCTTTTGTTTATTATTCAGTTTGCTTTATTTAAAACCTTTTGTTTATGGGTAGTTAGTGATTGTGTATGGATAGTGAGCACCAAATCTGTGTGGTTTGAGGTAACCTAGATTTGGGGGCATCACAGGTTGGTATCAGAGCCGTAGGTTTAAGAACCTTAGGTGGGGAAAAACCTTAGGAGTTAACCTTTTAGGAAATCGCAAAGATAGTGATGCTACACTCCTATCGAGTATTAAGGGATGAATTAAGAAATTCATTGAAGATAATAAAACACTCTATGTGCTTAAGTGTTTAATAACCAATGTGCTCGCGAGTGGTATCGATTAAGTAATTAAAATATTTTGTTGACAGGATGTCGGAGGTTGGACAAATTAGTCAGCTTCGAGTTGCGGAGATCCCAGTGCTGAGGGAGGATATCCCGGTGCCTGGAGACGAGGAGGCCAGAGATGTTCATGTTTTCAGCGAACGGTTGGTGAGTGTGGAAGCACCTGGGCATAGGCTGGTCACTGTTCAGGAGGAGGAGGAAGAGGAGGAGGATCCCGAGGAGTTGATGTACGAGCAGTTATACGATGAAAATGTAGAACTTCGGTAACAACTCAAAGTTTTGGAGGAAGTGTCAGAGACACGCCGAATTACTATCGAGGAGAAGGACGGAGAGATCTACGATTTAGAAGTACAGTTGGGTGATGTAGAATGGAAATTGGTTCACGCAGAGGGTCAGCAGGAGCAGCTGTTACATGAAAATGAAAAGGTGAAGTCAGAGAATGAGGTAGTGAAGGTTGAAAATGGTGAACTAAAAACTGAGAATGATGAATTAAAGTCTGAGATCGGCCAATTGAAGATTGCGATGGAGGAGTTAAAAGAAACTTTGAAAGAGGAAACTGCTATGCGTAATAGGGTTGAAGACGCTCACATTAGGGTTTCTCAACGGTTGGATCGCGCAGAGGGAGAGATTCGCGCGAAGAAGTTTAAGATCGATGACATGGAGTATATTTACCACATGACGATGGATAGGGCTCAAGACCGGGTTTGCCATTACCCAACTCAGTTAGAGGATCATCCGAGGTTTGTGGATCGCCGAACTATGGTTCGTATCATGGAGCAAAAATGTGAGGAAGTTGTGCGCCGAGGATTATCTTCCTAAGTTATTAGAGAAATAATATTATAGCAAGTATTTTGAATGTAAATCCCAGCTTATATAAATAATGGGATAAGACGTTAATGATGAAATTCTGAAGTTGTCTTCTTAAATGATGATGTAAATAGTAAAATGTTATCTTTTGAGCTTGAGAATGAATAAATAAATAAGTTTTTGAAAAATGTTATGTGTTAAGTTTCTACTTATGAATATTTAAGTTATGAGTACTTAAAAAATTTAGTAATTGTCTAAAAAGCGTTGTCTTCAACAAAATTATGCCGCCAAGAAGAGTTGGACGACCCCGTCAGCAACTACCCCCAGAGGGGTCTACTAACAACAATAACAATAATTTACCCGATGCTAACCCAGTTCAGTAACTAGTGAACCTTTTGACTGGAGTTTTTGCAAATCAACCGCAAGCTCAAGCTACGACCTTTAAGGATTTTAAGGCCGTTGGTCCCCCTGAGTTTAAGGGAACAATGGATCCGATAGAAGCCCAAACTTGGGTAATGGAAATGGAAAAAGTTTTTGAAGTAGCTAGGATTGGGAATGATCAGAAGACTGCCTTTGCGACTTTCATGTTAAAGTCGGAAGCCAGTTACTGGTGCCAAGCCAACAAGACGAGAGCAGGAGAAGGTGTTATACCATGGGATCGGTTTAAAGAGATGTTCTTCGAAATGTATTTTCTGACTAGTGCTCAGAACCAGATGGAAGTTCAGTTTCTCGAACTTAAGCAAGGAACAATGACAGTGCCAGAATACGCGGCAAGGTTCAATGAACTAGCAAGGTTTGCTCCATACCAAGTTAACACGGATGAAAGAAAGGCTAGACGATTTGAGCAAGGATTGAAACCTTGGCTTTACAGTAGGGTTTCTATGTTTCAACTCAACACATTTGCGGCGGTGTTAGAGAAAACAATAATAGCAGAGGGAGGAAGTGATGCATTAACCAAATACAACCAGGAGCAGAAAAAGAAAAGGAATGAGACCGAGAATAGGCCGAGTGGTAGCAATAGAGGAGGAAACCAGAAACGAAAATGGAATGATGGTGGTTCTACTGGAAGTCAGCAGAGTAACCAGAGGAAGAAAACTGAAGCTTGTGCAACCTGTGGTAAGAATCATGCAGGTGTGTGCCTGAAAGGGAAGAGAGTCTGTTACAACTGTGGACAAGAGGGCCACATTGCTCCAAACTGTACTGCTCCAAAGAAGGGTGCCTGTTTCACGTGCGGGTCAAAAGACCATCTTGCTCGTGATTGTCCAAGGAAAGTTGTTAGTGGAGGAAGTGGAGGCAAGGGAAACAACAGTGGAGGTGCATTAACTATTTCTGGGCCAGCTACGGCAAATCGTCCGACTGCTCACACTTTTAATATGACGGTTCAGGATGCGGTTCGATCCAAGGAGGTGGTGGCAAGTATCCTACCAGTAAATAACTTGAATGCATATGTACTTTTTGATTCGGGTGTAACTTGTTTTTTCATTTCTGATGATTTTGCTGAGAAACTGGAGATACCCTGAGAAGAGTTAGACTTTTCCTTAAACATAGAGATTGCCAATAGGGAAGTGATACCTATTAGGTATGTGTATAAAAATTGCGAGATAGATATTCATGGTCATATGATGACAGTAAGTCTTATTCCGATTAAACTTGGGGAATTTGACGTTATTCTAGGGATGGATTGGTTGTATAGTTATGGGGCGATTATTGATTGCCAAAAGAAGTGTGTCAACTTTAAGACTCCGTCTAAGGTGGTATTTTATGGTAGCAAATCGCCAAGGCAAACAACTTGTCTAACGATTATACAGGCCAAGAAGTTACTAAAGTAAGGATGTGTAGGGTATTTAGCTCATGTGGTAGATACTCTGAAGACCGGTACAAAATTGGAAGAAATACCAGTGGTGAGACATTTTGTGGATGTTTTTCCAGATGATTTGTGGGGATTACCTCCAGATAGAGAGATTGAATTCGTTATTGATTTAGTGCCCGGGACTGCGCCTATATCAAAAGCTCCGTACCGAATGGCTCCGGTGGAGATGAAGGAGTTGATGGTGCAATTGCAAGAGCTACTAGACAAGAAGTACATTCAACCGAGTGTTTCGCCGTGGGGAGCGCCGGTGTTGTTTATTAAGAAGAAAGATGGTTCAATGCATCTTTGCATAGATTATCGTGAATTGAATAAGGTTACAATCAAGAATAAATACCCGTTACTGAGAATTGATGATCTGTTCGATCAACTAAAGGGTGCTACTCATTTTTCAAAGATAGACTTAAGAAGTGGTTACCATCAGCTAAAAGTGAGAAAGGAGGATGTTCCGAAGACGGCGTTCAGAACTCGTTCCGGTCACTACGAGTTTCTGGTTATGTCATTCGGTCTAACGAATGCACCTGCGGCATTCATAGACCTAATGAATAGGGTGTTTAAACCGTTTCTAGATAAGTTCGTGGTGGTGTTTATCGACGATATTTTAGTGTATTCTAAATCACGAGAAGACCATGTGGAGCATCTAAGACTAACTTTAGAGATATTACGAAAAGAGAAGCATTTCGCGAAGTTTTCAAAATGTGAGTTTTGGTTGGATCGTGTTCAATTTCTTGGACATGTAATTGATAAAGATGGGATTTCGGTGGATCCGGCTAAAGTGGAAGCTATACTAGATTGGGAGCAACCGAAGACACCATCTGAAGTGAGGAGTTTCTTAGGTTTGGCAGGCTATTATCGGCGGTTTATACAAGATTTTTCTAAGATCGCCACTCCATTGACAAATTTGACTAGGAAAGCGGTTAAGTTTGTCTGGACGGAGAAGTGCGAGGAAAGTTTTCAGGTTCTAAAGAAGAGGTTAAGTATGGCACCTGTATTATCTTTGCCAGATAGTACCGAAAATTTTATGGTTTATAGTGACACGTCGCATAAGGGCCTTGGCTGTGTGCTTATGCAGAACGGCAAGGTTATTGCATACGCTTCACGACAACTGAAAGATTACGAGAAGGGATACCCAACGCATGATTTAGAATTGGCAGCAGTGGTGTTTGCTCTGAAGATCTGGAGGCACTACCTTTATGGTGAGAAGTGTGAGATCTACACGAATCATAAGAGCCTCAAGTACATTTTTACACAGAACTGATTAAGGATTACGACTGCGAAATTCTCTATCATCCAGGAAAGGCAAATGTCGTTGCTGATGCATTAAGCAGGAAGGGTCAAGAGAAACTTATGTTATTGATTGCTCAAGAGGAACTTGTTAAACAGATGGCAAAGTTAGAATTAGAGGTGAAGTGCCAGCATGAATCAAAGGGGAAGTTATTTCAGATCGAGGTTCATCCGGTGTTGCTGGACCAAATCAAAGAAGCTCAACTTCAAAATACGGAGTGTAAAAAGATTAGGAAGGAAGTCTCTGAGGGACAAGGTGGAAAGTTCAGTATTGATGCCAAGGGATTACTCAGATTTGAACATCGAATTTGGGTTCCATTGGTACCGGATGTTAGAAGGGAGATCTTGGATGAAGCTCACAACACACGTTACTCAGTTCACCCAGGGAGTACAAAAACGTATCAAGATCTTCGTCAATATTATTGGTGGTCAAGAATGAAGCGTGATGTGGCAGAATGTGTTGCCAGATGTTTGACATGCCAGAAAGTGAAAGCTGAACATCAGCGACCCAGTGGTTTGTTGCAACCGTTAGAAATACCAGAGTGGAAGTTGGAATATATAACGATGGATTTTTTGGTAGGTTTGCCAACTACATAGAAAGGTTTTGATGTAATTTGGGTAGTCGTGGACAGACTGACAAAATCAGCGCATTTCTTACACATCAAGATTAGATTCAACTTAGACCAGTTAGCAAAATTATACATCAAGGAAATTATTTCGCGACATGGTGTCCCTGTGTCTATTGTGTCTGATCGAGATCCGAGGTTTACGTCAAATTTTTGGAAATGTTTGCAAGAATGCTTGGGAACTCAGTTGAGAATGAGCACTGCATATCATCCTCAAACTGATGGCCAGGGCGAAAGAATGATCCAAACTTTGGAGGATATGTTACGCGCATGTGTCATGGATTTTAAGGGAAACTGGGATGACCACCTACCATTGGTCGAGTTTGCTTACAACAACAGGTACCACACAAGTATTGGTATGCCGCCATACGAAGCGTTGTACGGATGAAAATGTCGGACTCCACTATGTTGGGACGAGGTTGGTGAACGGTAACTTCTAGGACCGGAATTGGTACACCAAACAGCGAAGATCATGAAAGTTATAAGAGCGCGACTATTAGCTGCTCAAGACAGGCAGAAGAAGTATGCGGATCAACATCGTCAAAAACGAGAATTTGAGGTAGGAAGCTTCGTATTTCTGAAAGTGTCACCCTGGAAAGGGAAAATTCGATTTGGCAAGAAGGGTAAGCTTAGTCCAAGATTTATTGGACCTTTTGAAGTTCTGCGGCGAGTTGGTGAGGTGGCTTATGAAGTAGCTCTACCTCCGGAGTTGGTACATATCCACAATGTTTTCCATATATCTGTTTTATGGGCTTATAAGCCAGATTATAAACATGTGATAAAATATGAACCTATACATTTCGAGAAAGACCTAACTTACGAGGAAGTTCCACTTCAAATAGTAGACAGGAAGGAACAGGTTCTCAGGAATAAAGTGATACATTCTGTTAAGGTTTTATGGAGGAACCGCAATGTTGATGAAGCTACGTGGGAACTAGAAGCTGAAATGATGAAGAATTATCCTGAGTTGTTTGTTTAGTCTTAGTTCTATGATTCTGATGACAGAATCCTTGTAAGGAGGGAAGGATGTAGCGATAACGTTGTGATTCTGAGGACAGAATCCTTGTAAGGAGGGAAGGATGTAACGATTGTGAATTTTGTAAATATTTTATTGTTAATTTATTTATTGAGTAAAATAAATAAATGATAAAGTTATTGTGGAATAATTCATGTTAAGAGTAATTGTGCTAAATGTTATTTGAATTTGATTTGATGTGTTTATTCTAATTTAATTTAATAATGAAATTAGATGATTAACTGATTTATTTGAGTAAAGGATTTATTTAAATAAAATAATTTATTTGGTAATAGTGTTATTGGTCAAATAAAAGTTATAATTAAATTAGTAAGATTTAATTGAATTTAGTTAATAATATGTTTAATTAAATTGTTAGTGTGACAATTAAACTATACAGTATAATGAGTTATTAAAATAAATGGAAAAAGAGTTTTATTTAGCTAAACCAAACAAGGCCTTGTGGCTCTTGGTTGGTAAAAATGAATTTTTTTTAGGGTCTAGCCAAACAAGGCTTTGTGACCTTTTAATTTTTTAACTGATGAATTAAAAAAACCCAGTTACGTTAAAAATGGTTTATCAGTTGTTTTAAGTTTAAGAAAGAAAGATCAGAGCTTTGAGAGTTTAGAGAAAGTTGAGAGTTTGAGGGTTCTTTGAATTGAGAAGGAGAAGGAAGAGAATTGCTAAAGCTAAGGAGTCATATTTGTTTAGCTTGAAGGTATAATCCCTTTTAAAATTTTGTTAGAAAGTTTTTCACTGTATATGATTGTTACCTTCCTGCATGTGAATTTATTTGCTAAATATATGAATTGCTTGGTTGTAATTGATAGTAAGCATGTAATAGTGATTATATGATGTTATAAACCAATTTGTAGGTATCAATCCATGAAAACATGCTTTAAAAGAGAGTTTTTAGTTTTTACAGAGTTTCACTTTCATGTATGGCTTAAATGTTTAAAACGTGATGTATACCAGTAAATTGACTTTTGATTGTGTTAATATGATGAGAAACAAAAAGAATGCAAGTGGAATGGATTAAAATAGTTTAGAGATGAATTCACAGTGTTTAATTTTATCAAATAGGCCAAAATATGAATATTTTGTTTTAATAGTGAATTTTTCGATTTTTAATTGGTTGATTATGTGTTTTATAATAGTTAGAATTGTTAGAAACATGTTGGGTAGCTGCTTTACAACATGTTTGATGTCTGTGTGTGTTTAATTTGTAAGTCGAATGATAGAATTTGGAAAATTTGGTCTGTGTTTCGCTGGTTCACGAATTGTGGGAGATTGCAGTCGAGTTTCTCGCCCCGGCGAGAAAATTGTAAAGAAAATTCTCGCCCCGACGAGCTCATTGCTGGAAAAGTTATTTTTATTTTTTTTCTTTTCTTAGTAGTTACGATATGTCACTCTATGCAAGATTAAAACTTAAATTAATATAATAAATGAATACCAAGATGTTAAGATGGATTCTAAGTAGATATTTGATGATGATTAAATATAAGTTAATATACCTTAGCTTAAAGATAAATTTTGGAGATTCTTAGAGTGTAATATCGTTGTAATTAAGCTTGTAGCTTCTGAAATAGAATTGATAATCAGTAGTTAATTGAAAATTAAGATGGGGATTGGAGTGTTAATGTACGTGAATATTGTAACTGATCATTTTTGTTGCTATACAAACGAAATATGTAGGTTGTTTATTGTACGTGGTTTGTAATTAGGAAAGCTACGCACGAGGCAAGTTTCTTATTCTCAACTCTTTCACACCAAACATGTTTCCACTCTTAAATTTACTTAACGCAAACTTCTTTATCTTACCTCCATTTCTGTTAACGTAAGCTTTCTATTCATATCTTATTTACAAATATGCAAGCTTCTAAATTCTATTTTCTCATTTAGCAAGTTAACATTGTATATCATGAACTTTTAACTTTTGGACTCTTGTTGTTCAAAGCTCAAGATAATTGAAGTCATTATTCTAATATCTTGGATATATAAAGTCCATATCATTGTATATCACTGTTGTTGATCTTTGATCATAATCTAAGTCGTTTAAATTCTATATTGTTGAACTAAATACTTGGATGACAAAAACTGAGAAGAACAACCCTAGTTTAGGGGAATACTTATGCGAAAGCGTTAAATGGTTGTGCACAATACATTGTACAATAGGCTGATCACCCTGAGTACGAGATGAATAGCCCAGTCATAGTTTATTAAACTGTTAAAGGTTACAGCAAACTTATCTGTTAACCTAGGACATGGTTCGAGGTCTTGTGACCCTCAGTATATCACTCTTAGTATATCTTGAATTTCTATTTATATTCTATTGAGCTTTCAGACGTTTCCATTCCTAATTATCATTCAACAAAAAAGTTATATCGTACAAATTAGATTATTTGAAAAGTGTTCATTATTATTTTGGTGGGCACTTGTTTTGCTCACCCTTGCATACTAAACCCTTGCAGCTAAAGCTGAGATAACGAATGAGCCGTCTACTAGCAAAGGAAAAGGAAAAATGAGCAAGTGACGATGATTTGCTATTACGTGAAGACTTGTTATTTTTATTTATGTGGCTGTGTAATTGAGACTTATTAGTTATTTATGTTTCCGCGTTTAAAAGATGTAATAAAAGTTATAAAACCTGGGGCTTATTTTGAAAAGCTATGCAACCCTTTTATGGGAGATATTTCTTTTGTTTATTATTCAGTTTGCTTTACTTAAAACCTTTTGTTTATGGGTAGTTAGTGATTGTGTATGGATAGTGAGCACCAAATCTGTGTGGTTGGAGATAACCCGAATTTGGGGGCGTCACAGATCACCTCTAGAGGCCAAACACTTGGGTGGCTAACGTTGATCAAAGGAAGGAATCTAACCGGTGAATTCAAGGAGAACGCGAAAGGATTTGGAGTTGAACTTGTACCCGAGAAAGCACGGTTCTATGAGGGTATAATTCTTATTCTCTATCTCTTTCGTTTAATTGATAATTGAGCACAAGGAAAGATCATGGTGATGGTTTGTATAAAATTTTAAAATCTAATTTTATCACGTTTCCGCTATATTTGTGTAATTTGATTGCATGCTCGCGTTATATACAAACCTAATAGTGGTATCAAAGTCAAACTTTGTGCTAATTATTGATTTTGATTATTCCATATATGTATGGGTATGTGTTTCGAACAAATTTTCTGGGCAAAACTGTTTTTCAAACTCTGCGATGCAACGCGGCCGCGCCTAAACCCAGAAAACGTTTCTGGGGGTTGCAGCGCGGTCGCGCCAGTTCCAAAAGTATTCTTGGCGCGGTCGCGCCAGTCACCAGATTTTGAAAAATTTTTATTTTTAATTTTATTTATTTCAATTAAGATAAAAGGTTTATTTTGAATTGGAATATGATTAAAAATAAAAGTTTATTTTAACTTGAAATTGGATTCCACGTTAACTAGAATAAAGGAGTTTATTCTGTTTTGAAATAGGATTCCATGTTTCCTAGAATAAAGTAGTTTATTCACATATAGAATAGAATTCCGTGTTTCCTAAAAATAAAGATGTTTATTTTGATAAGGAATAGGATTCAACATATTTTATTTTTTCAACAATTTTAAGTTAAAATAAAGGAGTTTATTATGAACTTGAAATTAGATTCCATGTTGATTAAATAAAGGAGTTTATTTTTATTTGGAATTTGAATAAAAATAAAAGAGTTTATTTTTATTCAAAATTGGATAAATTAAAATAAAGGAGTTCATTATGATTTAGAATTTGATTAAAATAAACAAGTTTATTTTGTTTCAGAACTAGATTTAATGTAACTTTAAATTGCCCATTAAATGATACCAATGCATATATGGAATGGTTTTCTTATTCATGAGATGAATGTTATTTATTGATGCATATGGTGATATGTATGATAATAAATGGGATTGATTATAGACTATTAACCAATGGATGATTGGATTTTATTTTATGAGGATGCATGAATGAATGTGTTTTACAAATGGGGTCTGTGTACCTCGTCTTCTCTAATTTTTCTTAATGTAAATTATATCTCCCTCCTATGTACTTCACCTTGACTGCTGATCAAGATTTCTATTTATTATAAATAGTAATTGTAATAGGTTTAGTTATAATTACTTGAAGAATTGGAGACAAAGGAGCAAAGAGCGATTGAAGACACGTTTGGAATAGAGCTCAAATTTAAATATAATAGTTATATTTAAATTCAATTCTTGTACCCTAGGTTTGACCTTTTGGTTTACTTGGTGGCTCTAGCGAACCAAACTAGAATAAAAGTCCATAATCAATTCGGGTAGAATACAGTATTCTATATGTGCATGATTACTATATATATATATATATATATATATATATCTGTGTGTGTGTGCGCATGCGCGCTAATCAAGATGAGACAAATAATAACAAACCTCTCAAAGAAATTATATTAAGTTGTAACGTTCAAAGATATTTGGAATATCGAACGTCACATTCTAGCATGATAAAACGATAGAGTATCAATTAATCATTATAAGTTTGTTATGTCACACAAAGCTTATATTAATTTGTTGAGATGTTGTTTTATCACATTTGATGCTTATTAAGGAATTGAACAATGCTGTTTTGTTGTGTCACACAAGGAAGGTATTTTTCTCTTCACATATATGGAAGTGTTAGGTTGGACTTAACTTGGATAATTTTGATTCAGATGTGTCACACTTAATTAAAATAATCTAAGAGGCAAAATACAAGGAGTTACATGGTGATGTAATTGATAATAGTTGTCTACCTATTTATTTATATATAGTTTGTTATGTCACGCAAGGCTATGTACATTTGAAATGGGATCCTTATTCTCACTATCAAATCTTTAATTAGATTTATCGAACTATATATTGAGGGTAATATAGTTTGATGAAAATAGTGGGAGATACCAATTTAAATAAAGACCTAATTTATTTTTGTAATTAAGAAATGAAAGTATGCTAAAATGTTGTTAAATTATAAATTTATTTACAGAATTTTACAATGTCTAATTTACTATCACTATGGAGAATATTATATGCTAATTAACCGGACCGAATTACACGAATTGGTTAAGAAATTTGAGAATAGTTCTTACGGTTGAAAAGTTATCTTATGTCCTTAATATGCATGTCCCTACAACTGTTGCAGAAACAGCCTCTGGGAAGAGATTGCTACTTTTAGAAAGTGGTAAGATGATGCAACCGTGACTCAATGCATCATGCTCGCATCCATGAATAACGAGCTTCAGCGTCAGCATGAAACTATAGATGCTCCTACTGTACTCCTGCACCTTAAGGAGTTGAATGGTGAGGAAAGTAGGACTGCTAGATATTAGATATCTAAGGAGCTCTTTCAATCTAGAATAACTGATCGCACTACAGTATAGACATATGTCCTCAAAATAATCAATCTGATTGAATAATTAGGACAAGTGAGTTTTGTAATGGATGGAGAGTTGATTCAAGATCTGATCTTGTAATCACTTCCGGACTCTTTCTCACAATTTGTTGTGAATTTCCACATGAACAAGTTAGATGTCAGCCTGCCTGAGTTGCTTAACATGTTGAAAACTGCAAAGAGTCACTTTCCAACCAAGAAAGACCAAGTCTTACTTGTAGATGATTCTTCCAAGAATGAAGCGGTCCAAAGGATCTTCTGAAAAGAAGAAGATTCAAAGAAGGCAAACAGGAAAGGCAATAACTACGGACACTAAGAACAAAACTGATGCAGATGGCAAAGGAGTTTGCTTACACTGCAATAAGCCTAGAGACTGGAAAGGAAACTGTAAGGAGCATCTTGCAGAGGCTGACCAGAAGAAACTTAGTGAAGCTTCGGTTACAGATACAGGTTTGATCATGATTGAAATAAATCTTTTTGTAAGTCAAGTTTCTACTTGGGTATTGGATACCGGCTTTAGTTCTCATATATGCAATTCGATGTAGAGACTAAGCAGAAGTAGAAAGCTAAACAAAGAGTAAGTAATCTTACGTGTGGGGAATGGAGCAAAGGTTGCTGCATTAGCCGTAGGAACTTATAGTTTAGCGTTGCCTACGGGCAAATCTATTAAGTTAATAAGTTGTTATTATATTCCAGTTCTAATTAGAAACATTATTTCCTTCCGTTGTTGGACAAGAAAAGTTTTGGTATTATATTTAAGAACAATTGTTGCTCTATCTATAATAATAATGTTTTCATTGAAACTGGAAGAGTACTTGATAGATTTTGTATACTTGACTTACATAAAAATAATTTTACAAATTGAACAAACTAGTAAAAGAAAAGGAGATGATAATTCAAAGAGTTGAATATGTGTATTTGATGAAATACAAGTCTGAATCATTTGAAATGTTCAAAGAATTCAGAAGTGAAATAAATTGACAAAGTATTAAGATTCTTTTATCAGATCGAGGAAGGAATACTAGTGCAATGAGTTTCTAGATCATCTCAAAATGGTATTTTCTCATAATGGACACTTCCTGATATACAATAATTGATTGGTGTATTTGAAAGGGAAAATCGTACCATATAGGACATGGTGCGGTCCATAATGATTTTACCGACATTCTAGTATTCTTCTGGGGTTATGCCCTAGAAATGGTTGCATATCTACAAAATATGGTAACCTCAAAATCCAGCCCCAAGACTCTATATGAGTTATGGATAGGGAGGATTCCTAGTCTTAAGTATGTTAAGATTTGGGGTTGTCCGGCTTATGTGAAAAAGTTTCAAAGGGATAAGCTTGGGACAAAATATGACAAGTGCAGATTTATGGAACTTCCTAAAGTTAGTTTAGGATAAGAGTTCTATAATATTACTAAGCAAAAGGTGTTTGTTGCGAAACACGCTGCCTTCTTGGATAAATGTGTTTATCATTAAAGGAGCTAGTGGGAGGGTAATAGATCTTGAAAAAGTTCAAGAACCACAAAGCACTATAAGTGAAACCGAGGAACTTGTAGATAGACCTATTATACCACAACCGAATCGTAAATCTGGAAGAGTACCGAAGATACCTAGGAGGTATAGATTCATCATAGAGGATGATGATGAGGTACAGTCATAGAGGATGATGATCCAGTTATATACGATGAGGCTAAGAGTTGTAGACACTCAGAGAAATGACAGATGACCATAAAATCCAAAATGGACTCCATATATGAAAAACTAAGTATGGACTTTGGTTAACCCTCCGGTAGGCATACTGCCTAAAGGGTGTATATGGATCTTTAAGAAAAATACTTTGGCAAATGGCAAGGTGAAAACCTATAAGACCAGACCTATTTAAAAGGTTTCAAATAAAGTCAAAGTGTTAATTGTGATAAAACCTTACTACCGGTAGTAATGCTCAAGTTCATTTGGATTTTACTTGCGATTGCAGTTTATTATTACTAAATTTGGCAAATGGAAGTGGAGACATCCTTCCTCAATAAATATATTAGAGGAGAATGTATGTATGATATAGTCAGATGAATTTGTTTTAATGGTTGAAGCAAATCATGTATATGAGCTATAACAATCCATTTATGGATTGAAGCAAGCTTCTCAAAGATGGAACATTCGTTTTGATGAGACAATAAAAAGAGTTTGATTTTATCAAAAATGAGAATGAACCTAATATGTACAAAAGGGTCAGTGAGAGCGCTGTGACATTCCTAATATTATATATTGATATATGACTGATAAGGAATGACATACCAGTGCTATAATCAGTAAAGATAAAATTGTCTAAACATTCCTCCATGAATGACTTGGGAAGAGCATCCTATAAATTGGGGATATAAATCTATATAGATAGATTTAAAAGGATGCTCGGCTTAACCCAAGGAACGTATATTCATTCGATGCTAAAGGCGTTTAGCATGACAAACTCCAAGAGAGGTCTTATGATGATGAGTTATGGAGTGAATCTCTTTAAATTATCCTCAATAAAAGAGAGATCACATGAGTTACTATTATGTATACAATGAAATGTACATGACCTGATGTTGATCAGTCATATTCTGGAGAAGATCACTATAAGATAGTGATAAACATCTTAAAGTACTTAACCGACACTAAGGATGTGATATAATACATGGTGGGTTTGAATTAAAACTAGAGGGCTAAACAGACTCAAGTTTTTTAGACTGACCAAGACGATAACAAATCCACTTTAGGGTAAATCGTTACCTTGAATAGTGGCGCAGTGAATTAGAAAAGTTCCAAACAACAAAGAGTTGCTAGTTTAGTAACAAAGACAAAGTATATAACTGTAAATGAAGCTGCAAGTTGATTGTTTGGATGAAAAGTTCATTACAGAACTAGGAATAGTTCCTAAGTCTCATCTTGGATTCAAACATGTGTTGCGGCATTTTCATTTGATTAGAGAAATTATTGAAAGAGGAGAAATCACTATAGAGATAGTGGACTCTAAAAAACAACATTGCATATCCATTTACTGAAGTTTTATCCAACAGCAGGATGATCGTCACTTAGAGAAGAAGGGTATTAGATACCATGGCGATTAGCTTTAGTGCAAGTGAGAGATTGAAAGTAGTATGCACATAAGCCAATCATATTTGATATGATGTAGCATATACTTTGTAATCTTATTCGTTTAGAAGAGGAAGTTTGTTTCCTCCTCCAAGCTCCGAACTAGTTTTATTTAGTGTCATAGATCAACTCAAAGTGTAAGCTTTATGTTCATGAGAACCTGCTCTGATACCACTTGTTGTTTCCCAGAGGCACTTAGAGATCTAGAAGGGGGGTTGAATAGATCCTTTTCGAAAATAGTTGCTTGAAGATATTACCCGATAATTATTAATCAGATTAAGTACAGCGGAATATATTTTTGAAAATCCCCTTAAAAATTATGGTAAGATCTCAGTTTTGAGTTTAAGTTTGGTTCGTAGTCACACAATCAGACTAGATAATATGCAGAAATGTAAAACAAGAAAATAAATGACACAAAGAGATTTTAAGTGGTTTAGAGATTGAACAACTCCTACTCTATTCTTCTACTTCAACAAGTAGGAATTCACTAAGTATTTAGTGAAAGTAGTATGCATGTAAGCCAATCATATTTGATATGATGTAGCATATACTTTGTAATCTTATTCGTTTATTAATTAGAGAATTTATTTATTAAAGACATTTTTCGTTATCTACATGATGATATTGTATTAAGTGTGATAAACCCATAGTTTTGAGCAATGCTTTTAGAATCATGATAATGATCATGCTAATGAGATCTAAATTCAAGATAGCTCACAAACAAAAATCGTTCCTAATCGTTGGATTACTAAAAAGGGGATTAGTGAATCCGGATAGATTGGTACATACTTTGCTTGTTCTTAGGAAGAAGATGATTGATCTCATAATTATTTGTGTAGAAACACTAAAGCAAGTATGCATGTGCTTATTAGAGAATAAGTTCATTAAACGTGGCTCGCTAAAAGAATACCTAATGCAGTTTTACTTGGCTGTCAATAGGAATTTCTTAAGTGACAGTAGTACAAGTGATCCTTAGACTTGAGATCATCATAGTATATTGTGTATGATCAGTTATACTTTGACATGTCCCTTAAGACTCTTAGGGTATATCAAAGGGTATGATTGGGTATAATAAGTTGTACATGGAGATAAGTGAATGGTCAACAAAGAATCTACCACTTCTAATAAAAGGAGAGAATGTCCTATGTGATTCGATAAATGACAACTCATAAGTCTTTGGCCAAAACAGAATAAAATTAGAAAGGTGTTTCTAATTTACATTAATCAGAATTGTGCATTTAAGAATCGAAATACATATAATCAAATAAAATAAGACTTGACAGTAATTCCATGTCTTATATTTGATTGGGATATTGTATGGTAGAAGAATTGAATTGTACGGTAATTATTCACTGAAAGGTTCTTTTGTGATTAATGTTGAAATCTATATTATCTGAAAAGTCATTGATCGCTAAGGGGGCTTACCCTTATTGTAGAATAAATATTATTTATTAAATGAATAAATAGTTTAATTTATTTATTTAAATAAGATTAGAATTGTTCTAATTAATTTATTCACAACCAGTTTAATATGGAGAACTTAAAGGGTCACACCGCAAAAGAAAAATATTTATTTAAGAAGTAAATGGCATAATTGTAATAATAAGTTAAGTATATTTAATTTAATCTATAGTGATAGAATAAATTAAATAGCTTAATATTTATTATTTAATATTTTGGAAATATTAAATATAAATTAATAAGAGGAGTCTTATTATTATTATTACTATTATTATTATTATTTAATTCCTAAAAGGGTTTGGGAATTAATTAATAAAAGTACTCTCATAAATTCATAATTGGATTAGGAGTTTAATTAATTAAAAGAGTTTAATTAAAATAAAACCTCATTTCTAAATAGTTTAGGAGGGTTGCCTATATTTATAAATAAGAGGAGACTTATTATGGATTGGGGTTATACACACTTCAATAGTTGGGAGAGCACTTACAATTTTTATAGAGATAGAAACTAGGGTTTTGCCAACACCCATCTTCTTGAATACGTATTATTCGTTGGTGGATCACCTCTAGAGGCCAAACACTTGGGTAGTTAACGTTGATTAAAGGAAGAAGTCTAATCGGTGAATTCAAGGAGAACACGAATGATTTGGAGTTGAACTTGTATTCAAGGAAGCACGATTCTACGAGGGTATAATTCTTATTCTCTATCTCTTTCGTTTAATTGATAATTGCGCATAAGGAAAGATCATGGTGATGGTTTATATAAAATTTTAAAATATGATTTTATCGCGTTTCCGCTATATTTGTGTAATTTGATTGCATGCTCGTGTTATATACAAACTAACATTTAGTCACTATGACAAGGACACGTTTACCCTCTTCAAGCCCAGGAGACTTGAAAATTTAGTCTCTTAGACAAGGACACTCTTACCCTCTACAAGCCCAGCAGACTTGGAAATTCAGTGGTCACTAAGACCAAAACGAATAATATTAAAGATGTTGCTGAGAGATGCTGCTAAGTTGGTGTTATGCTTGTCTTCTCAGGTACTCAGCAACTGAACTGGATGTTCAAATCGTAGAGTATGTTCTTTCATTTTTTGCAGAGTTTAGGCTTTTTGATCGTTGTTCGTTGTTGATGTTTTGAATCTTTGTAGCCTTTTATAGTATGCCTGAATTTCTTGTCATTGTTAGGTTCCCGTTGGAGCATTTAATGCTTTAGATATCTTTGAGATTTTGATGTTGACTTTTATATCCATGTGTCAACTTACTTTTTGCTTGCCTGTCACATCACTCTGCTTTTTCACCTAACACCACTGAGCTGTCGCTATCAGCAAACTAGTTGGTAGACACATCTTCTGATCTTTGATTTCAGTTGAGGATGTTTGGTTAGTGCATCGGGACCTTCAACCAGCAACACTCCCATGTTAGTCTTCTTGTCAGACTTGATTCAACTCTACGATCGTGGAAGTTCATAGTGTTTGCTCTACATTCAGAAGATAGCTTTTTTGATAATATCCGGGCTCTATGAATTACCTTTATTCTCAGCTTTACGAAGATCTGCCTTACGATTTTAGGACTGATTCTACAATTCTTTCTTCTGCTGAACGATCTTTGAGTTGCTTTACACTTAGACTTTTACTTTGCGAATCTCTAAAGCACTCTACGTTCAGTCTTTGCTTGGTGAGCTTTGCTTGACTTTACGATCCAGTTCACTTTACAAATTTGTCTTCGAGAGTTGAAGTGAACTTTAAGATAGGTGCGAAAGCTTTACGATCTTGTCTGATGCATTGTCATCATGAGTTAACTCTACGATCCAGCTTGACATTACGAACTGGCAAATTAACTTTACACTTAACTTGAACCTATTAACTATACATCAGATCAACTCAATAAGATCAACCTAACAAGTTTGATCTTTCTATTCTAAGTCCTTGTACAATAGATCAACAAGTCATTATTAAGGACTGAACAAAACTTACTGGCACAAATATTCATTAATAACTTTCATCATCAAATTAAGTCATAATAATCATGCAGACTCTAACAGAAACTAATATCGGATTAATAATTATTAAATTTCTCCTCGGTAACGGTGTGACACCCCCAAATCCAGGTTTCCAAACCTCGAATTCGGTGCTCACGATAATCGACGACAAACATACTATCTAACTAAATGCGGAATAATAAACATACATTGTTTATCGAATGGAAATAAAGTCTTACAATTCTGGTCCCAAGGTTCTTTAACCTTAACATAAAACGTACTCTTAATACAAATAAAGGTTCACTTAATCAAACCACATTCAGAAATAGCTAGTACATAGGCACTAACGGACATCTACTCTTGCACCTTCCCTTTTCCTTTGTCTCCCCTAGACGTTTCTGCCTTAGCTGAAATAAAGATCATGATATAGCAAGGGTAAGCAACTAATTTGCTTAGCAAGTATATACACAAAGAGATATATCATGATAGAAGGAAATTTCGCTTTCAATATTCAACAACAGTATAAGAGTGTGGAGGAGCATTGAATTAATACACAACAGTTGAATATTCGAATAATTGAATGACAATTAGTGAGTGGTTTGAAATAACCAAGGACGTTTTCCAAGGTTCTCAGCATGTGAGCTGGACCTCTTAAAAAGTATTGGTAATCGAGGGGATCAGCCTCTCATACCCCGTGATTTATGCATAAACACTTAATAACCAGCATTGATATCATGCCTTAAACAAGTTTATCCTTTTCTCAGCCAAGAGTTCTTACCACAACAATTTAATAAGAACAGCTTTTAAAATACCATTGTCTTAACCAATTTAGACATGCTGGATCTAGCTGATACAAATAGCATAGATCGATCTCATAAACAATTCATACTTGAAAGAACTTTAATTAAATTTACAGTTCAATCATAATAGGATAGGAATTCAATTGCACAATGTGCGAATCTCAATAATCAGTATAGATGTGAATAATCGACAATAATTATTCACTAACATGCTTCGAAAATAATAACTCGAGATTGAGTTAGGGAACTTGCCTGTCTGCTCAGTTACAAATAATTCTAGCTTTAACTAATTGGCCTTGAAGAACCTAACATTGATAATGTTGATCTATCAATTAGTACTACGTAGTTGTATATCGACACGCTTACTTATGCTATTTATTTAACAATTAAGCAAATCACATAGCACACATAAACTATCGTAAATCCTATAAGACACTTAATTGATCCTTAGGTTGATGGTTTAATTAATTAACAATGTTTCCCTTAAGTGATAAACACTTATTAAATCCTTAAACAATTAGTAATAATTGTTCAATTAATTAACATTACCTTTCCTCTTAAGAATATTCATTTATTAAACCCTTAAACACTTAATTATAATCGTTTAATTAATGAGTTATTTAAACTCTCTCTATTTTATTAACTCTATCTTTATTTAATTACTATTAATTAATTATCTTTAGTTATTATTATTAATAGTAATTAATAACTAATTATATTCACTTATTATTTAATTATTAATTAAATAATAGTCGAATTATAAATTTTAATTGTCTTTAATTATTATTTAAGATTAAATAATAATTAATTAGGTTTGTTTATTATTTAAAGTTAATCAAATAATAAATAATTAATTAGTGCGTAACGATTATCTTTAGTTATTATTTAATAATAAATAATAGCTAATTAGATTTATTTATTGTTTAAAGTTAATTAAATAATAAATAATTAATTAGTAAATATGAATTATCTTTAGTTATTATTTAATAATAAATAATAACTAATTAGATTTATTTATTATTTAAGGTTAATCAAGTAATAAATAATTACTTAGTGAATAAGAATTATCTTTAGTTATTATTTAATAAATAATAACTAATTAGGTTTATTTATTATTTAAAGTTAATCAAATAATAAATAATTAATTAGTGAGTAATAATTATCTTTAGTTATTATTTAATAATAAATAACTAATTCGGTTTATTTATTATTTAATGTTAATCAAATAATAAATAATTAATTAGTAAGTAATAATTATCTTTAGTTATTATTTAATAATAAATAATAACTAATTAAGTTTATTTATTATTTAAAGTTAATCAAATAATAAAAAATTAATTTACAATTCTTAATTATCCTTAATCATTATTTAATAATAATTAACAATAATTAATTACTAATATATTTACAAAATATAATATTTAATGCGCAAACTTAATTTTGTACATTTACTAATTTTACAAAATTAATTAATAATATTTAAAACATTAAATTTAATTAAAATTAACCCTTGATGGCATTCTGGTAAATAAGTTGAAATTCGGACGGAGGGGCAGGATGGTAATTTCGCGCCTGACTGTCTGCCCGCGCAATGCGCGTGCGCTTTCCCCGCCTGGCCCAAAACGGCGCCGTTTGGCTGCCGCTGGTTGAAAGAATACGCTGGCGCGCCATGCGCGGCCAGCCCCTTTTTTTTTTTTTTAAACGCGCGCCATGCGCGGCCTGTCTTTCTCTCCTTCACGCGGCAGCATACAGGGGGTTTGGTTTCCTCCCTTTTCTTTTCTTTTCACACCAAATGGTTTCTAATCACCATTAAACAAGTTTTATACCCCAAATAAATTCCCAAAAATTTACCCATGACTACAAAAATATTTCTAATATTAAGATAAAATATTTATGACTTAAATCAATATTTTTCACCCATAAATTTTATACTCCAATAAATAATATTACTCCCATGTTTTAGCATACAAACCCACCAAAACATGTTATAAAAATTTTAAAACCTATATATGCTATCAATAAAGCATACAAGACCAAGATTTCTTCTTATATAATTTTAAACCATATTTGATAAACATATTTTTGCAATAATATAGATCTAGCAAGATAAAACTTAGATCTAGCAAAATAAAACTTAGACCTATACATGCTTCATTTCTTCCATAAGCATCAAACAACAACCAAAAATTAATCCCACACACAACTAGGGTTTTAAAAGAAATGAAGATCCATACCTTGGTTTTAAAATCATGAGTTAAACAATCTTTTAGAAAAATGTAGATCTAACAAAAATAAAAACTTAGATCCATGAATACTCCCTTTATACCACCAACCCCAATCAACACACATAAAAGTTTCCAACAAAATAGTGTGTAGAAATCATAATATAATACTAGCAACAAGAAACTAGGGTTTGAAGGAATGGAGTTTATACCTAGCTTTAATGGCTATGCGGATGGAGATGGCGTAAACACTTCAAGGTCTTCTTCTTCCTCTCACAAGACTTGCTCTTGCTTCTCTCTTCAAAACTCTCTCAAGCTCACAAACTCTCTACCTGGTGAATAATAAGTGAGCCAACCCTTGTTAACTTTGGTGAGGGGTCCTATTTATAGGAAAGTAAAGACCATGGGCAAAATAGTCATTAATCATGACTAGGCAAGGGCAATTTGGTCAATTCATCAATAGTAGGAAGTTTCCTAGCAACTTCCTCAAGGGTATTTTAGTCCTTTCCCAACCTCTTTCAAGGTTAAAATAGTCTTTTCGCAAAATCTTAATTATCCATTAGTTATTACCCATTCTTCATTGGTTATTAGACATTGGTTATTATCTTGCCATCATTACATTGGTTAAACACAATGGTTATTATCCCGCCATCATTTCATTGGTTATTAACCACTTGGATATACAATGGTTATTGCCCTTACATAATTACCTTGGTTATTAACCACTCTTGGCCATTTTAGTCATTACCCACCAATTCCTACACTTGACTCACCTATGGTTATCTCTTAACCATAGTTATATCATACCTGTCAACACGAGTATAGACACATCTTATACATCTCCCACCAATTAACCCAAGCTGGTTTAAATAGAAACACAACGTTAACTCATTGAATTAAATTAGATTTAATTAATAAGGACGTTCAAAATTCACGGGCATTACATCCCTCTCCCCTTATAAAAATTCCGTCCTCGGAATTGCAAAAATAGGGTTACTCAAATAAGAACGGATAATTCGCCTTCATTTTCTCTTCGAGTTCCCACGTAGCTTCTTCGACTGCGTGATTCCTCCAGAGAACTTTGACGGAATGTATGGTCTTGTTTCTCAGCTTTTGTTCCTTCCTATCGAGAATCTGGACAGGAACCTCCTCGTACGATAAGTCCTTCTCGACTTGAATTGGCTCATAGGAAATAACATGCTTGTAGTCTGGCTTATATGGACGTAACACCGATACATGAAACACGTTGTGAATGTGCTCAAGCTCAGGGGGTAATGCTACCTCGTACGCCACTTCGCCTATTCTCCTCAATATTTCGAAAGGTCCTATGAACCTAGGGCTCAGCTTGCCCTTCTTCCCAAAGCGGATCTTCCCTTTCCAGGGAGATACCTTCAAAAATACATAGCTGCCAACTTCAAAGTCTCGCTTCTGACGATGTAAGTCAGCATACTTCTTCTGACGATCCTGGGCCGCTACTAACCGCTGCCTTATTACTTTAATGATTTCCACGGTTTGTTGTACCAATTCTGGTCCCAACAATCTCCGTTCACCAACTTCATCCCAACACAACGGCGTTCGACACTTCCTTCCATATAATGCTTCGTACGGTGGCATACCAATGCTAGCGTGGTAACTATTGTTGTAAGCAAACTCTACCAAGGGCAAATGATCGTCCCAGCTACCACCTAAGTCCATCACAACTGCCCGGAGCATGTCCTCTAAGGTCTGAATAGTTCGCTCGCTCTGACCATCGGTCTGAGGATGATACGCCGTACTCATTCTCAACTGTGTTCCCAGTCTCTCCTGTAGGCTTCTCCAAAAATTTGACGTGAAGCGCGGATCTCTGTCAGACACAATAGAAATCGGCACCCCATGTCGCGATACTATCTCCTTTACGTAGAGTTTCGCCAACTGCTCCAATTTGTACCTGATCTTGATCGATAGAAAATGGGCAGACTTGGTCAACCGATCTACGATCACCCAGATGGCGTCTAGACCCTTTTGTGTTGTCGGGAGTCCTACCACAAAATCCATAGTGATGTGCTCCCACTTCCACTCGGGAATCTCTAAGGGCTGCAACAATCCGCTCGGCCGTTGGTGCTCTGCCTTGACCCTCTGACAAGTTAAACACCGGCTGACGAATTCCGCAACTTTCCCTTTCAAATTCGGCCACCAATAATGTTGACGAAGATCTTGATACATCTTGGTGCTACCCGGATGTACCGAAAATCTCGTATTATGGGCCTCCTGCAATATTTCTTCCCTTAAGTCTGGTACATAGGGTATCCAGATCCTTCCCTCGAATCTCAGCAAACCCGTGCTGTCAACCTTGAACTTCAACGTTTTTCCTTCCGATAGTTGCTTCTTAATGCCAATGCATTCTTCATCAAATTCTTGAGCCTCCTTTATCTTATCCAGTAGAGTCGGACCCACTGTCACGGTGAACAATTTTTCGTCCGTCTCCATTGGATACTTAACCTCCAGTTCCAGGCGTCCAAAGTCCTTTATCAGCTCTGCCTGAGTTGTAAGCCTCATTAACTTCTCTCTGCCTTTCCTACTCAGGGCATCTGCCACTACATTTGCTTTGCCCGGATGGTACAGAATCTCACAATCGTAATCCTTGATTAATTATAACCATCGGCGCTGCCTCATATTCAGCTCCTTCTGAGTGAAGATATATTTCAGACTTTTGTGATCTGTATATATCTCGCACTTCTCTCCATATAGGTAGTGCCTCCAAATCTTCAAGGCGAACACTACTGCTGCTAATTCCAGATCATGAGTTGGGTATCCCTTCTCATAGTCCTTCAGCTGGCGTGAAGCGTACGCAATGACCCTGCCGTGCTGCATTAGTACACAACCAAGGCCCTTGTGTGACGCATCACTGTATACTACAAAACCTCCAGTGTCGTCTGGTAATGCCAACACTGGTGCTTGGCTAAGTCTCTTCTTCAACTCCAAGAAACTCTCCTCGCACTTCTCTGTCCAGACGAACTTTACCGTCTTTCTAGTCAGATTGGTCAACGGTGATGCTATCTTCGAAAAATCCTGGATGAATCTCCGATAGTATCCCGCTAACCCTAGGAAACTCCTGATCTCCGTTGGCGTCTTTGGTTGCTCCCAGTTGATAATGGCTTCCACCTTTGCTGGGTCTACCGAAACACTATTACTGTCAATGACGTGTCCAAGAAACTGCACCCTCTGTAACCAAAATTCACACTTTGAAAACTTCGCGTATAGCTTCACCCTTCTTAATGCCTCCAAGGCAATCCTTAGATGTTCAGCATGTTCTTCCTCTGACACTGAATACACCAAGATATCATCGATGAATACTACCACGAACTTGTCCAAATACTGCTTGAACACTCTGTTCATCATATCCATGAATGCCGCTGGTGCATTTGTCAGGCCAAATGACATAACCAGAAACTCGAAATGTCCATAACGAGTTCTGAATGCCGTCTTCGGGATATCCTCCCGTCTCACCCTTAGTTGATGATAGCCCGTCCTTAAATCGATCTTTGAAAAGTATTTCGCTCCCTTGAGTTGATCAAACAGATCGTCTATCCTGGGCAGCGGATACCTATTCTTAATCGTAACTTTATTCAACTCACGGTAGTCGATACAAAGCCTCATCGAGCCATCCTTCTTCTTTACGAACAGAACTGGCGCTCTCCATGGTGACACGCTCGGCCTGATATAACCCCTGTCTAACAGTTCCTGCAGTTGAACCATCAGTTCTTTCATCTCTACTGGTGCCATTCGGTAAGGCGCCTTAGATATCGGTGCCGTCCCGGGTACCAAGTCGATTGCAAATTCTATCTCTCTATCCGGCGGCAGTCCCGGAAGTTCATCTGGGAAGACATCGGCGAATTCCCTTACAACGGGTATCTGACTCAGTTCACCCTCGACCCGTCGAGTATCTACCACGTGAGCCAAATAACCTATACAACCCTTCTTAAGCAATCTCTTCGCTTGCATCATCGTCAGACAACAAGATTGTCTCGGCGATTTACTACCATAGAACACCACCTTCGACTTACCTAGAGTCTGCAGGTGTATGCACTTTTTCTTACAGTCAATGACCGCCCCGTGGCTCGCTAACCAATCCATCCCAAGGATTACATCGAATTCTCCAAGACGAATCGGCAACAAGTCCACGTTAAGCTTAAACCCTCTCACATCAACACAATAATTCTTATAAATGTAGTTCACGGGGATAATCTCTTTGTTCGCTACTTCTACATTCATCGGGTGTTCTAACAGTTCATTAGGTAAATTAAGTCTTTGAGCAAATTCATCAGAAACAAAAGAACATGAAGCTCCCGAATCAAATAGCACATAGGCATCTATGTTGTTGATTGGAATAATACCTGACACCACCTCCCTGGATGCCACGACATCTTGCACTGTCATGTTGAAGGTCCTTGCTGTTGGCTTATTTGGCTGGGCTGGTCCTCCACTGGTTGCTCTCGAGTTGTTGCCCCTATTGCCATTTTCGCCATCCATGTTTCTCTTTCGGGGACATTCCTTGCTCCGATGTCCTATCTCTCCGTAATTGAAGCAACCTCCCTTCTTCGCCTTAGGACAATTGGGCGAGATATGCCCTTCTTGTCCACAGGTATAACAGACCATCTTCCCCTTCATACACTCTCCCGAGTGACCCTTTCCGCAATTCCCACATACCGGCCTTTTCTGTTGTATGCTCCCTTGCTGGATTTCAGAATTGCTACCCCCACTGCTCCATTGACGCTTCCTACTGTTGCTGCCACCACCGCTAACATTTACATTTCCTCCTTCTACCTTCTTTTTGTTCCTTTCCCGATTATATTTCAAAACCGCTTCACTCCCACCTTCAGCAATGAGAGCTTTCTCCAACAAGGTTGAGAACGATGTAATTTGCAAAACCGCTACCTTGCTGTAGATCCACGACTTTAATCCATTCTCGAATCTCCTGGCCTTCCTCACCTCAGTATCCACCTGATGTGGGGCGAATCTAGCCAATTCATTGAATTTTACAGCGTACTCCGACACTGACAAATTTTCTTGCTTCAATTCTAGAAACTTGATCTCCATTTTTGCCTGCGTACTCTCAGGAAAGTAATTCTCGAAAAACAACGTCTTGAAAGCTTCCCACGCCATGACTCCAGTTCCAGCTTTGTTCTGATTGGCTTCCCACCAGAAGTTAGCCTCACCTTTCATTAAGTAAGTAGCAAAAACTGTCTTCTGCTCCTCAGCGACTCTAGCGATGACAAAGGCCTTTTCAATCTCCTTTATCCATGACTGGGCCTCTATCGGGTTCGCTGTTCCTCTAAACTCCGGAGGCCCTACTGCCTTGAAGTCTTTAAAATTGGCTAAGTGGTTGCCCGTCTGGTTTCCTGCGGTAGTCGTTTGATTCCGCAGAGCTTCGGCCATCATGTTGATAAAGTCTTGCATTGGGTTTGGTTGAGTTCCCCCTACATTGTTAACCGACTCTTCGACCCCTTGGTTTCGTAGGATTCGTCTGGGCGGCATTATCTGTTTAAACAAAGTCCTAACACGTTACTCGGGTTTTATAAACATATAAGTATTTAACATGTAATACAACATTGTACTCGAACAATCGCATGACCATCGTGTGGGAGCTCTAGATTACCCAATCTCGGGAATTCTGCTTTTACCCGATTAGTAATTTAAGTTGCTAAAATACCGATTCAGTTTTACTGAATTCTGCTTTTAGTGTTTTACACGTTCATCACAGGTATATTGCTATAAATGCTACCATCCCAATAAAATAACAAAAGATGGGATTTACTTAAACCATTCTTTTTCTACCTACATAAATGGAAGTACATCCTACATACGAACTACCTCGCACCTACTGAGGTTAATACAAACTCTAGTAAATCAAAAGTAGTACCAACTTCACTGCTCGAGGCATAACTGCCCACCTCCAACTATCCTCTAAGGGACACAAGGTGACTACAACTCAACGCTTGCTCTTGCTACTGGAGGGCAGATCCGTCCATTTGGCGTCGAACTGCATAAAGGCGATGTCTAAGGCTTGCTCCAAATCATATATCCTCACATCTTTCGCTTTCACTTCATCGCTTAACTGTCCTAATTGTAGCTCTCCCTGCTGCAGCCTTTTGCGCAAGTCGGCTAACTCAGCCTGCGCCTGGTAAGCAGCGTCCTTGTACTGCTGCTTAGCAATCTGGAGGATGTGGTTCTGTGCCTCCATTTGTTCAGCCCTAACCTCTAGCTCGGCGTCCCTCGCCAGCAAATCTCCTATCACCTCAGGCCCTATGGGCTCCTGGTTCACTAAATAACTATCGTGACTCTTGTCCGACATCCTACAAACACCACACAATAATCAACATCAGTACCACAATAAAATATATTCATTGATAAAATGAAATGATATTTTATTTGGTACAACTAGAACTCGATGAATCTCCTCAATCCATCACCTACATACTCTATATGAGTTTTCTACTAAGGTTATAACCTAGGTTTCTCATTCCTAACGTTTATAACCTACAACTTTGATACCAACCTGTGACACCCCCAAATCCAGGTTTCCAAACCTCGAATTCGGTGCTCACGATAATCGACGACAAACATACTATCTAACTAAATGCGGAATAATAAACATACATTGTTTATCGAATGGAAATAAAGTCTTACAATTCTGGTCCCAAGGTTCTTTAACCTTAACATAAAACGTACTCTTAATACAAATAAAGGTTCACTTAATCAAACCACATTCAGAAATAGCTAGTACATAGGCACTAACGGGCATCTACTCTTGCACCTTCCCTTTTCCTTTGTCTCCCCTAGACGTTTCTGCCTTAGCTAAAATAAAGATCATGATATAGCAAGGGTAAGCAACTAATTTGCTTAGCAAGTATATACACAAAGAGATATATCATGATAGAAGGAAATTTCGCTTTCAATGTTCAACAACAGTATAAGAGTGTGGAGGAGCATTGAATTAATACACAACAGTTGAATATTCGAATAATTGAATGACAATTACTGAGTGGTTTGAAATAACCAAGGACGTTTTCCAAGGTTCTCAGCATGTGAGCTGGACCTCTTAAAAAGTATTGGTAATCGAGGGGATCAGCCTCTCATACCCCGTGATTTATGCATAAACACTTAATAACCAGCATTGATATCATGCCTTAAATGAGTTTATCCTTTTCTCAGCCAAGAGTTCTTACCACAACAATTTAATAAGAACAGCTTTTAAAATACCATTGTCTTAACCAATTTAGACATGCTGGATCTAGCTGATACAAATAGCATAGATCGATCTCATAAACAATTCATACTTGAAAGAACTTTAATTAAATTTACAATTCAATCATAATAGGATAGGAATTCAATTGCACAATGTGCGAATCTCAATAATCAGTATAGATGTGAATAATCGACAATAATTATTCACTAACATGCTTCGAAAATAATAACTCGAGATTGAGTTAGGGAACTTGCCTGTCTGCTCAGCTACAAATAATTCTAGCTTTAACTAATTGGCCTTGAAGAACCTAACATTGATAATGTTGATCTATCAATTAGTACTGCGTAGTTGTATATCGACACGCTTACTTATGCTATTTATTTAACAATTAAGCAAATCACATAGCACACATAAACTATCGTAAATCCTATAAGACACTTAATTGATCCTTAGGTTGATGGTTTAATTAATTAACAATGTTTCCCTTAAGTGATAAACACTTATTAAACCCTTAAACAATTAGTAATAATTGTTCAATTAATTAACATTACCTTTCCTCTTAAGAATATTCATTTATTAAACCCTTAAACACTTAATTATAATCGTTTAATTAATGAGTTATTTAAACTCTCTCTATTTTATTAACTCTATCTTTATTTAATTACTATTAATTAATTATCTTTAGTTATTATTATTAATAGTAATTAATAACTAATTATATTCACTTATTATTTAATTATTAATTAAATAATAGTCGAATTATAAATTTTAATTGTCTTTAATTATGATTTAAGATTAAATAATAATTAATTAGGTTTGTTTATTATTTAAAGTTAATCAAATAATAAATAATTAATTAGTGTGTAACGATTATCTTTAGTTATTATTTAATAATAAATAATAGCTAATTCGATTTATTTATTGTTTAAAGTTAATTAAATAATAAATAATTAATTAGTAAATATGAATTATCTTTAGTTATTATTTAATAATAAATAATAACTAATTAGATTTATTTATTATTTAAGGTTAATCAAGTAATAAATAATTACTTAGTGAATAAGAATTATCTTTAGTTATTATTTAATAAATAATAACTAATTAGGTTTATTTATTATTTAAAGTTAATCAAATAATAAATAATTAATTAGTGAGTAATAATTATCTTTAGTTATTATTTAATAATAAATAACTAATTCGGTTTATTTATTATTTAATGTTAATCAAATAATAAATAATTAATTAGTAAGTAATAATTATCTTTAGTTATTATTTAATAATAAATAATAACTAATTAAGTTTATTTATTATTTAAAGTTAATCAAATAATAAATAATTAATTTACAATTCTTAATTATCCTTAATCATTATTTAATAATAATTAACAATAATTAATTACTAATATATTTACAAAATATAATATTTAATGCGCAAACTTAATTTTGTACATTTACTAATTTTACAAAATTAATTAATAATATTTAAAACATTAAATTTAATTAAAATTAACCCTTGATGGCATTCTGGTAAATAAGTTGAAATTCGGACGGAGGGGCAGGATGGTAATTTCGCGCCTGACGGTCCGCCCGCGCAATGCACGTGCGCTTTCCCCGCCTGGCCCAAAACGGCGCCGTTTGGCTGCCGCTGGTTGAAAGAATACGCTGGCGCGCCATGCGCGGCCAGCCCCTTTTTTTTTTTTTTAAACGCGCGCCATGCGCGGCCTGTCTTTCTCTCCTTCACGCGGCAGCATACAGGGGGTTTGGTTTCCTCCCTTTTCTTTTCTTTTCACACCAAATGGTTTCTAATCACCATTAAACAAGTTTTATACCCCAAATAAATTCCCAAAAATTTACCCATGACTACAAAAATATTTCTAATATTAAGATAAAATATTTATGACTTAAATCAATATTTTTCACCCATAAATTTTATACTCCAATAAATAATATTACTCCCATGTTTTAGCATACAAACCCACCAAAACATGTTATAAAAATTTTAAAACCTATATATGCTATCAATAAAGCATACAAGACCAAGATTTCTTCTTATATAGTTTTAAACCATATTTGATAAACATATTTTTGCAATAATATAGATCTAGCAAGATAAAACTTAGATCTAGCAAAATAAAACTTAGACCTATACATGCTTCATTTCTTCCATAAGCATCAAACAACAACCAAAAATTAATCCCACACACAACTAGGGTTTTAAAAGAAATGAAGATCCATACCTTGGTTTTAAAATCATGAGTTAAACAATCTTTTAGAAAAATGTAGATCTAACAAAAATAAAAACTTAGATCCATGAATACTCCCTTTATACCACCAACCCCAATCAACACACATAAAAGTTTCCAACAAAATAGTGTGTAGAAATCATAATATAATACTAGCAACAAGAAACTAGGGTTTGAAGGAATGGAGTTTATACCTAGCTTTAATGGCTATGCGGATGGAGATGGCGTAAACACTTCAAGGTCTTCTTCTTCCTCTCACAAGACTTGCTCTTGCTTCTCTCTTCAAAACTCTCTCAAGCTCACAAACTCTCTACCTGGTGAATAATAAGTGAGCCAACCCTTGTTAACTTTGGTGAGGGGTCCTATTTATAGGAAAGTAAAGACCATGGGCAAAATAGTCATTAATCATGACTAGGCAAGGGCAATTTGGTCAATTCATCAATAGTAGGAAGTTTCCTAGCAACTTCCTCAAGGGTATTTTAGTCCTTTCCCAACCTCTTTCAAGGTTAAAATAGTCTTTTCGCAAAATCTTAATTATCCATTAGTTATTACCCATTCTTCATTGGTTATTAGACATTGGTTATTATCTTGCCATCATTACATTGGTTAAACACAATGGTTATTATCCCGCCATCATTTCATTGGTTATTAACCACTTGGATATACAATGGTTATTGCCCTTACATAATTACCTTGGTTATTAACCACTCTTGGCCATTTTAGTCATTACCCACCAATTCCTACACTTGACTCACCTATGGTTATCTCTTAACCATAGTTATATCATACCTGTCAACACGAGTATAGACACATCTTATACATCTCCCACCAATTAACCCAAGCTGGTTTAAATAGAACACAACGTTAACTCATTGAATTAAATTAGATTTAATTAATAAGGACGTTCAAAATTCACGGGCATTACAAACGGCGCCAAAAACTTGTTAAGCTAAATCTATACTAGCAATTTATGTGCAAGTATACATGGTCCACAAGTAATATAATGTAAGTAGAGTTGTCGATCCCACGAGGAGTAATTAATAAGAATATTAATCCGAGTACTAATCATACACCAACTCAATTCTATCTAAACAATTGCAATTTCTTATAGAATTAATTAACTAAATAAACTAAATGATTAACGAAGACTTTACACAAAATTGAGAAATTAAGGAATCAACTTCCCCCGATGAATAATTTAATTAATATCATTCTCCTTTCATTAAATTGATTATCTAGAATTGCCAACGAAAGATCACTAATAGTTTATATAATCAATTTCTAAATAATTATATAGCATATCTATTATTATTAATTTCACTATATTCCTATGAAAAACAATAATAATAAATTCATTAAGAATCATTTTTCACCCGTTGCTCGTGGTATTCAGGCATATTCCTATCCCGTCTACAAATTAGCATTCACTCCTAAGAAGAATTACTAATCACAAGTTACTATATCTAGATCTTAATTTAGACTTCATCGCCAAAATCCATCTAACTCCATTCAATAATTGTTACGCAACCAATTATAACATTAAACATAAGATATAATAAACAATCTAATCCATAATCAATTTAATTCAAAGAAAGAATAAATATTAAATTAAGCAATCATCAGGTTCCATTGAATCCTTAATTAGGAAGTTAGTTTATAATTCCAATTGGAAACATCAACATGAATTCAGAAAACATTGTAAGATCACACGAAATAAGGATTAAGAGTAAAGAAGAAACTCTGTCGAAGCTGGTCTTCAATCTTTGTCTTTAAACCTCGCAAGTCTTGAATGCCCTCCTTCAATGGCTGATGAAACCCTATCCTCCTTACATATCTTCTGACTACTCCCTAAGTCTCCTTTCTTTGTAACCTTAATTTTATGTGTATTTATAGCCTCTATGTAGCTTGGTAAACATATAATCCAATTAGGAATCAATATGACAAGTCCCAAGTCAATTAGAAGTGGAAAAATCAGCAAAATCCGCTCTAGCACGCCACTAGCGCCGCGACTCACCTTCTTAGCGCGGCGACTCTCAATATAGCAGCGCCGCAGTGCTCTACCTTCTATCCATGCCTGTAGAAAATTTTGTTAGCTTCGATTTGATAGGTGGCTCGTCCCGTAACTCTTCCCGAATAAAAAGTTATTACCATTTTACCAACGGACGTCGAACCAACGAATATCCTAGCACCGCGACACCTTTGTAACACTAAATTGACTATAATGCAACCATTTTGCTCCCATTTCTTTTCCTACACAAAAGCATAAAACACACATAAAAAGTAACGAAAAATACCCAAGAACTCACAATTTTCTCAAGCTAAAAGTACTCAATTTATAGGTATAAAACTCACTCATCATGCCGATTGAAGCATTTGTTGGTGACAAGTTTAATATGTGAAGTAGAATATAACATATAAAGGAGTATTAAAAAGGAATTAAAGTTGCATCATCAAACATTTGAGGCCACTAAAAGTTTTTATTTTGTGTTTGAGAAATTTCTTCAGTGTTTATGATCTGGATGTATAAATTTGTGCCTGCCTTCCATTATCTTGGGTTACCATATATTATTTTAATGCTTTCGTTCTTTGTTTATTATAATTATATTAAAATATCATATAGACATTATGATATTAAATTGATAATTATTTTTGATTGTCATCAGATTAATAATTTAAGGTATCTCATTTACATGGTTTCTATTCAGGGTAAGGATGTATTTGAAATCTTCTATAAGAAGGACCCTATTTAAAGGCTACTCTTAGGAAAGAGTGCTTCTATTGATACAGAAAAATAAATGATTTATATAGTAAAGAATGTGAAAATTACGAAATTTACTGGCTCTTTTACAAAAGAAGAAAAAGACATGATTGTGAATTTTCTTTTACAGTTAAAAACGGAGTGTAGTAGTCAGTTTACTTACAAACTTGAGGGGATGTTCAAGGTATGTATCTCTCCTCAATTCTTTTATCTAATATTGATTTATCTCAATACTTAATTTGAAATTATGAGCAATAAATTGACACATGAATTATATGCTTTTAAATTTATTTTTTTATAAATATTTGACAAATTATTAAATTTATTATTTAAATTAGTCCATGAAATTGCACGGCTATCAACCGGTGAAACTAAATACATACCACAGTGAAACTAGAAAATTACTAATCCCTTGTAAAGTTGACGACTATTTTCGTACAAGAATATTACACGTTTTAGTTCCATCACCGGCGCACGTGCACTTACTATATCTCCACGTAATATTTTCAAGTGGCACCTTCGTAGTTTCAGTTGAATCCAGGGTCAAATTTTAATTGCGTCACGGTTTTCATTTCTCTTATTGAACAACCTTACAAACCTTTTGTAAAGTAGTATCACTCGCCGGTGCTACCGACGCGTGTCAGTATCAGATACGATTTTTCCAAGTATAAAAGCTGCTCCGACTTCTCACCCAAACCCTCCATCACAAAACTTCTGTATCCCTCCTCACTCCATTTTCTCTCTCTTCCCTTCTCTCTTTCTCTCTCTATAGCTTAAGCTAGGGTTTTGCAGATCTATATATATATGTATATATGTGTATATTTGAAAGTTTGAATCCATTCCGTTAAGTTTTGATGGGGGATTTTGTTGCGGCCGTATCTAATTCGCTTGGTGCAGGTCGGGACCGTGTTATATATGTGATTATGTTGAAGATGAATATGGTCCCGCCTTGCATCAATTGAATCGGAGGCAGCTGTGAGAATTACGACGGAGGCGGCGGTGATTGATATCTGCTGGATCTTCGGTTAAATTGATGTTATGGAGGTTGATTGTGTTGATTTCGTTTTTGTGTTGAATTTTGTTGTACTAATTGATCTATTTATTTTCTTTTTTGGATCTGCAGGTGTAGATTTGCAGGTATGTAGATCTCGCTAAAACGTTCATTTAAGAAATTGCTTTTTATTTGTTTGGCAAAATCTAATCTATAGAATTGGTTGATTTGGCAATTTGACTCGACAATTGGAGATGTATTTTATGTAGAAAATCAATTGGATTTGAATTGTGTATGGTTTTTCAAGCTAGCATCTTGGCAGGTTTTAATTGATCTTTTCTTTTGACAAATGCAAAGAACAATGAATAATTTCTATATTTGTTGGAGTTGGCAATCCTGTTTAATTAGCGGGATTCTTGAGATTCATGTGATTCTTTCTAGGGCTTTATCTGTACTGTTTTGCTGAAGTATTTTGCTTACTTTATTAATGAAGTTAAACAAAAAGTTTTCTTTTTTGAACATGTGGAAAAATAATATTGCATAATTTTCAAACCCAGTTACTTTAAGGCTAGGTATATTTTGAAATGCGTGTGATTTGTATTTGATTCTTGCAAATGTCTTATGTTGTTATTCTGTTGATTCAAATTGTTTAATTTAGTCATAATATTTTTTAGGAGAATATTTTGTTTTGTTTTGCTATTTTGGGAGTTTTTGAAGCACACATGTCTGGTGACAATATATTCAAATGCGAAGGTACTTACAATCATTGCTTGTTTTGGTAAAATACTAGTTGTATCATTAAATGATTTTCTACTATATAGCTCGTTAGGTTGTGTAAAATGATGCTAGAACACATCCATTTTGATAGATTCTGCATGATTTTTCTACCAAATTTTATGACTACTATATAGCTCGTTTGGTTGTGTAAAATGATGCTAGAACACATCCATTTTGATAGATTCTGCAAGATTTTTCTACCAAATTTTATGAGTTGGCAAAGGTAAGGGACAATTGATGTAGAGGTCTTGTTGCGAAGGTCTTACTTGTTTGGCACATTAATTTTTAATGCAGCAGCAATTATTTTAGTCTGCCTTGTGATTTAGTATAGGAGATGTCAGATGGAATGTTGAATATAAAGAATTGCTATTAAAGGAACTGCCAATGCTTTTTTTCGAAATAAAAAATTTATTCTGATGTATCTTAGTCTTCAGCTAAATAAACAATTTAAGATTTTCAAAGTACACAAGAAACATGCTAGGAAGGGGGGGGGGGAGGAAAAAAAATTTGTAAATCAGATATGACATTATATAATATGCTAGAGAGCTTGCTTCAATGCTTTGGCTCGAGTAATATATGCTTGTTAACGATATGAAGGCAGTAAGCACAAATTGGTGTGGTTCAAAACCTCTTCTAGGAATTTGGCAAAGTAAAAGTAATTATAGACTGGTTATCTAAGTCTCGTTTAAGACATTGGCAGGAATGCTCGTCATGAACTTTTGCTTCAAGCTAATATTCTGCATTTCCAAAATTGGGTTACTGTTTTTGGCTGGTAACGTTGTTGTTGCCACATATGATCTCCCTGTAAAAATGTGGAAATGTGCTTTATTGTCTCTATAATATTTCTGAGTCTCGCTCCTCTCTGAACAATTATTAATTTCCTCTTTTTGGCTATAAACTAACCAATTTATAATTTTATCAACTGCTACTATTAAAACTCAAATTTGTCTGTGTTCATTAGGATTTAGTAATTCCTATCCTGTTTCTTCTCATATCAACTTTTTAACTGGTGGCTAGACAATTAAATCTCTTAGTGGAGTGATTTGATTAAATTTATCAACTCATTCTAATCATTGTATCTATTTTCCCGTGATAACCGATAAGAGTTCGAACTCGATAGTCTTGAAGTGTTTTTAAAACTAAGCTGAAACTAATGGTTATTCACTGGTGGTAGTAGAAAAATGGTCTCTAATATTGCAATGGTCTTATATACTTGTATGGTAGTAACAGGAATAGTGCTTTGGCAAGGTCTTGAAACTTCTGTTAGATTATCAGGTTGTCTATTTGCATGAGGTGAACCTATTTATTGAGAACTCCTTGTATGCGTAGTGCCATTTTTTATTTTTATTTTGGTTAAAGCTAGTGTATGAACTATGAAGTCACTCTTGCATGAGTTGTCTCCATTTTTCTCAAATGCTGAAGTGGAGTTGGTATGCTTGTTTTTTATTTTTTTGTAAGAATGTTAATTTCAGTGTTCTGAGAAAGTATTCCAATTTCATGATATATGATTGCACTTTGAGACTAAAAGAATTTGTTATATGAAACCTGTTACGTATGAGAAGAAATTAGAAACAGTCAGTTGGATAGGAAGAGTCGGACCGGATTGAATGAGGTTTGTGATTGTCTCAACATATGTTCTGTATTGTCTAGTATAGGTTTTTTGTGCCAGAACTATTATCATAGTTGGTAGTTTGAGTAAGCTTGTTAGGGTTATTTTGAAGGACGTGTGTCGCCACCTCACCACCTTAGAATAGGAGCTTACTGTAAAGTTTGAGCATTTATCTTGACTAGGAAAAATATTAAAGTTTCCAGGTTAGGAACAACATTATTTATGGTGGTTTCACGGGCAGGTTAAATAATAGGATGAATGAATCACCTATATGTTTTTTATGAACTGACATGTGGTCTATTATGTACATCGAGTGCCTGAGCCAGTTTCTTTTGCATTTTTAATTTTATTCCCATAAATAATTTTTGTTCTTAGAATACTCAAGAAAGTTCCAAGGGGTATTTCATGTCCTTATTTTCTCAATCTCCTTTCTTAGTGGGATGGGACAAATTCGTTACATTATTGTCTTATTGTTGTATGTATGTGCCTGTCTTTTCATTGTGATAACTTGATGTGTTTTCTTGACAAGTTATGTATTGGGTTAAAGTTCCCGTTCAATTAAGAGTAAGGTATTTACTATTCACAGTCATTACCAATTGGTTGGTTTTAAGTTGGATGCTTCAACATGGTATAGGCTAACGTTTTTACTATTCCTGTCATTACACACTTGAGGGATCTCTACACTTGGTAGCAATTAATTTTAAGTTGGATGCTCCAGTATTCCTTGTGATTTTCCTTCAATTCAAATCTACACAGTCATTAAGCTTGACACAGCGTGGGGGTGGTTGTTGAGTGTTGGGTTAAAGTCCAGTTTGACCTGAAAACTTCCTATACATGCTTGAGGGATCTCTACACTTGGTAGCAATTAATTTTAAGTTGATGCTCCAATATTCCTTGTGATTTTCCTTCAATTCAAATCAACAAAGTCATTAAGCTTGACAGCAAGACCCTCCCTGCACTTTTTGAGCTTTCCCTTTTGAGAGATATCTACCCAAGCCACTATTGATTTCGGAACAAACATATTATTCCACATATTGTAGGAGTTATAAAAGTATATGCCTCACCTTTCTGCCTTCCAATGTCCAGTGAAGGGGGCTTGGGTGCATGCATCTCTTTGTGTAAAGGTCTGTTAGCCTTAATTAAAATGCCCATTAAGTTTGACAGCAAGAAAATCCCTTGCTGCACTTTAAACTTTCCGGATTAAGAAATAATTCTTGCCCAAGCCACCGTTGTTTTTGGAACAAACATATTGATGCCACGTATTATAAGAGTTCTAAAAGCAGATGCCTCAGCTTTCTTAGTTCTTTCTAGTGAATTAAGGTCGAGTACATGCATCTTTCTTAGTAAATATCTAACTTAGTTTGCTGGTATTTCTTACTTTCTTTGATTTTTGATTTTGATAATGTTTGGATTGTCTTATCTTTGTTAATTTCTCGTTAAAGTTTCTGGGTCGTGAATACTGAGTCTCTCTAATTGTAATATAAAAAAGGAAAATGAAGTTGGATTGCTACTAGCATGAGACTTTAAATGATATATAATAAGTTAGTATGAGACACTTCTTAATTTTCTCCTATCTCACGTATCATCGATGTATGTTGGTATTTACTATCGACTTAAATTTATCGTAACAAGACTTTATAGAGAATGACTGGTCAGGTTATGATTCATGGATGAAAACGGTAGGATATTTTTTTGTGCTCTACGTGTTTCTATATATATATATATATATATATATATATATATATATTTTCACAAGAGAAATGGATATTTTCACAAGGTTACTTTCACATGAATAATTAATGGGATTCACATGTATGTGAAAATGATTTTGTGGAAATATCAAATTTTTTTTTTTTGTGAAAATAACAATTCCTATATATATATATATATATATATATATATATATACACACACACATATATATATATATATGGGGAATGATCCACAGAAAACGTTAGTCTTGAGCACTGTTTTAGCTAACTGTGATCCAGCCGTCCAATATAAGATCCAAGGGTTGGATGAGGGCGCGGCCACTAGAGGGAGTAGCGGTCAGATATTAAAATAATTAAATTTTATCCTGACCGCTAGAGGGAGTAGCGGTCAGTCAAAACGACATCGTTTTGAATGGCCGCTACTCCCTCTAGCGGCCAGGATAGAACAAAAAAAATAAATTAAACAGAATTTGCTTGGCCGCTACTGGGAGTAACGCTCCCTCTAGCGGCCAGGACAGAACAAAAAAAATAAATTAAACAGAATTTGCTTGGCCGTTACTGGGAGTAACGGCCTGTTTATTGTTTATTGTTGACTAATAAATAACTACAATGGCTATTCTGTGAAGCAGCCAAATCAAGATATGTCCACTAACGAGACATACCAAAACAAATACTCCCATCGAAGTTATTAATTGGTGACCATGTAAATCTAGTCATGATTGCACTACAAATAAATGAACAAGAATCAAGGACAGTGTTTGTTAGGTATTATCACAAAGCAGCTAGACAATTCAGCACTTTTTGTCCCCATACATATATAGATACATATATATATTCTCATATTTAATTAAGAATAACCACATTCAAGTTGCACAGATATTATCGAGAAGGATAATGACTGTAGGTTTGAGCCAACAATAAACAATAAACAATAAACAGGCCGCTACTCCCAGTAGCGGCCAAGCAAATTCTGTTTAATTTATTTTTTTTGTTCTGTCCTGGCCGCTAGAGGGAGTAGCGGCCAGTCAAAACGATGTCGTTTTGACTGGCCGTTACTCCCTTTAGCGGCCAGGATAAAATTTAATTATTTTAATATCTGGCCGCTACTCCCTCTAGCGGCCGCGCCCTCATCCAGCCTTTGGATCTTATATTGGACGGCTGGATCACAGTTAGCTGAAACAGTGCTCAAGGCTAACGTTTTCTATGGATCATTCCTCATATATATATATATATATATATATATATATATATATATATATATATATAGAGAGAGAGAGAGAGAGAGAGAGAGAGAGAGTTCGCATCCGTAGCAACCGGTTGCCACGAGCACTATTTCAGCAACTATAGTCCCAACCGTTGATCTTGATATTGGATGACATGGATTGAAAGTGCAAAAGTCCTTGTCGCTACAGGTTGTAGCGGCAATACAATCGTTTCTAGCGGCAACATAAATACCTAATATGCCCTTAGCCTACATTACCTAATATGCCACTCCTTTATTCATCTTAAACATTACCTAATATGTCACTCATTTATTCATCTTAATTTACTATAAGGCCCATTATTACCTACCGTTACAAGTTGTAGCGGCAACCCTTTCCTTCCTTTATTATTCCTTTATTACATGTTATATTATCAGCAGGCCCTTTTCCTTCCTTTATTACTCCTTTTTGCTTCCTTTATTATTCCTTTTCCTTCCTTTATTACTCCCTAACCCCTGCCCACGTGTTTGCCGCTATAAGCTGTGGCAACAGTGTGCGTTAATTACCTCCTTGCCCCTCCTTTATTCTTATTCAAGTTAATTTACTAGAAGGCCCCCCATTAATTGCAGTTCCCTGCCGTTATAGATTGTAGCGGCAACCCCTCTTTTTTATTTTAATTCTCTTGCAACTTAGTCTTTTGTTAAGTTATATTCCTATCCTTTCCTTTCCCAGATCTCCTGCAGCTTGGCTTCCTCTCAGATATTCTTTTCCTTTTTCCAGATCTCATTTTCTTTGTTTGATCTCTTTGCCCACTTTCATTCCCAAGTTCAACCTGAAGTTCTGATCCGACGATTCTTCCTTCTTATTCATAAGTTTTTCAAAATGGCAAGAAAAATGTCTGCGCATAAATTATTTGTATCTAGTTTTTCAGATTCTGTTGCTAGTTTAGATTGTGAAAATACATCTGAGTTTGTAAGTGAAGTTGAAAGTAGTAAATCTGAAATGGTTCCATACGTTGGTCAATTGTTCTCTAAGTTGGAAGAAGTTGAAAATTTTTATAGATCCCTTGCTCAAAAAAATGGATTTGAGATTAGAATTGCAACTAGTTATAAACATGCTCATACGAATGATGTGTCATCTAGGTTGTATGTATGTAAAAAAGCTAGTACACCAACTGCTGTAAAGAGTTTACCTGATGATGAAGATGGTACTAATAAAATAACTAGATAGAGAGACTATAGGACGCACATTATGCAAAGTTAGAATATATGTTGTCCATAATAAGAATTAAAACAATTGGCCTATTTCTACTGTTGAATTAGAGCACAATCATCACTTAGTGACTCCTACCAAGGTAGATTTGATTGAGATACACATAAATATTACTCCGGTTACAAGAAAATTGACATTTTAAATAAGTCTGGTATTGGACCTAGTAGGATGATGAACGTTTTGAGCACAATGGGTGGCAGGATGCAAAATATTCCTTTCTCTAATGTAAATATTCAGAATGTGATGAGAGATTTAAGGTGTGATTCTGCAAATGAAAATGATGCACAAGCTGCTGTAAATTATTTGAAAAAACTTGAATCCAGAAGTGCGAGTAAATTTTTTTCCGTATGAAACCCGATGAAAACAATCGTATAGCATGTATTTTGTGGGTTGACGCCCGATCAAGGTTAATGTATCAACGGTTCAAAAATGTTGTGACATCTAACAGTATGTATAGGACAAATAAGTATGACATGCCGTTTGTTACATTTACCGGGGCCAACCACCATTATCAGTCTATATTGTTTGGATTTGCATTGTTAAGGGACGAGACATGACACTTTTGTTTGGGTATTAGAGACATGGCTCGAAGCCATGGACTACAAGACACCTATAACCATCATCACTGACCAAGATAAAGCCATGAGTAATGCTATTGTTACGGTACTCCCTTCTAGTTATCATTTATTGTGTTCTTGGCATATTAACAATAAATTTCCTGAGAAATTGCATCATGTTTATTTTGAGCACCCATCCTTCAAAGATCATTTTAACATTTGTGTTTATAATTCATTGTCTATCAGGGAGTTTGAAGAGCGTTGGTAGATTTTGATGAAGAATTGTGAATTGTATAACAATGAGTGGCTTAGAAGTTTGTATGATGTACGAGAGAAATGGATTCCTGCGTATACAAAGAGATATTTTGTTGTGGGAATAACAACCATCGGAAGAAGCGAGAGCATGAACCATTTTTTTGATGAGTACGTTAATGCTTCAACAGGCATGAAAGAATTTGTAGTGCAGAGTCAAAGGCTATAGAAAAACAATGTATCAAAGAGAGGAAGGCCGACTACATAACAAAACATCGGAAAAGGAATATGGTACTCGGGTCATCTTTGGAAGTGCATGCTGCACAAGTGTACACAAAAGAGATGTTTAGACGTTTCCAACGTCAATTCGTCAATTCCATGAAGTACAATGTAGTAAAGTTAGTGAGTTGTGTGTCACTGAAACTAAGGTCTATACAGTGTATAGTGCAGATGCAGTTGAAAGTGATGGAAGATATAAATAAATCGTCAACAATCGTTAGCTGGAGTCGGTAACATGTAATTGCCAAATGTTTTCTGTGACGCCCCCAAATTCAGGTATCTCTACCTCGAACTTGCTGATTCACTTTACTATTCGTTTCATAACTAAATAACATCTCACAGCGGAATAATAAAGGTCTTCATAAATAATTGGTAACATGATCCCAGGTTTTCTCAACCTTAACTGTTACAAACATACTTATGGAAATGCAAATAGCTAGAATAGGTCTTAGTACAATCAGTGCACAGTCTTCTTAGAAATTAACAACTAAAATTAATCCAAAGCCTTGCCCTTCCCTTTGTCCTTCCCGGAACCGCTACCCTGCTCAACCCTAACTAAAATATTTATGGGAAGCAAGGGTGAGCAACGAGTTTGCTCAGCAAGTATAACGCCAATGATAGTTAATATACTAAAGGTTCAATGATAGCAGAGTTAAATTGTTTCGTAGACAGATTATGAATGACTGCAGAATAAAATGAATATCATAGTTTCAGCTCGTAATACTTTTCTTACTGAGTGGTCATAAAGGACCACGAACACATAGAAGGATATGCAGTTGTTCTGCCGCAAGACCTCCGAAACAGGCACATGAGATTATCAGCCCCGTAGCACCCACATTATGCATGTTCAAACATAGCGCGCATGTCGGTTCCCCAACATAATTTATAATACCCCTTACCATGAGGGTTGTTCATCTCAGCACAATATAGAAGTCCGCACCAAACAATTGGTTTAGATAATTTACTCAGAAATTGAATTGATGACCAATTTATCTACTCATTAATCTAGCCGAAACAATTTGCTTAGACATACTTCTCAGGATAATCCCGATAATATTTGAAAGGACTCTCAAGATGTTCTATCAAGATTTATTAAGTCTGTCATGCTTTGATGAATATATATAACCAAGCATATTCAACATAAGTTATACGACATAACATTTAGGTAACTGTACCAACAATGACAGTATGCATAAAAGATATTTCAATATATCCGAAGACTTTCCTACAACAGAAATTGGTTTGCTCAGAATGGGGGACTTGCACAATATTCAGAGTGTGTAAGACAGGAAACTTGCACATGATATACAAAGGTGTATAAGTTAAGGAACTTGCCTGTATTGCTGCTACTATTTACTCTAAACCCACTCTTCGGGTAACCTACATTGGTTGTAAGTTACTCTATTACTAATCACTGTTGAAAATAATAATCATAACCGGTTCAATCATTACCGTATTTACAACCAGGACTTATGCGACGCATTCCCAAATGTTTTATTTGTTTAGTCACTTATCACGGTTCCCCTTAGTAAGCCTAACCGAATAATCGTGTTATGGTGACTACTAGGTTCTCTTATTAATACTTCTTATTATGCCATCTTACCTCTTTAATAGTCTGTCGAAGTGCCTTATGATCGTAGGGCAACGCCCTACGGTTGGTACTCTACGATTCGACGGATAGGACTCCTACCATCGGCTGACTCAGTTACTCTATATTTGTGTGATTACTTCGCAACCAGTTCGGTCACTCTACGTTGGGGTACTTTCTCTGTGACCAGTCGTTCGAGGGCTTACCCTACGACTCGGATCAATTCATTGGGTTGGGTCAGATGTGGAACATTAAGTTACTTATTATAAGGAGTGTAATTCAGTTGTAGAGACTGCAGTCGATTGTGTGGACTATACTTCGGTTTGAAAATCAAGTTCGGATTAGGCGTTAGTGACTTCGGGATCGGGGTTTGGGTCTCAACGTCATTAGGGACTCGACTTCGGGTCGGTTTATGATTGGGACATAAGATCATGTTCGTTTAGGGAATTTAAGGTCCGGTAGAACCAACCCAGGGTAGATACTAATGTCTTTGTAACGACCAGGAATTCTGAAATTTCTTTGTAATTCGAATTTTTGAATATTTTTGAATATATTATATTTTATTAATATTATATTTGTGTTACGTGTTTAAAGGTTGTGTGACAACCTGGATTATGTGAATGCATGAAATTTTTCGTGATATGGTTTTGTTTAAGTGAATATTTAATTTCGCGTAGCATCGTTAAATCTCTATTCACGGGTTAGTATTCACGTGGGGAATATTCATCTAGAGACGTCTTCTCGGGTGACTTCGACTTTCCTAATTATTGCCAACCCATTTAGGTAATGAGATAATAATCCAAGTGTAGGATTTATGGGAGCCCAATGGGAATTAAATTAGAAGCCTAAGTGATTTTTAAGGGTAACCCAAACCCATAACCCAACCCATGACCCAAGACTTGACCCATGTGGGATATGGGCACAAAAATCAACATTTTGGTGTTTAGATGAGGGAGTATTCGGGTAACATGGTAAGGGAGAGGCCAAAATGAGTGGAATAATTGTTGCATGTTGCACAAGTGGGAACAAATAAACAATCACTAACCAATAGAAAATCAAGAAACAAACATTGAGCCACTAACCCATTTCTCCCACTTCTCCCTAAATCACTCCCTCCACTTCTCCTAACCCATTCCTTCTCTCCATATCATCAGCAATTAGAGAGAGAGCTGCCAAAAGCTTGAAGGAAGAAGGAGGAGAAAAGAAGGGAACAAGGAGGAAGAAGGTGAAGAAGCTAACCAAGCCTCCTTGCACACCCATTCAACCCATCAGCTCAATTAGAGAGAAAGAGGGAGGGAGAGAGCTGCAAAGAAGGAAGAGAAAGAAGTCGTCGGAGTTCGCCGGAAAAAGGAGAAGAAGGTCGCCGGAAAAAGCAAGGAAGAAGAAGGAGAAGGCACGGGTTGAAGAAGAAGAAGATTCAAGCAAGGAGAACCCTCTAAACAAAGCCTAGCCGAACTCCTTAACATCTAGGAAGGATTTACAGAGGTAAACAATCAATCAAATCTATTCCATTTGATTTCTTATAAAGATTTTCAAGTTTTTCTTAGTTTTTGAGCTCTTGAGCTTGTGGATTGATTTTCTAGCGATCCTTGTTGTTTTTGTTTATTATAGATGATTGTTGGTGTTGTTAAGAGGATATGTAAGCTATTAATAACATCAAAGTGGAACAAAAATGGAAGAAATTCGTACCTATGCTTAAGGAGGATGAAGAACATGAAGAACAATGGACTTTGGACATGAACATGGACTGTTGGACGAATTTATAGGACTTTGTAGCTATGATTCCTTTCTTGTTGTGTTTATTTATTGTTGTCATATTGTAGTTCCAAGGGTTACAAAGTTAACCCAACTGGAATCGAGTAAAAATATGTAAAAACAAAGATTTGGTGATGACTTTTGTAAAGAACACGAAGAACACCAAGAACACGAAAATATAGCATGAATTGATACTTTGACCTAAGATTTGGCCATGTTAATGTTAATGGATAACTCTGAATTTTTGATATGTTATAGCCTTATGTCTTAGGAGTCCATAGAGTCTGGAACGGACCAATTTGAACGTGTATTGAGGGAGTTATGGTGGTTGGAAGCAAGATAGGTCTAGAACACCAAAACAGAGCATTCCGGGAAGCAAAACGGGTTGGGGACTCAGGCCGAGCACCTAAGGCGCTAGTTAGGTGCTGGCCACGAGTCCATCTACTGTGAGAGAGCGCTTTAGGCACTGGTCATAGGCCATTTTGAGCGCCTAAGGCGCTGGACAAGAGACTGTGCAAACAGCTTCGACGCCCTTTAGTAAAATGGGCATAACTTTCTCATACGAACTCGGATTGAGGTGATTCAGGATGATTCGGAAATAGAACGAGTAGACCTACAACTTTTGTTCTTTAAGTTTTTCAATTTGAGGTCTATAGCATGGTCTAAATTGGCCATTTATAGGACTGATACGTAATTGGGGGCAATCGGAGGGTGGCGGGCATGCGCGTAAGCACATGTAATGCTCCCAACAATGTAAAATGACGTTCTAAGTTCTAAAACATGAATGTTATAATTTATAATGATGCTTAGCATTAACCAATGAGTATGAGATAAATCGAATGGGCGGGCTAGGCGTACGCAATTGCGTGTCGCTTGGGCATTCGAATAGGCAAGTTTGGCGTACGAACGGACAAGCGTCGTAACGTCGTAACTAGTGGGCATAACCTTGTTTAATATTTTGTTTCTAGTATGAATGAGACATTATAGAGTAATATAAGACATTATTTGATATCCGGTATGTGACTAATTATTATGTGGATATGTACTTAATTGTGTAGGATATTAAGGAGCGTGTGTTGTAATATTGTAGCAGACGCACCAGGCAAGTTTCATTACCCTAACTCAATTTAATATTGGACAGGTTTTTCTCAACCGTACAACTTTTGTTTATTGTGCGAGTTATTTATTGATTGAGCAATCATTCTATATTATTGCAAGTTTCCTAACGCTTGTCTAACCCTTGTGTTGGGCAAGTTTCCCTAACCTTACTCGAATTATATTTTGAGCAGGTTTCATATTTTATACAGGTGTTGTATATTGTTGCAAGTTTCATGACTCAAATGGAGTTATTACTTTTGAATCATATTAGTGGATTAATTATTGTCAATTACTCCACCTCCAAGATAATTATTGATATTCGTAGCTTATGCATTTGAAGTCATTATTTGTTGTTGGATTGTGAAAATGTTTAAGTTCTTCGTTCATGAACTGTTTAAGGAAATATTCTACGCCATTTGTTTCGGCTAGATATATACAGGTTAATATTTTAAAAGCTATCTAAACCAGTAGTTGGTACGGATTCTTGGACTGAGAGAGCAACCCTTATTAGGGGATTATAATGTGTCGGTTATTCGATGCAGTCAGAGTTAAATGTTATGCATATACATGGTGTACGAGAGGCTGATCCCCTCGAGTACAACTGACAGGGCCAGGTTTTAAAGGAGTTAGTTGAATGATTGACTCTTTGGCCAAAAGTTCATGGTCGGTTGGACCACTCAGCAGTAAATAATCACTATTCATTGATTCATTTGGACTTTGATTATGTCATTTCAGCTATTTCATCAATGTTCATAAATTGTTGATCTATGCAGCTATTATTCTTATTCATTCATGATATATCTTCCTTATTCATTTTAAACTTGCTGAGCAAAGTAGTTGCTCACCCTTGCTATATCATGAACCTATTGCAGTTAAGCCGGAGAGTTCCAAAGCGGGCAAAGGCAAAGGAAAGCTTAAGGAATAGTTATATGTACTATCCCGTTATGTAATTGTGGAATCGTTTTGTAATATTATTGTATTCTGCGATGTATTCTATTTAAGGTTATAGACCTTGGGACCGTAGTAAACCTTTTGTAATGAACAACATATGTTTATTTATTCCGCATTAGTTAATTTATGTTATTTAGAGGTGTATGAATGTATTTTATCGTGAGCACCGAATTCGAGGTATTAGTACCTGAATTTGGGGGTGTCACAGCCTTCGAGTTCGGGAGTTCGGGTCGGATGACTCGATGCCTATTGGACCTAACTTTGGATTCCATTTCGAGAACCTCGTCCTGATTCGGGGTCGGATGACTACTCACATCTGACCCTGTCACTTCGGTTCATGAGTTCGGAGTCAGATGACGAACTCCATCGGAATGGCTCCAGCATCCTCGATACTAATTATTATTTTACATTTCATGCTAGCACAATTTTTAATCAACATATTTTACACCTTTCATTGGTTTTACTCATGTTCGGGTCATATAACCAACTGTCATCATTTACGGTTTGCAACCACAGGATTTTGGGCTCGTTTAGACAACATGACTAACTCTCAATATTATTTGGGTACAATGACTAAGGACGTTAATACCCATTCGGTTCATGTGATAGTCAGTTAGACACATACAATAAGCAGTTTCTGCACCGCTACCTTATAACCACAGGTTTGACATTACTCTTACATTACAACATGTTATACTCAACCCATACATGTTCGGTCACCCAATTCGAGAAATCTAAATTATCAAAATGATGCTTAAGGTAACAGGATCATACCTTCAAGTTTACCAGTTCGCTCTTTTCTTGGCTCTGCCTCAATGGTTTGCAAAAACTCTGCTTAGCAGCTTCTATATCCCTCAACTTACAATATTTCTCTTTATATCGGTGATGAACAGAGTAGCGAGCTCTACAAGGTGACTGGGGGTCTCTATTTATAGAGAAATCTTTGTCCAATCGTTGGTCATTACCCAAATTATAGAACTAATATACGACGGTAATACCCGTTGGTTAAGAGTGATTTGGTGAAAAGCTCACCAACCCACCCTCTAGCAATTCCCACAGTAATCGGTTGATTATCCTTTTGTCAAGTAAGGTATTGGCCTAGCTCATCTGGTCGTACCCGCAAGGCTAGAAATCTGGGATTACGCTTGAAATAAATTATCCCTTCTTATCAGTAAATTGATTAGGGTCAACCCGTTTGGGCTTACCGACCCGGTTTGTGCCCTGCCACCACCAACACAAGTCCAAAGCTTATTGGGCTGGTTAACACCCTTATACCCGGTGTACTCCACTGGGCCAGGTTACAGTAGATAGTAACAGTCCACTATGCACTACAATTATTAAAACTACAATTAGTATTAATACCCACTTTTTAAATTAATCTCTTTCCTAATTGATTCACCATGAATCATTATACCACACATGGCTCATTCTACCAAGCTTAGTTAATTCATAACTTAAGCTTGTCACACAATATAATAGTTTCATTTTATTCTCTTCCTACCTTTTCGACATGATGTAATTTCATTGCATTAACTAACTTCATAATTATGCACTACACATAGATGCACATAATGATTATCTGATACAATCCTGACCAGGCTCGCATCAAGCGTCATCGACTCAACTCAAGCTTCGAGGGTTCAACAAACGAATTCAAGTAATTGGGCTAGAATCTACTCAAGGATGCTTACATTGGAGCTCAATTCATATGAACATCGAGGAGAGGGTCATTCATGTGATTTGGGATTGCTAGATACGATCTATGTAGTGAGACTAAATCAATGCAAGTTAAGCGTTCGAGATAGTGTTCGTGATAGACTCCACGGCACGCTTGCGTGAGGTGGTCGTCGCTCGGATCGTTTCTAGCAAGTTATGAAGGTGGAACGCTCACAACACCTCAACCCTTATTGAGACGAGAACCTTGGTACAATTGCTCTACGCTAGGAAGCTTGCGTTGAATGGACACCAACGACACCTAAACCCTGTGCTTATAAGAAGCAGGAACCTCGGTACAATCGACGATTGATGGTTCAGTAGAATGACACCACAAACAACTATGATATGTTGAATGATAAGTCAAATTGAATCTTAAAGAAGAACTAAGAAGATAACTTAGAAATTCTTCAAAGAACCCAAAGTAGAGAATGTCTCTCAATTGAATAAAACTCAGAATATTATTGAATTGTCACTTGAATTACAATAAAAAAACTTATTTATACTAACTATAAAACCCTAGAATCCATAAAGAAAATAACAATTGATTTGGAATCAAAATCCTACATTAAAATATCCTAATTACAATAGAATTATGAAAATATGCTGAAATCCCTAAAATTAAGGAAGAAATCCGCGTTCTAAATTATCAAAAACGCGTCTGCCTCAAAAAACGCGCCAACCAAAACTGACTGTTCTCGCCGGGGCGAGAGATTTGTACTGAAGTTCTCGCCGGGGTGAGAATAGACAGAAAGATCTTGGCCGGGGCGGCTTCAGATCAGGCCGGGACCAAAATGGACAGAGAAGTTCTCGCTGGGGCGAGAAAAATAAGCCTGCGGATCTCGCCGGGGCGAGAACCCTCCCAATTTCTGAGTTTGTTTTCCGTGCAATCCAACCTCGTGTTGTCCCATGATATAACAAAACCTCTTCAGCTTTCTTGGACATCCATAACGCCGTATGAACGCTAATCCTTCCATTAAATGACAAATATATTCATTAACGATTAGACGATACAAACGAACATAACGAACACTATCTCGAACGCTTGACTTGCATTGATTTGGTCTCACTACATAGATCGTATCGAGCAATCCCAAATCACATGAATAATCCTCTCCTCGATATTCATATGAATTGAGCTCCAATGTAAGCATCCTTGAGTAGATTCTAGCCCAATTACTTGAATTCGTTTGTTGAACCCTTGAAGCTTGAGTTGAGTCGATGACGATTGATGCGAGCCTGGTCAGGATTGTATCATTATCAATTAAAACTCATTGCATTAATAATAATCTTTTAAAATTCTCAAATATTACATTTTCTCATTCTGGTGAAATATGCATGCACATCTTGAGATATTTCATGTTTAAGAGTATTTCACAAATACCGAGCGACATGATTCTTCCTCAGTGGACAAGGGACGCGAACAAGAGCGATGGTGAAGAATTACTCTTTAACCCAACAACTGCTAACTTTGAACAAGATCAAGCAATGCGCTATAATCATTTGATGAGTGATTACAAGGAGTTAGCGAGCAAAGCTGCTTGCTCAGTCTGAGGTTACAAAACTATCCTTAAACTGAATGCACGAGGAAAAGCGTTGGTTGACCAGTATGGTCCAGATGAGAATATTACTAGTCGGAGATACACCTCAGGATATGGGTTACGATAATGACGATAAAGATGCAAAGGAGGAATCAGAAGAAGATGAGTTTTTGCCGCCAATTATTTCTTAAACAAAGGGCTGTAAAAAATAATCTAGATTAAAGAGTGCACTCGAGAAAATTGTGGGTTCTAAGCCTCATCGAAAATGTGTAATTTGCGGCTTTAAAATCGACCACGATAAGTGCAATCATTATCAAGTGTTAGGGATTCCTGAGCCTAAAAAATAGCCCTTAGTTGTATTATTTATGCTATGTTTTTTGTACATATGTTAATGGAAATGTCATTGAGAAGTTAATGAATATGTTTATGCTATATCATTTATTTCTCCATTTCTCCAAATAAATATTAATATTAATATGTTTACTGCATATTAATAGTATTAATATTAATATTACTACTTCTAATATTAATTTCATATTAATATTACATGAATATTAATATTATTATTAGTAATAATGTACATATTAATAGTAATAATACTAATATAATAATATTAATATTCATTACTGTTATTAATATTAAATACTATTACTTTTATCCTTGTGCATACTTCGTTAATTAAATATTAAAAGTAATAGTATTTAATATTATGATAAAAGTAATGAATATTAATATTAATAATATTAATATTAATAGTACTATTACTTTTATTCTTGTGCATACTTCGTACTGAATGATATAAGTACTCGTCCTTAAAAGGAGAAGTGTCTTTTTTCTTTAGTTTAATAATGTTATATGAATATTAATAACTAATAGAAAAAGAATACTAGTATTACTATTATTAATATTAATATTAATATTAATAATAAATACTATAATCATAATATTAATACACTCCCAACCAAAAGCCTTCCACCTTGAAATTCCAACCGTTACAATATTAATGCATGCCTTGAAATCCATTGAACCTTGAAATCCCAACACTCCCAACCAAAAGCCTTCCACCTTGAAATCATAAAATTATAATATTACTCCCTTGTCCTAATTTTTTTGTCCTAGCCACTACAAGTTGTAGCGGCAGATTTCGTCTGTCGTGCGTCCTCGTTTGTCGTGCTGTCGTGCGTCCTCGTCTTCCGTGCTGCCATGCCATTGACCAACACCTACCTTGTCCCAATTTTTTTGTCTCTGTCGCTATAGCTTGTAGCGGTAAGTAGTAATTTTATTTTTTTGTTCCTCCCTTGCACTTGCTTCCTCCCCTTCCTCCCCTGCCGCTAGAATCTCACATCATTCACACTACCTATTTCAATATTATAGACCAATATAAACCAATCTAAATCATAATTTCCACATTACTTGTAACAAATCAACCATATGGATAATCTTGTTCACATACCAATTACAGTCAATTCGTGTACTCAATCATTAAACATAAACAACGGTAAATATTAACATAACCATTACCCCTTTTTCATTAAAATAAAATTAATGTACAAATTAATAAACAACCAAAATCCCTCAGTACATGAAATGAAAGCTACAACATTTCCTATATGTCAACCTTCAAAAGTAATCTGGATACATTCTTGAAAAGTTCCCACACGATTCGGTATCGAAAGACCGTTACATCTTCTATGGACCAATTTTCTTTGCGAACATCAACACTGCCCCTAACAAAGTAGTCGACATACTTGCATACTAAAATGCCACAGTCTGATGTGTTAAGCTGCATCGGTCGGGTCTTTGGTACGTGCACACGGGGATCTTTACTAGGCCACTCACACATCAGATTACCAATTCGCAAATACAATGGTATTAACTATACCTTCATGTACAAAGTAGTTGGTTACTAACGAGTAAAATATTTGACATTTATAAAAGTACTGTAACGTCCCTAAAATCAGGACTATTTTTCACTCCCGATCTTATTCGTTAACATATAGCTTCATTCTAATTTTCGTCAATAATCAATATTGTAATATAAAATAATAATAAAACCAGCGGATAAATTTAAAACTTTTATAATTTTTATTCATATCCTGAATTTTCATCACAATTTAACTTTATTCTTACAGTACATAATAATCAATAACAAAATGGATCTGAAAACTTAGCTATTTCAATTTTTTCTCATTTTTAGAATTCGCAACCTTAAACATCTGTACTTATGTTCAGGATTATATATATATATATATACACAAAAATCCATTTCAAAATGTTATATATGAATATAAAGTTCAATTTCTGTCTTTAATCATTTCCTGGATATTCGCAACGTAATTCAGCATATATATACATTAACCATCACCTTTTATACACTATTGCCATTACATTAATCTATTTTACAAAGTAATGGTAAAGTTACATCTTATATTCAATATGAATACTTTTATTTAACCTCCATAACTTACATTATTGCCTGTATAGTATCGATATTATACAATTCAATCCTTTACTATCGTAATATAAGTACGTAACTCAATACAATACAAACTTCTTTTGTTTGAAATTTCTAAGTCTAATACAACTCAAATCATTTTCTTTTCAATAAGCTATTACGATTTAATATACAACACATCATAATAATGTTAAACGCTTGTTTGCCACACGAACTCCGATTCCATACGGCTGCATTCACCTGATAAGTCTTTCTTTAACTGTAAATAAGATTTATTTACAAGAATGAACACAATAGCTCAGCAAGTCCAATAGTTTATACATTTCATGCTTCACGTAACAATTATGTTATGTATTCTATTCAATGACATACATTTCATTTTATGCATTTTGTAATGCAATATAATGTTCATGTAATGCATTTATATAAATATGCAATTTATATCTCATGTTGTACATCAAGTACACTTTTTTAAGTTTATATATCTTGCATTCAATTTCTAACGTTTAATACATGAATTACAAATAAACAGATTGCCAAGTTCACACATAGCATCAAATTCCATTATGTAGCACATATTAGTAGTTTCAATACCACATTATCATATAATCAACCAATTCACAAATGACTGTAAGAACTTGGTGTAAGATTTTAATTCAACAAGAAAGATGAAATACTTGCAATAATCTTTCGATGCAAAAGAAAGATAGTATACTTGCCTTCACGATGCAAAACTATCGATTCTATTCGATTTCGCGAACTCGAAGCGTTACGATCTCGTATAACACCTATGTAACACACATAAGGTCATTATGTTATTTAATGCTAACACATTCTATGGATTTTGATTTAAACTTGTATCTTTCAAGCTTAATATCCCAATCTCACTTTTATCCATTGGATTTGTTATAGTTTAAATATACAACATTAGTTTTTATTGATTAATAGTTTGATAGCTTAATGTATACCCATTTCACTAACTTCAATTCAAACCCGCATCAACTATATCTGATATGATTAATTCGCTTTGCTAATACCTTGTGTCATATTTATGTAATGTAGATAAGCTTATTACATAGCTTACGCATAATGCGTTCTTTAGTTTAACCAAAACTTGATCATATCAATTTAATCTCAAATTATTAACCATTATAGGTTAGTTAGTTAAATTCAAAAGTTATTTATATGGCTAATATCTCATGTATGCTTATGTAATGTAATTAGAATCATTACATAGCTTAATGGTAATGTATTCCACAAATTTTGATTAAAGTCTCATATTTCAAAGATTAATTTTTATTACTCTTAACTTAGTAATCATGTTATCTTATTAGCCTAAATTATAGGTTAATTTATGTATTAAAACATGTTTTATTATTAATTTTTAACTAATTAAACACTCAGGAGCAAAACTGTACTAACTTAGAAGTCAAAATCTAGAACAGGGGGTGCACAGGGGCGCTGGGCTCCTGCCCAGTTTCTACAATTTTTGTGATCCTTTTTTTTTATAACTATTTTGTGATTTTATATCTCTCAATCCACGAATCTGATTGACTTAAATTTTGGATATGTTTGAGATGTTACTACATAGTATTTTATAAAAATATAATACGACCCATTTAAGTTCTTTAAGACATGATTTCAGAGGCTTGAAAATGCCCTGTTGGCCACATTTGTCATCAAATTCAAGTTTTTTAGAAATTCTTTAAAATTTGATTTGAACTTGATTTGATTCACTCAATCAACTTAGTTAATATCATAATACATATATAAAGGTTACCTAGCTCTAAACTTTGCTTAATTTTCGATTTTTAAGCATTAATTCTCATTGAGGTGTTTTATCAAACATTCTATATGCATGACTTAATTTCCAAATTTCATACATGTTTATACATGATTCTAGCCAAAAATTTCATCCTTATAATTCCAATGACCTGTATAACACTTTCTTCATGCTAATTCACAACCCAAGCAATTCAGTTACCTAAATATTTATATATATTATCACCAATTTCTTATGAACATAATGAAGGTATATGAATTACCTCTTATTTGATGAATTTGTGCTTCAAGTTTGCTTGGAGATTGATTTGAATCCTCTCTTTGATAACAATTACTCTAATCTTTCTTCAATTCTAGATTATAACTTCAATTTTGTGAGAAATTGATGGAGTTTTCGGTTCCAATTTGATGTTTACTTGTGTTTTGGGATAGTATGAAGATATGGAGATTTAAGAGATTAGAGAGGAAGAAAAAGATGAAACGAAAATGGTACGGGAAGCAAAAGATTGCTGAGAATTTTGATAAGTCTATCATCAGACAAAAGCTTGCTTAGTCATGCTCACATTAGGCTTAATGAAAGCCACCTCCTGCTTAGACCCAAATGACTCATCCTAACCACTTGACTAAATTTTTAATTTTCAGCATGCTTATTGTTTTAATACTCAACACTTCTTTCTTGGTTTCAATTGACTAATGCTCAACATGCTTAGTTCATTGTCTTAGCATACTCCACCCAACACATATATGTATATTATTACATTATATATATATATATATATTATATACGCATTACATAATACATATTTGTATATTACATTATATAATACATTCCCACCACATATGTAGCTAATTATATGTATTATTATTACATTTCTATTACATGTAGTCCAATATTTCTCAAAATTGGATGTTTATATATTTCAACATATATCCAAATTACTTCATTAATTATGAAGTTAAATTCATAATTAAAACAAATATTCGAAATGGAACAAACCAATCACATAATTAATATTTATTCTATTAATTATTTAAATAGCTTATTTAAGCTTTATAATTCAATTCTCTTGCTTCTTCCCATAAATTGTTGTTAAACAATTTATTTAGCATATATAATATATTTATACTCATTAATCAAATATTTAGTTTTATTTTTATTCAATTGGCATGTTTATACATATCTTGCCATAACATCATTAAATTACTTATAATTAAATAAATTCCTAACATCAATAATACCACATAAATCACATAAATATATGCAGCGCATATATATTTATACATTTAACCCAACACGTCTCATAATAAGAATCTTATATATTGAATTCTAATTTTTAATATTTTTCGAAAATCCAGGTTATCACATTCTTCCCCTCTTATAAGGGTTCCGTCCTCGGAATCACAAGCACCGAAATCTCCTTACTCGGTCGACATCTATTCTCTTCCGAAATCTTGATAGCTTAAATCATTTCAACATATCGCTTTAATATAAGTTTTATATTACCTATTTTATTCATTTTCTTAACTAATTCTTATAGGTTTTCTTTTATAACCTTTATTAAACTCGATTATATTTCGAGTATTATTTATTCTTTAATCCATTAGCATTCTTTTCTATAGATCAACTTACGCCACAATCATTTTAGCTGTTTAATCTCAAAAATTACTAATCACGTAAATTTCTGGGATATCACATTCATTCATTTTTCTAAGAATTTCGTCCTCGAAATTTTAATTCATTAATCTTCGTTAATTTGATTCATCAAGACAAATTTTTGTATTAATCTTTATTCACTCGTCGGGTTCTATGACCAGTTTTCTCTTCTAAAGATCTTTCTGACCTTTACACCTTTCTAAGAATTTCACTTCTTCAAACTAATATCTACACTTTGTTTCTTCAATAATACATTTAGAATTGTCGTTTCTTCGACTACTTCTTTTTAGGAAAAATCATCCTTCTCTCATTTAGTTTCTCAGAATAATAGGAGTCTTCAACAATTGTTCAATAATTGTGAAGCAGTATGAATAACTAGAAATTAAAAGATTCCTTTTTGATATTATGCTGAGGAGTCGTAGATACTTGAACTTTGTCTTAGGTTAACATGTATTTCTACAGTAACCTTTAACAGTCATAAGATTATGAACAAACCATCATCGTACGCCAGGTGATCAGCCTTTTGTACCTATGTATTGTGCACATACATATTAACGCATAAGCGTAGCTCGGAACTATAGCCTCCGATAGCATGTCCCCTATTACAGGGTTGGTTCACCTCAGACTTAATACAAATTCTGCACCAGAATAATTTGGTTTGGCATAAATTCTCAAAGGACACTTGAATTTCATAAACATATTTCATCATTCATCTAACCGAATCAAATAGCTTCGACTTGCATCAACAATCCGGACATCAATTAAAATATTTTAGCCAACTTAACTAGCAAATTTTCTTTAAATAATTCAAAATACTAAAAATTGTTTTATGACTTTGTTATACTACAACATACCATAGTGGGCTGACGATCCTATGATCATATTTAACACCAGGTTAGATTACATTGATGACTCCATCATTTATCATTTTTACACCATATTCAATGATGCATATGATTTATATACAATACATTTTGATAGTTTCAAATTATTTTTGTCTAGCCGAAGCAATTAGCATAGATATATGAATAATAAGACTTTTTAAAACTCGTTGGTTCAATAATCTGACCCACTATTTTTAAAAAATATAAATATCAGCACGATATCAATAAATTTTGTAATCTAGCATAGCTAAAAGATTTGGAATATCCATTTTTCTCCATCAACTTCAATTTTCTCCATTGCCCCACTATTTCATAATTCTATCTATTTCTAACACCATTACACTGAAAATGCTTAACTTTCAATCTACATCCTTTCTATACCCCAGTATAGTTCATCAAACTTACCACACATTATGAGTTCAGGAACTTATAACAATAATATGAGTTTAGGAACTTTTCCTAGCAATACGTAGTCCAAGAATAAATCAGGGATTGTCCATACGCTTAGGGGCTCAAAAACATACTATATGATTATGAGTCACAAACTTACTGTCGACACCGGGAATTGTCGCTTCTGTCGCGATTATTTATCCTTTCCAATTTTAGCCTTTTGATTAGATAATTTTTTGGAAAAGGTCGGCATTAATGTCGACGGGGTTTTGAAAGATCGTTTTTTTATGATGAGCCAATTAACCAGAGTCGCCAGTTGGTATATTTGAAATGGATGTACCAACTCATCCGAGTTTTCATTTTTTATAAATCGCTGGCTCATATGTGACTCCGAATTAATTAGTCTGCAAACCGAGATTCATAGAGTTCGGGGGCTTGCTTAAGCGAGGGGAAGGTGTTAGGCACCCCCCGACGTCCGTGAAACACGGTTACGGCAATCTTGATGCTTTTCCTATCCTTTTAATTCTTAAAATGTGTATGCGTGCGCGTGTGTGTATGTGTGCGCCTATGTGAATGTTATGATGAGTTTGTATGAAAGAATCATTTGGATTTTGATGGAAAGTCGTGCTTTGAGAGTGCTTTAGAATGTCCTTCGGCTTCTGAGAAAGCTTTATTCTTTATTAGAAAGGTTTGATTTTGATTGCCAAAACTGCAAGGTTTTCATTAGTTGTCGTTTTGGCAAAACAAGAGATTTTAAACCTTCGTCAAAATAGGAATCGAGATCTATACGTTGCTTTCATAACTCAAATGATGGGCAACCTCTAAGATCTCTTTAACCCTATGCACAAGGATTTAATAAAACATTATTTATTTTACAAAACCATTTCTTGTGATGTTTGAAAACGATTTTCTTTAGCCTTCTCGTTAAGTGGGAATCGACATTCATTAGCACTTCCAATTTCTTATCCTCGTGATGCTAATAACCTAATTTGATTGATTTTATGAAAATCTTTATCGTTTAGCTTTGAAATCCTTTTTGGTGTTGCAATTCAAATCAAACATTATAATGCGTATGGGATTATTCACGGGCATGTAAGCCATCCAAATAACCCCGAACGCCCACAATCACATATTTTCACTATGACGGGGCCTTAAACACGATTCTCGCCTTGGCGTCATTTTAAGGCCCGACGATTACATGTTTACAAGGAAAACTACATCATTCCTACTATCCACATCAAGAGATGTCCATCATCGGATTGGACCACGGGGTTGCGTTCCTAGGCTCACATCCAAAATGGCCAAACAAACACAATATCCTAAAATGGCAATCTAAACAAACTAGGCACAATAAATCATCATAACAAGCTCAATTGATTCGCTAAATAGACATCCTCGGGTCATTAGGAAGCATTTCGTTCCGTGGGAACCTTCACTAATGGTCCCTAATCCATGTATCCGCAACAATATACAAGAAAAAACTACATTTCACATAACCCAATTGACAAAAAGATTAACAAAATGATACACAAAAATTGCTATAGAAATGGTCTTTTCACCTTGCAAACAATCCTCCCAATGTGTATGAACTTGTATATTGAGTAGAGTAGAAAATATATGATATATAATCTTACACAAAATATATAATTTCTCACTTTTTTCCTCTCTTTTCTCTCTATTTTGTTGCAAAATTATGCTATTTTTCTCTCTATTTCCGAGCTGCTGCTGCTATTTTCTTCTTCTCTCCCGATCTGCCAACCTCCTGTATGCTGAGTGAGGGATGAGCTGAAATAGGCTGGCCAGAGCCAGCCGCAGATGGATCTGCGGCTGGCCGTAGATTGATCTGCGGCTGGCTGGCCGCCCCCCATCCACTCAGCTGGTTTTCTGGTTTCCGTGTTTCGAGTTCCGTGTTTTCAAAAGGCGCACTATTGGCCGCAGATCAATCCGCGGCTGGCTGGCTTGACTTTCTCGATTTTCGTGCCATGCCTCGATTCTCGTGTCGTGACGTCGGTTTTTGCCGATAGGCTCGTAGTTTGTAGTCCAGGAATTACTGGGAGACGTGCCACATCTTTCAGGAATGCTCATTTCGGACGACCTTGTTGTCACGTCGGTTCTGATTTGCAAATCGTCGCGGTGGCGTCGCGTGCTCGCACTTGCGCCCATCCTTCGCTCTCGTAGGCCGGCTCAATGGACGAATTTGCCCTCCTGTCAGGGTTAGTATACAGAGTGCAAAATTTGGGTGTCTACAGCTGCCCCTCTTTATCATGTTTATGAAATGTTAAATGAAATGAACATGATAAAGAAATAGACACCCGATGCATGAATGACAATTCACAAGAACGACAATACATACATGATGCAACATATGCAACTTATGATGCAACACAAGATGTAAGGCATGCAAAGCATTCGTAAAGGTGTCAATGCATCAATCCCCGACCGCATTGTTAGTTGTCGGGTTTCGTCTTCCAATCGGTCGTCTCGTTTGCGCCGGGTCTCGTATCCGGTCGTCAGTCTCGTGATCACCGGGTCTCGTATCCGGTTGATCATCTTGTGAGTGCCGGGTCTCGTATCCGGTCGCTCGTCTTATAATCGCCGGGTCTCGTCTCCGGTCGATTGTCCTGTGAGTGCCGGGTCTCGTATCCGGTCGCTCGTCTCGTAATCGCTGGGTCTCGTCTCCGGTCGATTGTCCTGTGAGCGCCGGGTCTCGTATCCGGTCGCTCGTCTCGTCGGGGTCGGGTCTCGTATCCGGTCACCCATCTCGTAATCACCGGGTCTCGTATCCGGATGATCGTCTCGTCGGGGCCGGGTCTCGTATCCGGTCACCCATCTCGTAATCACCGGGTCTCGTATCCGGATGATCGTCTCGTCGGGACCGGGTCTCGTATCCGGTCACCCATCTCGTAATCACCTTATTCCATCGCATTGTCATCAGAGGAAGTTATTCTCCTGACTAGCTTGAAAGGCATCCTTGGAATTCGTCCTCGTACATCGTTCTTGGCAGCTATCGCTTTTGACTCAGATAGGCTAGGACCTTGACACCTAACCTGCATGGATCACGTACAGAGTTATCATCTATTCAATGCATGTGAAACAACATTTAAAATGCAAATTTGATGAAAAATGAGCCCTGTACAGTCTCTTGATACTGTTCTACAGATGTCATCATTTGTCGGGGTTTGCTTGGATCTCAGCCCTTCCCAGGGATCGCTCACTTTTTGGATATTGGCCCTTCCCAGGGGTTGTTCACCACCTTCTTGGGGTTCGCTTGGATGCCTTCCCAGGTTCACTCACCACCTTGTTGTGGTTTGCTTGGATGCCTTCCCAGGGTGATTGATTGTTTGGATACCAGCCCTTCCTAGGGGTCACTTCTTGCTTGGATACCAGCCCTTCCCAGGGTCATTGATTGTTTGGATCTCAGCCCTTCCCAGGGTTCGTTGATTTTTTTGGATACCAGCCCTTACCAGGGATCGTTGATTTTTTGGATACCAGCGCTTCCCAGGGATTGTTGATTGTTTGTATACCAGCCCTTCCCAGGGGTCGTTGATTTTTTGGATACCAGCCCTCCCCAGGGATTGTTGATTGTTTGGATACCAGCCCTTCCCAGGGATCGTTGATTGTTTGGATACCAGCCCTTCCCTGGGATCATTGATTGTTTGGATACCAGCCCTTCCCAGGGGTCGTTGATTGTTTGGATACCAGCCCTTCCCAGGGGTCGTTGATTATTTGGATACCAGCCCTTCCCAGGGGTCGTTGATTTTTTGGATACCAGCCCTTCCCAGGGGTCGTTGATTTTTTGGATACCAGCCCTTCCCAAGGATCGTTGATTTTTTGGATACCAGCCCTTCCCAGGGATCGTTGATTTTTTTGGATACCAGCCCTTCCCAGGGATCGTTGATTTTTTGGATACCAGCCCTTCCTAGGGGTCGTTGATTGTTTGGATACCAGCCCTTCCCAGGGATCATTGATTTTTTGGATACCAGCCCTTCCTAGGGATCGTTGATTGTTTGGATACCAGCCCTTCCCAGGGATCGTTGATTGTTTGGATACCAGCCCTTCCCAGGGTTCGTTGATTTTTCGGATACCAGCCCTTCCCAGGGATCGTTGATTGTTTGGATACTAGCCCTTCCCAGGGATCGTTGATTTTTTGGATACCAGCCCTTCCCAGGGATCGTTGATTTTTTGGATACCAGCCCTTCCCAAGGATCGTTGATTTTTTTTGAGTGATTTCTTGAAGTGGGATGTGTGATCGGCTTCTGTCCTGGATCTCCCACCAACATCGTCCACGTACCATGCCACAAAAGCCATCACGGTCTGATCATTTGTGAGGTTGAAAGCGACGTGCTTGTACTTTCCCCTGAAGATTTTCATTTTGATCGTACATGTATGCATGCAAAAGATGTTATGCATGATCTGGCAGATATGTTATGGACAGATGCATGTGCACACATATGTTTAGATAGAAATGACCCCTGTTCAGTCAAATGATACGATTCGACCGTCGTCATTGTTTGCCAACATTTGATTGGATCACGCCTCATCGTGAAGTTAGTTTCTAAACTTCAACATTGGTTTGGTACTCTGCCTGTTCTTGGTCGTCTTCATTTCATCGAGTTGAGGCAGTCTGTTTCGCTCTCTGCGATGATCGATAGCTATGTTGGGCTCCTTGGCCTTTTGATCATTTCTGCTGGCCGATATGCTGTTGTCCCGCATTATATCATCCTTGTATATGCTCATGCACGTGGATCATTTGGATGTCGAGGCAGTGATAGTCAGGATTGGGGAGAGGCTCAATGCCGAGAAGTTCTGTGCAGCCTCAGCTTCCTTCCATTTCACGATTCTCAACTGCCCCTGCCCTGGCGCGTGTTGTTACCAAGAATTTCTTATCGAGAAACTCGCGATGTTGACAGCTCTACAAGATCCTGCATATCAGACGACTAAAAAATGCCAAAACTTGAAGGCTCGGGCCGTTGGTGTTAGTTCAACACAAAGATATTATAATCTCGACAAAAGATTAAACGCAGTCAAAGCACATGAAATTGAATATCTGTTGATCGCACAATCTAGCGAGTTGCGAACCGTGAATGTACTAGATTGGAAGTTATTTTCAATCCCTCGTGAGTTGATGATTTTCTTTTTAACGAGTTATGAAATCGTAAGAACCCCTTCAAGCATTCATGGTCATTGTACGTGAGTAAGGTCGAATTCAAAAGAACTACCTTCCCTCGTCAAAGGTATTCTGTCTCCATTCCCGACAACGTTCTTAGCAGGATTGACGTCATATGACAAATGCACTATGCGATGCAGCATTCAGTAGGGGTTTCTCTTCCATGACTCATTGTTTAAGGCCGAGAGTTTTTCGTATTATCTTTTCTCTTGATTAGCCCACTTCACTTGTCTCATTTTCTTAGGCTATTCAAAGTTACCCATTTAACGAGTTTTGGACCAATGACTCCCAAACCAGACGGTTTTGGGGCATTAGGTGTACAGACACCCCTTCGGGTTTATTTACTCGAGTAACAAAGGCCACGGTTCGAGACAAGCTAGTGGTCTGCACCATTCATTCTTTGCTTGACCTTGCGCAAGATTCGTTTTCTTAGGCTTGAGTTACCCATGTAGCGAGTGTTAGGCCGGTGACTCCCAAACCAGACGGCTTTAGGGTACCAGATGCAGAGACACCCCTTAGGCTTAATTACTCGAGTAGCCCATGCCACGATTCGAATCTGCTCGGGCCTCCTCTACTATAATGCTTGCTTTCTTAAGCTCTGAGTTACACATGTAACGAGTGTTGGGCCAGCGACTCCCAAACCAGATGGCTTTAGGGCACCAGGTGTAGAGACACCCCTCGGGCTTAATTACTCGAATAACCCCGGCCACGATTCGAGACATTAACTTGATAATCATTTATCGTCTGACTTCTTGATATTAGCTTGATAATTACTGACTGTCTGACTACGTGTCAATTGTCATCAACGTCGTCATAGTTCTATACCCCATAACTGAAAGTTCGTGCAAATGCAAAGTGAAGACTGGCACATGAGGTCAATTCTGTCACAAACGTTGCTTTGAATGAAGGCTTTGTACCCGATCAAAAGGTTGAATAGCCTTCTTCGTCTAATCATACTCACGATCGTGCCCCACGATTGCTTGTCAGAATTAATCCGATTCCTATCAAGTCAAATAAAATCCCCTTTCACGCGGGTCACCGTATCCCGGGAAAACTATGCTTGACAAATGCTAGATGATCGTAGCATTTGATGACGATGGTGCATGTTGATGGGATTGTTGCATGGGTGCCAATTTGCACGTCATCATTTCCTGGGTAGTTGACAAATGCACCAGTGTTAAGTTACTTTTCTTGTGATCTCCCTCGTACTGGTTGCATCGGTATCTCGCTGGGCTGACAACAGATCCGGTCCTTTGACTTGTTGAATGGTTTGGGGAATTTTTGATTTTTGATTTTTGAGATATTTTTTTGCCCCTACTCCGGGTTCTTTGTGACCGTTAGGGGTTTTGATGTTTGATGGCGAAGGTTTGACCTAAGTCGGGTTTGGGTTTACCTTCGACTTATACCAAAATCGTGATCCTCCTTCAAATTTGGCCTATTGCTTGTCAGGTTAGAATGCCTCAAATCGGGGTACTGCCACAAAACAAAAAGTGCTTATCATATATATAAAACATTTCAGCACATGATCTTCTTTTGGATAACACGACAAAATGACATGAGTGTGCAGGGATTTGAAATAAAACTCAGAATTTTAAAACCCATTGATCTTCTACTGGCCGGGATTCACTGCCATATTCCTGGATTTACCCCTTCCCCATCATGCTTAGGTAGAGGATTGACTTTAACATTTGGGTGACCCTGGCTGCTCCACCACGATTTCCCCACTATCAATTAAGTCCTGAATTTTGTGCTTCAGCGTCCAACATTCCTGCGTATCATGACCAGGGGAACCTGAGTGGTATGCGCATCGCTTGCTTGGGTCAAACCTTCTTCCATTCGGGTCACTTGGGGGTGCCAAATCGACTATTTTCTTCTGGGCTATCGATACCGCCAAAATCTGCTCAAGAGGATCCCCGAGCGGGGTGAATACTCGATTTTTTGTGGTCTCGAACCTTCTTCGCCCGTCCGTCCTTTGATCAGTGAAGTTAGGTTGTCGGGATGGACCCACCCTCTGTATCTGTACTGGAGGATTGTTCTCCGTCTTTCTAGATGATCCCTGCAGGATGAGGGAAACATCTTCCTCCCCCCTCTTTTGGATCCTTCGAGAAATGTTGCCATAGTTTCCACTCTGGATTTGTTTTGCAGCTGTTTCCAAAGCCGTGAAATCCCGAATCTTGCCAGACTTCAACCCCATGTCTACCATTTCTCCGTGTTTTATCATCTCGGCAAAAGGTCGTCCAATCCCCGATATCACTCGCTCATAATAGGGTGCCTCCTGGATATCCACAAAGGTCATTACCATCTCTGTCTCGCTCATTGGGGGATTCACTTGGGCAGCCATACCCCTCCACCGCTGCGCATAGTCCCTGAAAGATTCTTTCGGTTGTTTCTTGACCTTTGTCATTTGATACCTGTCAGGGGCCATCTGTGCTTGGAAGCTGTATTGTGTTAAGAAAGTATGGGCCAATTCCTCCCAGTTGTGGATTTGAGTATTGTCAAGGCGGGCATACCAGATTCTTACCTCCCCCGTCAGGCTCTTTTGAAATAATTGCATCCTTAATCCCTCATCCTCTGCATAAGACCCGAGTTCCCCAATGTATATTTTCAAGTGTGTATAAGGATCTCCCTTTCCATTATATTTCTCAAACTCGGGGACCTTGAACTTTTCTGGATATCTGGTTCTGGGAAGACACACAGATCTGAATAATTAACCCTGCCTAGGGAACCTATGCCTTTTAGAGATTGGATGGTCTCTTCCATCTGCTTCATTTTCCTTCGAAGGTCCTCCGTATCTCCCTCCTCTGGAATCGTGATTACTGTCTTGTCAGGTACAGGAACGACCTTGGGGATGACTGGCTTGCCCTTGAGCTGGGGTTGGTCATCTTTAAAAAGGATTGCACCATTTTTAGGAGGATTCTGGTCACCCCCTGGTGGTGGCATATTATGCGGTCCCTGATTTGGCGGATCTTGTCTGAGTAGGAACTGCTCTTTTAGCATTGTGGCCATTTCCATCATCTGCTTTTTAAAGTCATCAAATTCCTCCCGAGATATGGAACCAGGATTGGTAGGTGGAAGATTGGCCATTTCAGATGTAGAATCTTGGGCCCTTTTAGATTGCGAACGTGTTTGAGGAGCAATCATACAGAAACAACGGTTCGAAGTTTAGTCCTGGGCAATGAAAAGATATGGATGCATGCTAAAGCTGTAACTTTTGTGTTTTGGGTTTTTTAATCTTTCTCTGCAAAACAACATGTTAGCAATCCCTTATTGCAATAATAAATGCTAGACTCGACTTATTATGCTTCCCCAGCTGTTCCCTGCAAAACATAGAGGTTAGTAATTTCTTTTGACAAGAGGGGAGGCATATATGAATATTGAATGCTATTATGACATTTATACGTGCGAACGTAAAAGGGCATGAAGAGAATTTTCTTGCGCTGGGTTAATCTGAGGCTGACCTATCCTAAGGTTACTCTCGCGGGCTTTTCGGCATGAAGGTCCCCAAATCTTCGCAATTTACTCGTCTGAATCCTTTCGATTGGAGCGGATTTGGGTGGTGCGTTTCCTGAGCCATCTCCGGGGAGCAGCCCCTTCGAGTCCAGTAATAAGCAACCGACAGGTTCGCCTCAGGAGGAGGTACACTCTCAACATACATTCACATTCATCGTCCTCACTGTAGACAACCAAATTTTGCGTTTCCTTCTACTAATCATGACAGGAGGGCAAAATCGTCAATTGAACCAGCTTGCGGGAGCAAAGAAGCGGGCACAAGGGCGAGCGCCCGGCACCGCCGCAATGTTTTGGGCAACCCAAGTTTACGTGACAATAAGGCCGTCCGAAGCAGGCACTTCCGAATGAGGTGGCACGTCTCCCGGAAATTCCCGGACTGCAGAGCACGAGCCTGTCAACGAAAACCGACGTTGCGGCACGAAAATCGAGGCGTGGCACGAAAATCGAGAAAGTCAAGCCCGCCAGCCGCGGATAGATCTGCGGCCAAGTGGGTGCGCCAGCACGGAAACCAGGAAATCAGCACTACCAGCTGAGTGCGATGGGAGGCGTGCCAGCTGGCCAGCCGCAGATCCATCTGCGGCCAGCCGCAGATAGATCTGCGGCTGGCTCTGGCCAGCCTATTTAAGCCGCTTCGGGCAGCATACAGGAGGTTCAGCAAGTTCAGCAATTGTGGAGAAGAAGGAAATTCCAGCAGCAGCAACATAAGCACGGAAATAGAGAGAAAATAGTGAGATTTTGCTACAAAAATAGAAGAGAAAGTGAGAAAAAAAGAGAGGAATATTATTCTTGTGATTTGATTGTATCACATAATACTTTTTTCTTCTATTCAATACACAAGTTCACATCCATTTGGATATCAATTGCAAGGTGAAATCTCTTTTATTATACCAATTCCTATCATGTCATTTGATTGAATTAAATGTAGATTTCATGTAAATTATTGTGGAACAATGGATTAGGAATTATTAGAGAGGGTTCCATCGGAACAAAGTTCTTCCTAATAATCCGATGATATCCATTGGGTGAGGTGTTGCTCGTTCATATCGATATATACATTAGATGGAATTGATCTATGTAGATTGTTAATTTTGGATCCTTGTGGGGCGTTAAGCAATCCGTTGTTAGTTATGTTATTGTATCTATTTGATGTTTGTGATAAATTGTGGATGTGAGCCTAGGAGCGTGACACCATGGTCCGAATCCGATGATGGACAAATTTTGACGTATGTATTTAGGAACAATGTAATCCTTCGTTGTAAACATGTAACCGTCGGGCCTTAAAATGACGCTAAGGCGAGAATCGGGTTTAAGGCCCCGAAATAGTGAAAGTTGTGATTGTTGGCGTTCGGGGACATTTTGATGGCTTACATGCCCATGAATAGCCCCGACGCGTGTTTATGCTTGATTTGATTTATGACACGAAATCGATTTCAAAGCTAAATGATAAGATTTTTATAAAATCAATCAAAGTAGGATATTAGAATCACGAGGTTAAAATTTGAGAAATGTTAATGAATGTCGATTCCTATCTAACGAGAAAGCTAAGGAAAGATCGTTTTCCAAAACATCACACAAAAAATGATTTTTACAAATAAAATGACGTTTTATTAAACCGTTGTATATAGGGTTAAAGAGGTTCTAGAAATTGCCCATCATTTTATGAAGGCAACGTATAGATCTCGATTCCTATTTAGACGAAGGTTTAAAAACTCTTGTTTTGCCAAAACGACACTTAATGAAAACCTCATAGTTTCGGACAATTAAAATCAAACCTTTCTCATAAAGAATAAAGCTTTCTCGTGTATACCGAAAAGACATTCCGAAGCGTTCTCAAATTAAAGCACGATTTTCCCTAAAATCCAAATGACTCTTTCATACAAACTCACCACAACATTCACACAGGCACACATACACACACACACACGCGCACCTACACACCCACATTCATGAATTAAAGGATAGGAAAGCATCAAGATTGCGGTAACCGTGTTTCACGGAAGTCGAGGGGTGCCTAACACCTTCCCCTCACTTAAGCAAGCCCCCGAACTCTATGAATCTCGATTCGCAGACCAATTAATTCGGAGTCACATATGAGCCAGCGATTTAAAAAAAAAAAAAAAACGAAAACTCGGATGAGTTGGTACATCCATTTCAAATATACCAACTGGCGACTCTGGTTAATTGGCTCATCATAAAACACGATTCTTTCAAAACCCCGTCGACATCAATGCCGACCTTTTCCAAAAAAAAAATCATTAAATCGAAAGGTTAAAATTGGAAAAGACTAAAAGACCAAGAGAAAGAGAAAACCCGGCGTCGACAGCTGGCGACTCTGCTGGGGACGGCATTAATGTCGACGGGGTTTTGAAAGATCGTTTTTTTATGATGAGCCAATTAACCAGAGTCGCCAGTTGGTATATTTGAAATGGATGTACCAACTCATCCGAGTTTTCGTTTTTTATAAATCGCTGGCTCATATGTGACTCCGAATTAATTAGTCTGCAAACCGAGATTCATAGAGTTCGGGGGCTTGCTTAAGCGAGGGGAAGGTGTTAGGCACCCCCCGACGTCCATGAAACACGGTTACCGCAATCTTGATGCTTTTCCTATCCTTTTAATTCTTAAAATGTGTATGCGTGCGCGTGTGTGTATGTGTGTGCCTATGTGAATGTTGTGATGAGTTTGTATGAAAGAATCATTTAGATTTTGATAGAAAGTCGTGCTTTGAGAGTGCTTTAGAATGTCCTTCGGCTTCTACGAGAAAGCTTTATTCTTTATTGGAAAGGTTTGATTTTGATTGTCAAAACTGCAAGGTTTTCATTAGTTGTCGTTTTGGCAAAACAAGAGATTTTAAACCTTCGTCAAAATAGGAATCGAGATCTATACGTTGCTTTCATAACTCAAATGATGGGAAACCTCTAAGATCTCTTTAACCCTATGCACAAGGATTTAATAAAACATTATTTATTTTACAAAACCATTTCTTGTGATGTTTGAAAACGATTTTCTTTAGCCTTCTCGTTAAGTGGGAATCGACATTCATTAGCACTTCCAATTTCTTATCCTCGTGATGCTAATAACCTAATTTGATTGATTTTATGAAAATCTTTATCGTTTAGCTTTGAAATCCTTTTTGGTGTTGTAATTCAAATCAAACATTATAATGCGTAGGGGATTATTCACGGGCATGTAAGCCATCCAAATAACCCCGAACGCCCACAATCACATATTTTCACTATGACGGGGCCTTAAACACGATTCTCGCCTTGGCGTCGTTTTAAGGCCGACGATTACATGTTTACAAGGAAAACTACATCATTCCTACTATCCACATCAAGAGATGTCCATCATCGGATTGGACCACGGGGTCGCGTTCCTAGGCTCACATCCAAAATGGCCAAACAAACACAATATCCTAAAATGGCAATCTAAACAAACTAGGCACAATAAATCATCATAACAAGCTCAATTGATTCACTAAATGGACATCCTCGGGTCATTAGGAAGCATTTCGTTCTGTGGGAACCTTCACTAATGGTCATTAATCCATGTATCCGCAACAACATACAAGAAAAAACTACATTTCACATAACCCAATTGACAAAAAGATTAACTAAATGATACACAAAAATTGCTATAGAAATGGTCTTTTCACCTTGCAAACAATCCTCCCAATGTGTATGAACTTGTATATTGAGTAGAGTAGAAAATATATGATATATAATCTTATACAAAATATATAATTTCTCACTTTTTCCTCTCTTTTCTCTCTATTTTGTTGCAAAATTATGCTATTTTTCTCTCTATTTCCAAGCTGCTGCTGCTATTTTCTTCTCCTCTCCCGATCTGCCAACCTCCTGTATGCTGAGTGAGGGATAAGCTGAAATAGGCTGGCCAGAGCCAGCCGCAGATGGATCTGCGTCTGGCCGCAGATTGATCTGCGGCTGGCCGCCCCCCATCCACTCAGCTGGTTTTTCGGTTTCCGTGTTTCGAGTTCCGTGTTTTCAAAAGGCGCACTATTGGCCGCAGATTAATCCGCGGCTGGTTGGCTTGACTTTCTTGATTTTCGTGCCATGCCTCGATTCTCGTGTCGTGACGTCGGTTTTTACCGATAGGCTCGTATTTTGCAGTCCGAAAATTACTGGGAGACGTGCCACATCTTTCAAGAATGCTCATTTCGGACGGCCTTGTTGTCACGTCGGTTCTGATTTGCAAATCGTCGCGGTGGCGTCGCGTGCTCGCACTTGCGCCCATCCTTCGCTCTCGTAGGCCGGCTCAATGGACGAATTTGCCCTCCTGTCAGGGTTAGTATACGGTGTGCAAAATTTGGGTGTCTACACTTACTATAAGCATGAGTTTCAAGAACTCGCACCTAATCTTAATATTATCTAATTATCAAATATACATATGAGAAAAGAATTACCTTCTCACCATACATATACCGATAGCGCGATACCAATATTTCAAAGATTATCAATGTGATAAACTGAGTAGTCGTTAAACCAAACATAAAACCTCTGCCCATACAAAGGTCTATACAACTCAGCTATCATACGAGTCCTCAATTGAAATCCCACAAAATCCTAATTTTTTCTTTTCTCAATACGAATTTTCTTTAATCCGTATCTCATCATCTACAACTCTTTCTGAGTTTACCTCGTACTATCTCTAGTACATTCTCTTTATAGTATTAGGTTATAACTGTTCAATCATTAACAGATCATCTGTCATTCTACAATTCAATTCGATCACGTCGTGATCTTATTTTACAATTGTTTTACATTATAATCTTTTTTATCCTACGATCGTCTTGTCCTATGATCTTCTCACTTTTCTATTCAATCATGTTATATTATAATTCCATTTACGCTTTCCAACGTATGCTTATCATTTAACTATCACCTTTTTTTCCTCTCTTATTGATTGGAGTTAGGTGTCCCCTGATCTCTTTTTATTTTATCTTATTCTTCATGAATTCTTGAAATTCATTATCACTTAGACTCTCCAATTTTATTTCTGTATTATCTTCGTCATTTTCATTTCTGTATTACCTAAGTTTTATAACCTACAACTCTTTTACCAACTGTAACGACCCCAAAATCAGGACTATTTTTCACTCCCGATTTTGTTCATTAACATATAGCTTCATTCTAATTTTCGTCAATAATCAATCTTATAATATAAAAATAATATTAAAATCTGCGGATAAATTTTGAACTTTTATAATTTTTATTCATATCTTGAATTTTCATCACAATCTAACTTTATTCTTACTTTACATAACAGTCAATAATAAAGTGGATATGAAAACTTAGCTATTTCAATCTTTTCTCAGTACCAAAATTTGCAACCTTAAACATCTGTACTTATGTTCAGGAGAGTGTGTGTGTGTGTGTGTGTGTATATATATATATATGTTGAATTACGTTGCGAATATCCATTTCGAAATGTTATATGCGAATATAAAGTTCAATTTCTATCTTTAATTATTCCTTGGATATTCGCAACGTAATTCAACATATATATATATATATATATATATATATAGTATCTGTATTATACAATTCAATCCTTTACTATAGTAATATAAGTACGTAACTTAATATCAACACAAACTTCTTTTGTTTGAAATTTCTAAGTCTAATACAACTCAAATCATTTTCTTTTCAATAAGATATTACGATTTAATATACAACACATCATAATAATGTTAAACGCTTGTTTGCCACACGAACTCCGATTCCATATGGCTGCATTCAGTTGATAAGTCTTTCTTTAACTGCAAATAAGATTTATTTGCAAGAATGAGCACAACGGCTCAACAAGTCCAATAGTTTATACATTTCATGCTTCACGTAACAATTATGTTCTGTATTCTATTCAATGACATACATTTCATTTTATGCATTTTGTAATGCAATATAATGTTCATGTAATGCATTTATATAAATATGCAATTTATATCTCATGTTGTACATCAAGTACACATTTTTCAGTTTACATATCTTGTATTCAATTTCTAACGTTTAATACATGAATTACAAATAAACATATTGCCAAGTTCACACATAGCATCAAATTCTATTATCTAGCACATATTAGTAGTTTCAATACCACATTATCGTATAATTAACCAATTCACAAATGACTATAAGAACTTGCTATAAGATTTTAATTCAACAAGAAAGATGAAATACTTGCAATAATCTTTCGATTCAAAAGAAAGTTGGTATACTTGCCTTCACGATGCAAAGCTATCGATTCTATTCAATTTCTTGAACTCGAAGCGTTACGATCTCGTATAACACCTATGTAACACACATAAGGTCATTATGTTATTTAATGCTAACACATTCTATGGATTTTGATTAAACTTGCATCTTTCAAGCTTAATATCCCAATCTCACTTTTATCCATTGGATTTGTTATAGTTTAAATATACAACATTAGTTTCTATTGATTAATAGTTTGATAGCTTAATGTATACCCATTTCACTAACTTCGATTCAAACCTGCATCGACTATATCCGATATGATTAATTCGCTTTGCTAATACCTTGCGTTATATTTATTTAATGTAGATAAGCTTATTAAATAGCTTACACATAATGCGTTCTTTAGTTTAACCAAAACTTGATCATATCAATTTAATCTCAAATGATTAACCATTATAGGTTAGTTAGTTCAATTCAAAAGTTATTTATATTGCTAATATCTCGTGTATACTTATGTAATGTAATTAGAATCATTATATAGCTTAATGGTAATGTATTCCACATATTTTGATTAAAGTCTCATATTTCAAAGATTAATTTTTATTAATCTTAACTTAGTAATCATGTTAGGTTATTAGCTTAATTTATAGGTTAATTTATGTATTAAAACATGTTTTATTATTAATTTTTAACTAATTAAACACTCAGGAGCAAAACTGTAATAAGTCAGAAATCAAAATCTAGAACAAGGGGTGCGCAGGGGCGCTGGGCTCCTGCCCAGTTTTTGCAATTTTTGTGATCTTTTTTTAACTATTTTGCGATTTTATATCTCTCAATCCACGAATTTGATTGACTTAATTTTGAATATGTTTGAGATGTTACTACATAGTATTTTATAAAAATATAATATGACCAATTTGGGTTTTTTAAGACATGATTTCACTTGAAAATGCCCTATTGGCCACATTTGTCATCAAATTCAAGTTTTTTAGAAATTCTTTAAAACTCGATTTGAACTTGATTTGGTTCACTTAATCAACTTAGTTAACATCATAACACATATATAAAGGTTACCTAGTCCCAAACTTTGCTTAATTTTTGATTTTTAAGCATTAATTCTCATTGAAGTGTTTTATCAAACATCCTATGTGCATGACTTAATTTCCAAATTTCATACATATTTATACTTGATTCTAGCCAAAACTTTCATCCTTATCACTCCAATAGCCTACATAACATGTTAGGTTTGGTTATAGCGAGAACATGCAATCAAGTTACATAAATAGTGCGGAAGCGCGATAAAAACGGATTTTAAAATTTTTATACAAACCATCACCATGATCTTTCCTTGTACTCAATTATCAATTAAACAAAAGAGATAGAGAATCAGATTCTTACCCTCGTAGATCAAAGCTTCCTCAGGTACAAGTTTAACTCCAAATCCTTCGCGTTCTTCTTGAATTCCACCGATTAGATTCATTCCTTTGATCAACATTAGCCATCCAAGTGTTTGGCCTCTAGAGGTGATCCACCAAGGAATAATACGTACTCAAGAAGATGGGTGTTTGGCAAAACCCTAGTTTTTATCCCTATAAAAATTATAAGCACTCTCCCAACAATTGAAAAAATCACATCACCCATCTATCATAAGACTTCTCTTATTTGTAGATCTAGGTAACCCTCCTAAACTATTTAGGAATAGGGTTTTATTTTTTAATTAAACTCCTTTAATTAATTAAACTCCTAATCTAATGAGGAATTAATGAGAGTACTTTTATTAATTAATTTCCAAACCCTTTTAGGAATTAAATAATAATAATAATAATAATAATAATAATAATAATAATAATAATAATAATAAGACTCCTCTTATTAATTTATATAGAATATTTTCAAAATATTAAATAATAAATATTAAGCTATTTAATTTATTCTATCTGCATAGATTAAATTAAATACACTTAACTTATTATTATGATTATGCCATTTACTTCTTAAATAAATATTTTTCTTTTGCGGTGTGACCTTTTAGGTTCTCCATATTAAACCGGTTGTGAATAAATCAATTAGAACAATTCTAATCTTATTTAAATAAATAAATAAATTAAACTATTTAATTTATTTAAATAAATAATATTTAGTCTACAATAAGGATAAGCCCCCTTAGCGATCAACGACTTTCCAGATAATATAGATTTTAACATTAATCATAAAAGAACATTTCAGTGAATAGTTACCGTATAATTCAATCCTTCTACCATACAATGTCCCAATCAAATATAAGACATGGAATTACTGTCAAGTCTTATTTTATTTGATTATATATATTTCGATTCTTAAATGCACAACTCTAAATAATGCAAATTAGAAACTCTTTTCTAATTTTATTCTGCTTTGGCCAAAGACTTCTGAGTTGTCATTTATCGAATCACATAAGACATTCTCTCCTTTTACTAGAAGTGGTAGATTCTTTATTGATCATTCACCTATCTCCATGTACAACTTATTATACCCAATCATACCGTTTGATATATCCTAAAGGTCTTAAGGGACATGTCAAAGCATAACTCATCATACACAAGATACTATGATGATCTCAAGTCTAAGGATCACTTGTACTACTATCACTTAAGGAATTCCTATTGACAGGCAAATAAAACTCCATTAGGTATTCCTTTAGCGAGCCACGTTCAGTGAACTTATTCTCTAATAAGCACCTACATACTTGCTTTAGTGTCTCCACACAAATGATGAGATCAATCATCCTCTTCCTAAGAGCAAGCAAAGTATGTACAAATCTATCCGGATTCACTAATCCCCTTTTTAGTAATCCAACGATTATGAACGATTTTAGTTTCCGAGCTATCTAGAATTTATATCTCATTAGCATGATCATCATTATGATTCTAAAAGCATTGCTCAAAACTATGGGTTTATCACATATATAATAACAGCACCATATAGATAGAGTAAATGCCTTTAATAAATTAATTTTTTTTATTAATAACCGAATAAGATTACAAAGTATATGGTACATCATATCAAATATGATTGACTTGTGTGCATATTACTTTCAATCTCCCACTTGCACTAAAGCCAATCGCCATGGTATCTAATACCTTTCTTCTCTAACTGACGATCATCCTACTATTGGATAAAGCTTCAGTAAATGGATATGCAATGTTGTTCTCGAGAGTCCACTATCTCTATAGTGACTTCTCATCTTTCAATGATTTCTCTAATCAAATGAAAATGCCGCAACACATATTTGAATCCAAGATGAGACTTAGGAACTATTCCCAGTTCTGTAATAATTGAATCCAAGATGAGAATTAGGAACTATTCCCAATTTTGTAATGAACTTTTCATCCAAACAATCAACTTGCAGCTTCATTTACAGCTATATACGTTGTCTTTATCATTAAACCAGCAACTCGTTGCTATTTGGAACCTTTCCAATTCACTGCACCACCATTCAAGGTAACGATTTACCCTAAAGTGGATTTGTTATCGTCTTGGTCAGTCTGAAAAACTTGAGTCTGTTTAACCCTTTAGTTTTAATTCAGACCTACCATGAATCATGATCACATCCTCAGTACCGGTTAAGTACTTAAAGATGTTTTTAACTGTCTTACAATGATCTTCTCCAGAATATGACTGATCAACATCAGGTCTTGTATATTCATTGCATACATAATAGTAACTCATGCGATCTCTCTTTCATTGAGGACAATTTAAAGAGATACACTCTATGGCTCATCATTATGAGACCTCTCTTGGAGTTTGCCATGGTAAACGCTTTTAGCATGAAATGAATATACATTCCTTGGGTTAAGCCAAGCATCTTTTTAAATCTATCTTTATAGATTTATATCCCCAATTTATAGGATGCTCCTCCCAAGTTATTCATGGAGGAATGTTTAGACATTTTTATCCTTACTGATTGTAGCACTAGTATGTCATTCCTTATCAGTAGTATATCAACATATAATACTAGGAATGTCATAGCGCTCCCATTGACCCTTTTGTACACACTAGGTTCATTCTCATTTTTGATAAAATCAAACTCTTTTGAGTGTCTCATCAAAACGAATGTTCCATCTTTGAGAAGCTTGCTTCAATCCATAACTGGATTATTGTAGCTTACATACACGATTTGCTTTAACCTTTGAAACAAATTCCTCTGGCTGTATCATACATACATTCTCCTCAAGTCTTCATTGAGGGAGGACGTCTCCACATCCATTTGCCAGATTTCGTAATAAGCTGCAATCACAAGAAAAATCCAAATGGACTTGAGCATTACCCGGTAATAAGGTTTTATCACAGTCAACTCATTGACTTTATTTGAAACCTTTTAAATAGGTCTGGTCTTATAAGTCTCCACCTTGCCATTTACCCCAATCTTTCTCTTAAAGACCTAATTTTACTCAATAGGCACTATGCCTTTCAGTGGAGTAACCAGAGTCTATACTTGGTTCTTATACATGGAGTCCATTTTGGATTTCATGGCCATCTGCCATTTCTCTAAGTGTCTACTACTCATAGCCTCATCGTATATAACTGGATCATCATCCTCTATGAAGTGTACCTCATCATCATCCTTTATGATGAATCCATACCTTCCAGGTATCTTCGGTACTCTTCCAGATTCACGATTCGGTTGTGGTACAATAAGTCTATCTATAGGTTCCTCAGTTTGACTTAAAGTGCTTTGTAAATCTTGAACTCCTTCAAGATCTATTACCCTCCCACTAGCTCCTTCAATGATAAACATCTTTATCCAAGAGATTATAGTAATAATACCCAAAATTATCTTTAGGATATTTCACAAATCTGCACTTGTCAGATTTTGTCCCAAACTTATCTTTTAAAACCTTTTCACATAAGTTAGACAACCCCTAATCTTAACATACTTAAGACTAGAAATCCTCCCTATCCATAACTTTTATGGAGTCTTGGGGCTGGATTTTGAGGTTACCTTATTTTGTAGATATGCAGCCGTTTCTAGGGCAATACCCCAGATGGATACTGGAATGTCGGTAAAAATCATCATGGACGCACCATATCCAACAAGGTATGATTTCTCCTTTTAGATACACCAATCAATTATTACGTATCAGGAGGTGTCCATTATGAGAAAATACCATTTTGAGATGATCTAGAAACTCATTGCACAAGTATTCCTTCCTCGATCTGATCAAAGAATCTTAATACTTTGTCAATTTGTTTCACTTCTGAATTCTTTGAACCTTTCAAATGATTCAGACTTGTATTTCATCAAATACACATATTCAACTCTTTGGATGACCTGTAACGATTGTAAATATTCAGATCCTTGTAATTCGGGTTTCCAAATATAATTGAATAAAATGAGAATTTTTATTGATGTTATGGTGTGTTATGTGATTTAAAGGTCGATATTGACCTAACGAATGTGATATGTGATTATGTATACGTGTTACGATTTCATAGACGAAGTATAAATTTTTTGAGAAAAACGCCGAAAACACTATTCATAAAATGCAGAAAATATCTTTTTCATTTTTCGAAATTTCGAATCACGGGATGTTATTTATTTGAGGACGGGAGATGAAATCTCCAATAAAACTGATGAAAGAAATTTCACGATTTTCGCATATGTAACGAGTTAGGAGATCTAACTAGGAAGTAATCGGGTAACCGTATGGCTTCGGAAATGCAAAACCGAATCGATTATATGGGAGGGCAAAATGGTCTTTTTGCTAGGTGTTCTTCATTTAATGAAGAACAGTGAGTCATGGTCGGGGAGGGTGGTTTGACCGCAAATAAATTATAGTTGGTTAATTTTCTAGGTTGAATTTTTGTTTGTAGGTGTAGTAATCATGGCAAGCTATAACGACATACCTTGTTTGGGATAAAATAATATCATATGATGCTCAATTAAGTTCGGTCAAACTACCTGGTTCGTGCTGTTCTTGAGTTTTTGGGTAACCTAGAAACTCATCAGTTATGGTCAAACAGGCTCTTTCAGTTGGATTTAATTCTTATCCAGTGTATGTTTTTGGCGTCTAATTGATTTCTAATTATAGCATACATGGCAGGGTACAACGACATGTATTAATATAACCTTAACTATATCATATGTGAAAGATATAAGCTGATCAAACCTTGTCAGAAAGCTGTCAGACATGTTCTTCATTTTCTAGGTTACCCAGAAAACAGAAATCGTGGTCGGTCAACGGGTTTTGACTACTCATAACTTTTAATTCAGGGATTTGTTTAGTGTAATTCCAGTTCTAATTTATGAACCTCATAGTAGATTACAAATACATGCTTTAAAACAGAGCCAACAAATAACCTAAGATGATCAAAACGTCTGACAAACTTCCTTGTCAGACTGTTCTTGACTGTCTTGAACAGTTTGCTATTTTTGATTAATTTTCATATCTAGATGTTATGGAAACATATTTTAACAACCCAGATCACTAAATAACATGTTATTAAGCATTCCTAAACATTAAAATATAAAATTTACTGAAGGTTTAAAGATCTAGCATAAAATTAGGGTTTTGTACCTTTTTGAGCGACTATTTAATTCCTTCTCTTTGATTCTGATTTTGCTACTGCTGAGGCTTATTGTGGCTTGTAATATAAGTGTTTAGATTATAAAATTTTGTGGTTTCATCAATGGGAGGGCTGAGTACTTATAAGCTTTTCCAAGTTAGGGTTTTTAAGTCTTTTCACCCATTTTGCCTCCATAAATTTCCTACAACTAAACTTATGCTACTTATTATCTGATCCTAGCCTAATGCTTGTGCTGGAGTGTATTGGAGTGTGTTGAAAACAAGCTAGCACACTCCTACAAGTTTTCTAATTGGTTAGTTTACTAATCTAGGTTTAATTCACACTAATCATGATTAGGGTTTTGTAATTAATGTTTAGGACAACTTAATTAGGTTAGTAATACCTTAATTAAGCTTATGTTTCATAATTAAGGTTTAGAATCTCATAATTAGAGTTAGGGTTTCCTAATTAGGGTTAGGGTTTCCTAAATAGGGTTAGGATTTTATAAATTATGATTTAGGGTTTCAATCCTTCAATTAGGGTTTACTTTTAAGTTTAATGATTCATAATTTATATTATGTTTCATTACTTAGTTAGGGTTCTTGTGTACTAATTAGGTTTTCGGTTCACTAACTCGGGTGACAATTGTCAATTAGGGTTTATAATTTAACTTATCATTTTTAACCTTAATTAACTTATTTAGGTTTTTATTAGTTAATATATTATTATATTAACTTCGAAGCATGAAAAAACTCTTCGTCACTCCCAAGCACGACACAACAACTTACTGAAAATAATTTGTCGGGATGCTTCTCGGTGAAATCGTGAAAAACACGACAAATCATTTTGTCAGTGTAAGCGCGACTAAGCAACTTTGAAATATTTTTTATTTGACCCAAGTCTTCATTAGAGTATACAATCACATAACACAGAGTTGAAATAAGAAATTTCATTTAATAATCACATAATTTACATATACGAATCTTATCAAGGTCTCAAATATCACATGTATCACTCAACTAGCTTTTACCATCTAATGATCTCACCACTCTTGAATTTTTCCACTCAAGTATTTCCTCTTATAGGTTCTTTATGAATTCACAGTTTACTATTTCAATTCAACAAGAACTTATTAAGAACAAAATAGCAAGATATTGAAAGTAGTATGCACACAAGCCAATCATATTTGATATGATGTAGTATATACTTTGTAATCTTATTCATTTATTAATAAAAGTATTATAGGCATTTTACTTTATCTACATGGTGCTGTTACTTTATATGTGATAAACCCATAGTTTTAAACAATGCTTTTAGAATCATGATGACGATCATGCTAATGAAATCTAAATTCTAGATATCTTAAAAACTAAAATCGTTCCTAATCGTTGGATTACTAAAAGGGATTTAGTGAATCCGGATAGATTAGTACATACGTTGCTTGCTCTTGGGAAGAGGACGATTGATCTCATAATCATTTGTGTGGAGACACTAAAACAAGTATGTAGGTGCTTATTGGAGAATAAGTTCACTGAACGTGGCTCGCTAAGGAATACCTAATGGAGTTTTACTCGCCTATCAATAGGAATTCTTCTAGTGATAGTAGTACAAGTGATCCTTAGACTTGAGATTATCATAGTATCTTGTGTATGATGAGTTATACTTTGAAATATCCCTTAAGACCTTTAGGGTATATCAAAGGGTATGATTGGATATAATAAGTTATACATGGAGAGTGGTGAATGATCACAAAGAATCTACCACATCTAGTAAAAGATGTGAATGTTCTATGTGATTCGATAAATGACAACTCAGTAGTCCTTGGCCAAGGCAGAGTGAAATTAGAAAGGAGTTTCTAATTTGCATTATTTAGAGTTGTGCATTTGGGAATTGAAATAAATATAATTAACTAAAATAAGACTTGACAGTAATTCCATGTCTTATATTTAATTGGGACATTGTATGGTAGAAGGATTGAATTGTACGGTAACTATTCACTAAAAGGTTCTTTTGTGATTAATGTTGAAATCTATATTATCTGGATAGTCGTTGATCGCTAAGTGGGCTTACTCTTATTGTAGAATAAATATTATTTATTTAAATGAATTAAATAGTTTAATTTATTTATTTAAATAAGACTAGAATTGTTCTAATTGATTTATTCATAACCGGTTTAATATGGAGAACCTAAAGGGTCACACAACGAAAGAAAAATATTTGTTTAAGAAGTAAATGGTATAATTGTAATAATAAGTTAAGTGTATTTAATTTAATCTATAGAGATAAAAAAATTAAATAGCCTAATATTTATCATTTAATATTTTGAAAATATTAAATATAAATTAATAAGAGGAATCTTATTATTATTATTATTATTATTATTATTATTATTATTATTATTATTATTATTATTATTATTATTATTATTATTATTATTATTATTACTATTACTATTATTTAATTTCTAATAGGGATTGAGAATTAATTAATAGAAGTACTCTCTTATGACTTTCTAATTAGATTAGGAGTTTAATTAATTAAAAGAGTTTAATTAGAATAAAAACCCTAATCCTAAATAATTTAGGAGAGGGTTTTTATACATCTATAAATAAGAGAAGTTTTATCATAGATTAGGGTTACACACTCTTGCATTAGAATTGTGGAGAGTACTTATAATTTCTATGGAGATAGAAATTAGGGTTTTGCCAACACCCATCTTCTTGAACAAGTATTATTCCTTGGTGGATCACCTCTAGAGGCCAAACACTTGGGTGGCTAACGTTGATCAAAGGAAGGAATTTAATCGGCGGAATTCAAGGAGAAAGCGAAAGAATTGGAGTTGAACTTGTACCTGAGGAAGCTAGAATTCTACAAGGGTATAATTCTTATTCTCCATCTCTTTCGTTTAATTAATAATTATGCATAAAGAAAGATTATGGTGATGATTTGTATAAAATTTTAAAATCTGATTTTATCGCGCTTCCGCTTTATTTATATAATTTGATTGCATGTTCGCGTTATATACAAACCTAACAGTGGTATCAAAAGCCAAACTTTATGCGAATTATTAATTGTTTTGATTCCATATATGTATGGGTATGTGTTTGGAACAATTTATTGGGCATAATATATTGTATAAAATCATGGGTTTTAAAAACAATTGCAGAAAATCGAGTTTTGGATGAAAAACTGATCAAATTCGTGACTGCAAGAAAATTTAGAAAACAGTTCTGACGACCTGGCGCAGCTGCGCCGTGTCCCTTTGTTGGACGTGGTGCAGCAGCGCCGCACCCCCTTCCTGAACACGACACGGCGCAGCAGCGCCGCTCTCCTTCACAAAGCCGGCGCAGCAACGCCGGTCTGGCAGATTGTCCAATTTTGATTATTTTTACAATTTTTCAAGAATTAAAATAACGAGTTATTTTACATGGTTTTATAATTAAAATAAAGAGTTATTTTATACATGAAATTAGATTTCATGCAACTTTAAATTGCCCATTAAATGATATCAATGCATATATAGAATGGTTTTATTGTTCATGAGATGAATGTTATTTATTGATGCATATGGAGATACGTATTATAATAAATAGGATTGATTATGGACTATTGACCAATGTGTGATTGGATTTATTTTAGAGGATGCTTGAATGAATGAGTTTTTATAAATGGGGTCTGCGTACCTCGTCTTCTCTAATTTTTCTTAATCTAAATTCTATCTCCCTCCTATGTACTTCCTCTTGACTGCTAATCAAGGTTTCTATTTATTATAAATAGTTTATGTAATAGGATTAGTTAGAATTATTTTGAAGAATTGGAGACAAAGGAGCCAGGAGCGCTTGAAGACCCGTTTGTAATGGAGCCCGGGATTTAAATGTAATAGTTATATTTAAATTTAATTCTTGCATCCTAGGTTTGACCTTTTGGTTCACTTGGTGGCTCTAGTTAACCAAACTAGAATAAAAGTCCATAATCAATCTGGGTAGAATATAGTATTCTATATGTGCATGTTTACTATATATATATATATATATATATATATATATATATATATATATATATATTATATTATCCAACATGCTTCGCATGTTAAATAATATGACGCGTATTTTATATATATATGTGCATGCGTGCTAAACAAGATGAGACAAATAATAACAAACCCCTCAAAGAAATCATATTAAGTCCTAAACGTTCAAAGATATTTGGAATATCGAACGTCGCCTTCTAGCATGGTAAAGCGATAGGGTATTAAATATTTAATATGAGTTTGTTGTGTCACCACAAGGCAAGTATTAAATATTTAAGATGTTGCCTTATCACATTTGATGCTTATTAAAGAATTGAACATTACTGTTTTGTCGTGTCACCACAAGGACAATATTTTTCTCTTCGCATATATGGAAGTGCTAGGTTGGACTTAACTTGGATAATTTTGATTCGGATGTGTCACCACGTGAGCAAAATAATCTAAGAGGCAAAATACAAGGAGTTATATAGATGATGTAATTGACAATAGTTGTCTACCTATTTATTTATATATTGTTTGTTGTGTCACCATAAGGCTATATACATTTGAAATGGGATCCTTATTCTCACTAGCAAATCTTTAATTATATTTACCGAACTATATATTGAGGGGTAATATAGTTTGATGAAAATAGTGGGAGATACTAATTTAAATAAAGCCCTAATTTATTTTGGTAATTAATAAAATGAATGTATGCTAAAATGTTGTCTATTTCACGTGTAAAATTTAAAAATGTCAAACTCACTATCATTGCGTAGCATACTTGATGCTAACAAACTGACCGGACCGAATTACATGTACTGGTTAAGGAATCTGAAAATTGTTCTCATTGCTAAAAAGATTTCTTATGTCCTAAATTCGCCCGTCCCTACAAATGTTGCAGAAACAGCATCTAAGGAAGAGATTGCTACTTTTAGAAAGTGGGAAGATGATGCAATCCTGGCTCAATGCATTATGCTCGTTAAGTAACGAGTTTCAGCGTCAGCATGAAACTATGGATGCTCCTACTATATTACTGCACTTTAAGGAGTTGTATGGTGAGCAAAGTAGAACTGCTAGATATTAGATATCTAAGGAGCTCTTCCAATCTCGAATGACCGATGGCACTACCGTTGAGACTCATGTCCTAAAGATGATCAATTTGATTGAACAACTTGGACAACTAGGGTTCGTAATGGATGGAGAGTTAAGTCAAGATTTAATCTTGCAGTCACTCCCAGACACCTCATAATTTGTTTTGAATTTTCACATGAATAAGTTAGACGTCAGTTTGCCTGAGTTACTTAACATGCTGAAAACTGCTAAAGGTCACTTCTCATCCAACAAGAACCAAGTCTTACTAGTGGATGATTCTTCTAAGAAAAGGAAGAGGCCCAAAGTATCTTCTGAAAAGAAGAAAAAGAAGAAGGCTAAGGGCAAGGCGAAAAGAAAGGATAAAAAGAAAGTTGATCCTGATAGAAAAGGAATTTGCTACCATTGCAATAAGTCAGGACACTGAAAGAGAAACTGCAAGGAGTATCTTGCAGACCAAAAGAAGCTTGGAGAAGCTTCGACTTCCGATCTAGGTTTGTTCATAATTGAAATTAATTTTTCTGAAAGTCAAAATTCTACTTGGGTATTGGATACCGGCTGTGGTTCTCACATATGTAACAATATGCAGGGACTAAGCAGAAGTAGAAAGCTGAACAAGGATGAAGTCGTCCTACGAGTGAGAAATGGAGCAAAGGTTGCTGCATTAGCTGTAGGAACTTATTGTTTAGCACTGCCTACAGACAAGTCCATTAGTTTAAATAATTGTTATTATGTTCCAACACTTATTAGAAACATTATTTCAATTTCTGTATTGGATATGGATGGTTTTGATTATATAATAAAGAACAACAATTGTTCTATTTATAATAAAAATATTTTATATGGTGTTGGCAATTTACTAAATGGACTTTACATACTTGACTTGCATGAAAATATATTTCAAATTGAATAAACTAAGAAAAGAAAAAGAGATGATGTTAATTATACATTTATGTGGTACTGTAGACTTAGTCATATCAATGAAACAAGATTAACCAAGTTGCATAAAGATGGGCTTTTAGAGCTATCTAATTTCGAATCATATCTAACTTGTGAATCTTGTCTCATGGGTAAGATGACTAAATCTCCTTTTAGTGGAAAAAGAGAAAAAGTTACAGAGTTGTTAGCGTTGGTACACACAGACGTATGTGGACATATGACAACGAATGCACTAGGAGGGTATTCTTATTTTATTACTTTCACTGATGATCATTCTAGATTTGGATATGTGTATTTAATGAATTACAAATCTGAATCATTTGAAAAGTTCAAAGAATTCAGAAGTGAAATAGAGAAGCAAACTGGTAAGAGTATTAAGATTCTTCGATCAGATCGAGGAGGGGAATACTTAACCAATGAGTTTCTCAATTGTCTCAAAGAAAATGGTATAATCTCACAATGGACTCCACCAGGAACGCCATAGTTGAATGGTGTATCTGAAAGGAGAAATCGAACATTGTTGGACATAGTTCATTCCATGATGAGTTTTACCGACCTTCCAGTATCCTTCTGGGGTTGTGCCCTAGAATCGGCTGCATACCTACTTAACAAGGTACCTACCAAATCCGTCCCAAAGACTCCATATGAGTTATGGACAGGGAGGAAATCAAATCTTAAACATGTTAATATTTAGGGTTATCCAGCTTATGTCAAAAGGTTTGAGCATGATAAGCTAAAGACTATACCCGACAAGTGTAGATTCGTGGGATACCCTAAAAAAACATCAGGGTATTATTTTTATCATCCTACTGATCAAAAGGTGTTTGTAGCGAAACACGCTGCCTTCTGAGAAAAGGAGTTTATCCTTGAAGGGGTCAGTGGGAGTAAGATATATCTTGAAGAAAATCAAGAACCACAAAATACTACGGATCAAAGTCAGGTACCTGACCAAGTGGAAGAATATACTGTACCACAACCTATTCGTAAATCTGGAAGAGTACCGAAGATATCTGATAGGTATGAATTCATCATAGAGGATGATGATGAGGTACGCATCATAGATGATGATAATCCATTGACTTACGAGGCTATGGTAGTAAATACTCAGAGAAACGGCTAGAAGCCATAAAATCTGAGATGGGCTCCATATATGAAAACCAAGTATGGACTCTGGTTTCACCACCTGAGGGCATTAATTCTATTGGAAGCAAATGGGTCTTTAAGAGAAAGACTGGAGTGGACGACAAGGTAAAGACTTATAAGGCCCGACTAGTTGCAAAAGGTTTCAAACAAAGACAAGGAGTTGACTATGATGAAACCTTCTCACTAGTAGCTATGCTCAAGTCTATTCGGATTTTGCTTGCAATTGCAGCTTATTATGACTACGAAATCTGGCAAATGGACGTGAAAACGACCTTCCTCAACGGAGAGCTTGAGGAGAATGTATATATGATACAGCCAGAGGATTTTGTTTCAACGGTTGGAACAAATCAAGTCTGTAAGCTACAACGATCCATTTATGGATTGAAGCAAGCTTCTCGAAGGTGGAACATCCAATTTGATGAGATAATCAAAAAGTTTAATTTTATCAAAAATGAGGATAAACCTTGTGTGTACAAGAAGGTTAGTGGGAGCGCTGTTTCATTCCTAGTATTATATGTAGACGATATATTACTGATAGGGAATGATGTTCCTATGCTACAGTCGATCAAAATTTGGTTATCTAAACACTTTTCCATGAAGGACTTGGGTGAGGCATCCTATATTTTAGGGATAAAGATCTATAGAGATAGATCTAAAAGGATGCTAGGCTTGTCCCAAGGAAAGTACATTGAGTCGATGCTAAAGAAGTTTAGCATGGAAGATTCTAAGAGAGGTCTCATGCCGATGAGCTATGGAATACATCTCTCCAAGAAACAAGCCCCAAAGACACCTAAGGAGAGAGACTGTATGAGTAAGATTCCTTATGCTTCAGCAATAGGATCTATCATGTACGGTATGATATGTACTAGACCAGATGTCGCTCATGCACTTAGTGTAACAAGAAGATATCAGTCAAACCCATAAGAAGAACATTGGAAGGCAGTGAAAAACATCCTAAAGTACTTAAGAAGAACTAAGGATGTATTTCTTGTCTACGGTGGGTCTGAATTGAAACTAGAGGGCTACATAGACTCAAGTTTTTAAACGGACCAAGATGACATTTCAGGGTATGTATTTACTTTAAACGGTGGCACGGTGAGTTGGAAAAGTTCCAAGTAGCAAACAGTTGCTGATTCAGTGACAGAGACAGAGTACATAGCTGCAAGTGAAGTTGTAAAGGAAGTTATTTGGATGAAGAAGTTCATAACTGAACTTGGAGTTGTCCCTAGCATTAGAGGAGACGTACCTTTATTTTGTGACAACATTGGAGCTATTGCACAGGCTAAGGAACCCAAGTCTTATCAGAAATCCAAACACGTATTGTGGCAGTTTCATTTGATTAGAGAGATCGTTGAAAGAGGAGATGTCACCTTGGAGCGTGTGGACTCTCAAGACAACATTGCAGATCCATTTACTAAAACTTTAACCCAATAATAGTTTGATCGTCACTCAAAAAATGATAGGTATTAGTTACCATGACGATTGACTTTAGTGCAAGTGGGAGATTGAAAGTAGTATGCACACAAGCCAATCATATTTGATATGATGTAATATATACATTGTAATCTTATTCATTTATTAATAAAAGTATTAAAGGTATTTTACTTTATCTACATGGTGCTGTTATTTTATATATGATAAACCCATAATTTTAAGCAATGCTTTTAGAATCATTATGATGATCATGCTAATGAGATCTAAATTCTAGATAACTTAAAAACTAAAATCGTTCCTAATCGTTGGATTACTAAAAGGGGATTAGTGAATCCGGATAGATTAGTACATACGTTACTTGCTCTTGGGAAGAGGATGATTGATCTCATAATCATTTCTATGGAAACACTAAAGCAAGTATGTAGGTGCTTATTGGAGAATAAGTTCACTGAACATGGCTCACTAAGGAATACCTAATGGAGTTTTACTCTCCTGACAATAGGAATTCCTCTAGTGATAGTAGTACAAGTGATCCTTGGACTTGAGATCATCATAGTATCTTGTGTATGATGAGTTATACTTTGAAATATCCCTTAAGACCTTTATGGTATATCAAAGGGTATGATTGAGTATAATAAGTTGTACATGGAGATAGGTGAATGATCAACAAAGAATATACTACATCTAGTAAAAGATGTGAATGTCCTATGTGATTCGATAAATAACAACTCAGTAGTCCTTGGCCAAGACAGAGTGAAATTAGAAAGGAGTTTCTAGTTTGCATTATTTAGAGTTGTGCATTTGAGAATGGAAATAAATATAATTAAATAAAATAAGACTTGACAGTAATTCCATGTCTTATATTTAATTGGGATATTGTATGGTAGAATGATTGAATTGTACGGTAACTATTCACTAAAAAGTTCTTTTGTGATTAATGTTGAAATCTATATTATCTAAAAAGTCGCTGATTGCTAATGTAATGATTGTAAATATTCAGATCCTTGTAATTCGGGTTTCCAAATATAATTGAATAAAATGAGAATTTTATTGATGTTATCGTGTGTTATGTAATTTAAAGGTCGATATTGACCTAACGAATGTGATATGTGATTATTTATACGTGTTGTGATTTCATAGATGAAATATAAATTTTCTGAGAAAAACGTTGAAAACACTATTCATAAAACGCAGAAAATGTCTTTTTTGTTTTTCAAAATTTTGAATCACGAGATGGTATTTATTTGAGGATGAGAGATGAAATCTCCAATAAAACTAATGAAAGAAATTTCACGGTTTTCGCATGTGTAACGAGTTAGGAGATCTAACTAGGAAGTAATCGGGTAACCGTATGGCTTCGGAAATGCAAAACCGAATCGATTATATGGGAGGGCAAAATTGTCTTTTTGCTAACTAAATAGTTATAAAAGCTAACTAGAAGGAAACTAGAATTCGAAACTAAGTTTCGAAGTAACCGAGCCAAGTTGAACCAAGGGTTGGAAATGGCTCGACTAGGGTTCGAGAAGGTTTGGCTAGGGTTGAGCCATAGCTTGGGCTCTAGGGTTAAATCCTAGAGACTTAAGCCTTAAGCAAGGTTGATGAAATGAGAGTTAAATAAAATTGAGATTAAAGTAGTTGTAATTCCTAAACTAGTGAGGGGCAAATTTGGCCAAAGTGGCAGCTATGTGAGGATAAGAGGGACAAGAAGGTGAGTCATCTAGCATGACTCACCATTGTTAGACCAAACATTAAATGCTTGGTTCCCCATTAATCCATTAAGCTAGCTAAACAATGCTTTAACTCATGATTAGGTTCCTAACCTAGCATGAGTTAACTTAACTAGATAGATGGTTAGGTTAGTTGGTGGGGGAATAAGCTAGGTTAATCAACACTTAGCCATTCATTCCATCATCCATTCAAAGAGAGTAAAGCATGAGCAAAGAAAAAAAGAAAAGAGAGAAATCAATAGAGATTGTGAGATATCACCCAAGGAGGAAGATCAAGATCATAGACTTGGATCATCAAGCAAGAGAAGCAAAGGAAGAACTAAGAATTGGAAGAACCAAAAAGGGTAAGAAAAACCACTAATCATTTTCATCTTTTCTTTACTAAGTTTTATAGCTTTAAAGGGCTTTTTAGCATGTTATGAAGTGCATGTTGGTGGTTGTTGATTTAATGATCATAAAAGGATCATAGAGAGATAAGGAGGTTGTATTATATATGAACCTTGTAAATATTTACTGGTAAAGTCCATGAAAGTGAAAATGATAGTTAAAATCCTTAACATATGCGTAATGGATTGAAAACTCGTAGAGGACATAAAACGGACCTAAAAGATGGTGACGGTGTCATGTGGTATAAGCCACAAGTGTAATATGGAAAGTTCCACATGGAACAGGGGAAGGATCCACCATAACGAAGTTATGGCGAAAAATGTCCGAAAAGGCGTTTAAAATAATAATATGACTTAATACCTCGTGGGGAGTAGATTTTTAGTTATCGCATTCAAGCGAGTCTAAAATGTTAGGGCTTGTTAGGCCATGAAAACATTCCAATTAGCCACGTATAGTCACCATCTATGGTTTACATTAACATTAAACTATTTTCCTCAATGTCCAATGATTAGACTCGAGAATCTTAGCTAGCGGTGTTCGTTGGTTCGGCGTTCCGAAGAACTTAACACGTTTTGACCCCTCGATTATACGATAGTCTTGATTAAAGCTTTATTCAAAATTAACTCTGACACTCAATATTTAATTCTCATCGAATAAGAATTGAGGTCTCTTCGTTAGCTTTCTGAAACATCTTAGATTACTAAAATCAGAGTTCGTATGCAAAAGTTACGTTTGATCGAACAAAAGTCTCAAAAGTTGGCTCAGGGCATTGGTGCCCCGACGCGCTCAACAAAGCTGAATAAACTCGCCCCGACATGGACCCCTCTGCCGAGCGTGCCCCGACGAGCTTAATAGGCACGAAAACTCCTGCCCCACCGGGAAGGTCTGAAAAAAAAAAAAAATTTCTCCTCCTTTTCTTTTCTGCAGTCAAGGCTTTCGACGCACGATTGATTTCCAACGCTTCAATGTACTTCTAATATACCACCTTAACTATAACTTGACATAATTGGGACAATTTCCCGGATTCCTAGCACGTTCAAAGATTAGCTCAAAAGTCCCGCCACGGACGACGTTTTCGACGTTAACTTTCATTTTAGATTAACTCGTCCATCCGACATCGGATTAAACTCGTTCTTGAGCCCACCACTCATCAAATACCCCCAAACTTAAATCTTTGCTTGTCCTCAAGTAAAACAAATACAAATTATAAAAATTAAATTCTTCTAATAAAGCCTAACTTGAGCAAAGAGTTAACAAGAAAGCTTGAACAATGGCCTCAAAGATGACAAAACATGATAACTCTAAAAAAAACTTTCAAAATATCGCAAGTCTTGAATTTCAATTAGTTAGTCATATCTTGCTTTAGATCCCTTCCGTGTGTGTGTGTGTACCCAAATGTACTAAATTAATTATAGCTCAGATGAACTTATGCAACGACATTACCTTATGAAAAAAATCATAATAAACTTCAAAAACTACATGCTTAATACATTATTTACCGCAAATGTGGACAAATCAAAATTTCCAAAAAGTTTTGAGATCAAAGGATTTTAGGTGAGTGCATTTTATGCTCCATCTTACCTTAAGCCCGCTCTTATGGGCGAGTGCGTTTTATGCTCCATCTCAACCCACCGCAAGATTTGCGATATATATATATATATATATATATATATATAGGCGAGTGCGTTTTACGCTCTATCTCCCCTTAAGCATGTGTTTATGAGTGAGTGCGTTTTACGCTCCATCTCAGGTCACCACATGACCAACTAATCAAACTTGGGTACATTGCTTCGAGTGATGTTTAAACGAGTTCTAGAGCTTATTGATATCAGCCACAAGCATTCAGTCATATAAGCCTTCTCCAAGTGTATAACTGGTTCATTACAAATGGGTAAGTGCATAAAAGTGAAAGGATTCATAAGCAAAGCAATAACTAACAAAAAAAATAAGCACATAGACTACGCAACATTTGAACATTTTTCATGAGTTAAAACTTAAACAATCATTTACCCGATCATAGATTATAGTTCAATTCAAATTAAATCAATGCTCAAAAGACACAACATATTATTATTTTTTTTATTTTTTTATATATAAAAAAAACACACTAAAAACACGCAATTACTAAATACTACCTCCAAACTTAAAACTGACATTGTCCTCAATGTAAGTAATAAACGAATCAAATGCAAAGGACTTCCCTGGAACTATGTTAATTAATATGGAGCATTGGAACTGCAGAATGTATGATTTTGATGACTTCGCCACAGCTCCCGACGCTTGGTAGGCAGAACAACCTATCACAACAAACAAAACTAAATGAAAATAAAATAAAATAAAATAAAATTGGATGAAAGGGATGCGAAATTTTGGGTTGCCTCCTAAGTAGCGCTTGGTTTATAGTCGTCAGTTTGACTACTCCCTACTCTTTTTTTTATTTCAATCTAGTTGAATCGCAAAAATTTGCATTTCATACCTTCTCTTTGTCTTTTCCTTGATTTGCATGTCATTCTTGCATGATTGGCGACCCCTAGACTTAACTTCATCCATCAGCAGAAAATAATTGCCCTCATCCTTTTCATCCATTACTATGTCTTCTTTAACCACATTGACCCAATAACACTCTTCACCACCATTTGGAATATTGATAGCTTCAAACACTATGAATGTCACCTCTTGATCTCTCTTTTCCTGGCTCCCATTCTTGATCTTCTTCTTTACAATCTCAATAACATCTTCCATATTCGGGTATGTCCTCATTAGTTGCTCGCCAATAGCCTTATGTAGCTCCTTGCCACTTCCTTGTGTATCCACCTTGCACTGCTCTTTACCTTCCTCTTTAGGATTAATCTCTATATCGCTAGATAAAGTGCTTTGCGAGCGATTAATGATAGCATTGGCAAGTTTTCCCATTTGGTTCTCGAGGTTTCTAATTGAAGCTTCCTGATTACTCATCTGCACCTCATTTTGCTCTATGAATTTAGTAAGAAATTTCTCAAAATTAGATGTATCCTCATGTTATGGTGGATGTTGAGTTTGGAATCCTAGAGGGTACGCTTGACTTGGAGTAAAAGATTGATCTTGAGAGTTATTGCTCCATGAAAAGTGTTGTTGATTCCATACACCCGGATGATAGTAGCTTGGAGTGTTGTTGGACTGCTGATTGTAGTAGGCATTTTGAATATATTGACTTCCAAGAACATCAACTTTCCTTGAAAGCTTCACAACTTGTGCAACCAATATATCAAGTATTCCTTCCACACTTGGTTGTGTCATCCTCTCCTAAGATCATTGATAGTTAAGCACATCCATAATCTAAAATGGAAATAAAAACAAAATAAAAGACAAATAAATTAATTACAAATATGCATGTTTAAATTAAGATTATCCTGATTGAAAGTAATATTGAAAAGAATTAGAAAAATAATTCCCCGGCAACGGCGCCAAAAACTTGATCGGTTAAATCTGAAATGGATAAAATACGTACAAGCATACACGGTCCACAAGTAATATAATGATAAGAGAGTTGTCGATCCCACGAGGAAATATTACTAATTGTTAACAAGTACCAATTTTATATCTTTTAAATCTTATTCAAACAAATGATTTATGTTTTGTAGACAATGATTATGGTGATTAACAAATGAAATAATGAAATACGGTAATACACAAGATAAACAAGCCTAAGATTACAATTTCTCCCAGCAATACATTTAACTTTCTTAAAACTCTCTCTTGAATTAATTAATCATTAGTATTGTCAACCAAGAATTATAAGCTATTAATAACAATCTTTCAAAGGTATTAAAATCACACAATGAGGTATATAGGGATACTTCTATTCTGTACACAAAGAAGTTATTCAATTACAAGATCAAATTACAAGATGAATGTCACAATAAATCTTGCTCAGTATTCTTAAAAAGGAAAGACTTCCACAATGGGTGTCATGAAGATGAATTCTTAATAAGGTTGCATATGGCATCAAGATGTATTTCTAATCTAGATGCAAAGAGTTTATATAATCCTAAAAGCCATGAACAAGATATATGTCACAAAATATTAATTAAATTTCAATAATCAATATTTCAACCTTGCTATGTGTGGATAGGAGGAACAAACAAGCATATGATATCATATTTTAGGTCAATATTATAATCTATTCGAAAATGTCATATAAGTTACCATATTAATCACTGGCCTAGCAATTAATAAATGAAGCACAAAGTATGATATCCAATACACAAAATGACTAAATTAATTCAAAGAGAGAAATAATCAAATTAAACTAAATGTTGGGTTCGATTGCAATCTTATATGGGAAATTAGTTCATGATGAAGCAAAAAAATAACATCAAAATAATAATAAACATCTTCATTATATAAGAATTAAATATTAGAGTTTAGAAGATAGAATCTGTTTTGATTGCCAATTCTTTACTCCGCCTTCGAGACATGCATCCAATGTGTTTCTTCTTGCTCTTTCAATGAACTCGGATGGAAAGAGTGATATGATGATCTAACTCTTGGTGGTGTATGAAGTGGTGTGGGTGATATGAATATGGAGAGGGGTTTCAAGAGATTTCTCCCTATGAAATGTGAGAGTGATGGAAGATGGAAGATGGTTTCAAGAGATTTCTCCCTATTAATGGTGTAGGAATTGGTGTGAATTGGTGTGGTATTTATAGGAACTCAAGTATACAATATGGTCAACATCCAACACCCAATCTTGAATTTATACATCAGTTATCCAAGCATTTAGTAGCCCAAAAATGTGCCCAAGAGCCAAAGTTAAGATCTAACACCTAAATCGGACCAGTAACTTGTGAGCTATTTTACCATTAGATAACGACTGAATTTGAACTTGGGTAAAGCAAGGAAGTTATAGTCCTGGAAATGTAGATAAATCTAAGCTTTTGAATCACCTCATTTGGACTTCTAATGTGACGCCCCCAAATTTGAGTTACCTTATCCACGAATTTGGTGCATCACTGTGTAACCCATACGTCATTCTAACAATAACTTAATGCGAAAAATAAAATATTTACATTGATTTAACATAAATATTCTCGTCCCAAGTCTCGAAACCATAACTAAAACATCACATAACTAGTACACAAAGACTAAGACATAATACTAATAAGTCTGAATACATAACACAACTTAGAACATAATCTTACCAAATCTTAACACAAGACAGGAACAACAACATAATAGGACAAGCTATTCCGTAGCTTTGCCTTTGCCCTTATCCTTTCCCGAGCTCTCGCCACGTTCTGTAGCAACTGTAATGTTTAAGGAAAGCAAGGGTGAGCAATAAATTTGCCCAGCAAGTATAACAACAATGATAAAGAATAATCAAGAGAAAGTTTCCACAATCTCAAAGGTTATAACGATTGATGATAGCTTGGGAAGTAAGCATATAAATTGTAAACAAGGTACATCTCAAACGTTTCAATTCAATTCTTCACTAACACTGGTGAGTCACTATAGACTAGATGATTATCAAATGAATTCACTGATTTCAAATTTTCAAATGTAGGAATCACTGTGTAGCCACCATGGCACTTACCTTCCAATAGGATTAACAGTATTACACTATTAACCCCAAAAAAATAGGTACAATAGGTGATCAACCTAAAATACCCGGTGTTATGCATAACCCTCAAACATTCAACTTGCGCGCATATCGGTCCCCCGACAAAATAAAATTTTTCCCTACTAAGAGGGTTGTTCATCTCTGCAAAGAGTCCGCACCAAAGCAATTGGTTTGGATCGCTTTCTAAATCATGGACATTAGTTTAGCCGAATCAAATGACATCGACTCTCTTCGTAAACCATTCATACATAATTTGGATTCAAAAGCTGTAATAACATGCATTGTAGCATAACTGGATATTTTGAACGATTATCAAATTATTTTCATAAACTTGGAATTCATACGATATATAAGCATTGCATGAAATGAGATTTCAATAAGATATTTGAATAAAATGGGAATACTTGCAATAATCTAGCATACTTGTTTAATACCAAATTAAACAAGAATTAGAAACTTGCTCAATAAATAAATTGAGTAAGGTTAAAGAAACTTGCATTCAATATATAGAAAGAATGAAGTTAGGGAACTTGCACAATATAACTTGAGTAGGGTAAGGAACTTGCCTCTTTCGTTGATTAGGCTTAACGTAAATAGCTCTTCAAGTATCCTACACAATTTAATACATATCCACATACCAATTAGTCACGTAATGGGTACCAAATACTAGTTTATACTACTCTAAAATGTTTCATTCTTATTAGGAATAGAATATTAAATAAGGTTATACACACTTGTTATGGCGTTACGACGCTTGCACGTCCGTACGCCAACCTTGCTTACCCGAATGCCCAAGTGACACGCACTTGCGTGTGCTTAGCACGCCAATTCAATTTATCTAATACCCATAGGTTAATGATGAGTATCATTATAATTCATAACATTCATGTTATAAAACTTAGAACACCATCTTATACCGTCTAAAGCGTTACACATTTCATAGGCGCATGCCCGACGCCCTTCGATTGCCTCTAAATACACAACAGTCCTAAAAATGGCCAATTTAGAAATTCATACAGATAGTAAATTTTAATTCTAATTAATGAAAGTTGTAGGTCTATCTCTGAGCTTTCCGGATCATCTTGAATCTCCCTAATCGGAGTCCGTATGAGAAAGTTATGACCATTTTCCTAACGGACGTCGAAGCTGAGTCGGGCAGCGCGCGCAGGCGAGCGGTACCATGCGCGCGCGGGGAGTGGCAGGCCATGGGCGCGGGCGCGCCAGTGTGGCTAGACTTCGCGATTTGTTTTGACCCTCCTTCACTCCAACCTTCATAACTTCTTCTCTAGACGTCCAAATGAGTCCATTTCGGACTCTATGAACTCCTAAGACTCTGAGCTACAACATACTAGAGTATCTAAGACTTTCAAAAAAAATTAGCTAATTACTAAACTTGACCCAAAATCAAATTCATGCTCTATTTTTTTTGGTGTTCTTGACATGTTTGGATTCAAATCATCATAACTCCTTCATCCGTGAACGAAATTAGGTGATTCCAAAGCCTATGGCTTCGTAACTCGGTGTACTACGACTTCACATAACAATCAGAATCTAACCAACAATACATTAATACCAGAAATCGACACAAGGACCATTATTCAACTGTTCTTCATTTTCTAAACACATTTTACCAAAACTCTTACTACGAATTCATTTTAACACCTTTTTACTCCATTCCAACTGGGTTATTCTCATAACCCATGGAAGTATAACACCATATCATTAACCAAAATTATCAAACATGAAAAATAACTACAAGGGTCCTCTAAATTCGTCCATAACAGTCCATAGTCTATTTTTTGTCCATTTTCTTCCTCCTTATGCATAGGTACGGATTTTCATTCATGTTTTTTCCACTTTGATATTGTTAGGAAGGTTTTTAAGGTCTTAAGAACATCTTTAGTTGTCCATGAACAACCAACAACAACCATAACAACAACAAACCTAATCATCAAGCAAACAAGCAAGAAAATAAGAAAAACTTAAAAACTTAGAAGAAGTGAGTTTGGACATACTATTTACCTCTTGGATTCTCCTTCTAGCTTGCTAAATGGTTATTAGAGATATGCTAAAACCTTCCTTCTACCTTCTTGAGTCTTCCCGTAGCCTCCCTTCAAGTTCTTCACTCCACCCACTTGCTTCTCTCTCTAGAATGGTGTCTCCCTCTATAGTTTCTTCTTCCTTTCTTGCTTCTTCTCTTTCTTTTCTGGAGCAATTTCGTTCTTTCTCTCTTATCTCCCGTTAGCTCCCTCTCTCTCTCTCTATACTTGGAATGGACTGAAGTTTGAAATAGACAACGAAGAGTGGAGTGGATGGAATGAAATCTTCTTTTTCTTTCTTACTCCTGTACTCTCTTTATCTGCTCTCCCTCTCTAAGAAAATCTGCTGAAATGAATATGCTATGGCTGGAAGTGTTTTCCAAGTGAAGAAGTCTCTTGGTGTATTCAAGACTTCTTGGAAGAGGGATCGAACATTTGGAAGCTCAAGACATTGGTCTAGCTTGGGAAATAAAATGGGAAACACTAAGTTGCTTGGGAGATGGAATGTTTGGCATGCTCCCCCTCTCTCCTTCCACCCGAGTAACCCCCTCCTTTAAACACCAAATTGCTGATTTTTCTACCCATTTCCCACATGGGTCATGGGTCTGGGTCAAGTATTGGGTCATGGGTTTATGCCACCCTTACAAATAGATTGGGCTTCTCATTTAATTCTAACAATTGGAAAAATTATCTCTTCGCACATGCGTAATAATGAAATTTATTAAAAGCAAAAAAGATGCAAAAATATTATGGCATGAATAGTGCCTCGGGAAACGTGCCCCGTGAATAGTGATTTTGTAATTTTTCGCCAAATTAATTTATTCACTCCAGCGACACAACAACACATAAAATTCAACACATACACATATTCTAGGTTGTAACACAACCTTTATTCACATAACACAGAATAACATAAATAAAAATTAATAAAAGTCTATTTTATTTAATAAAATTTATAAGCTCAAATTACAAGGCTATCCAGAATTCACGATCGTTACATTATCTCCCCCTTATAAGGATTCTGTCCCCAGAACCACCATACAAGGTTAAACAAAAAGTTGAGGGTAATTCTTTTTCATTTTATCTTCTTACACTCACGCAGCCTCCTCGGCATTGTGGTTTCGCCAAACTACGTTTACAGAAGGTATAACTTTATTCCTTAAAATATGCTCCTTCCTATCAATTATCTGAATAGGAATTTCCTCATACGTTAGATCTTTCTCTATTTGAACGGGCTCATAGGATATAACGTGCTTATAATCGAGCTTGTATGGTCATAGCACTGAGACATGGAACACATTGTGGATATGCTCCAGTTCGGGAGGTAAAGCTACCTCGTACGCCACTTCACCTACTCTTCTCAAAATTTCAAACGGTCCTATGAACCTCGGACTCAACTTTCCCTTCTTCCCAAATCGGATCTTCCCCTTCCAGGGAGATACCTTCAAAAATACAAAATTACCGCTTTCAAAATCTCGGCTTTGTCGGTGCAAATCTGCGTACTTCTTTTGCCGATCTTGAGCTGCTACTAGTCTGGCCCTTATTATTTTTACGATATCCGCCATCTGCTGAAATAGTTCTGGTCCCAACAATCGTCTCCCTCCGACTTCATCCCAACATAATGGTGTTCTGCACTTTCTCCTGTAGAGGGCCTCATACGGCGGCATACCGATACTTGCATGGTAGCTATTGTTATAAGCAAATTCAACGAGGGGTAAATGGTCATCCCAGTTTCCCTTGATATCCATCACATAAGCTCTAAACATGTCTTCTGGTGTTTGTATTTTCCGCTCGCTCTACCCGTCAGTTTGAGGATGATATGTAGTACTTAGCCTCAGTTGCGTCCCCATTCTTTCTTGTAAGCTCTTCCAGAAATTTGACATGAAGCGCGGATCTCGATCTGAAACAATTGACACTGGCACTCTATGTCGCGAAACAATTTCCTTTATATACAACTTTGCTAACTAATTTAAATTGAATCGGATCCTTATTGGTAGAAAGTGAGTTGACTTTGTCAATCGGTCCACAATAACCCAAATTGCATCGTAGCCCTTCTATGTGCTTGGAAGTCCCACTATGAAGTCCATCGTGATGTGCTCCCATTTCCATTTTGGTATCTTCAGTGGTTAAAGTAGTTCACTCGGTCTTTGATGCTCTGCTTTGACTCGTTGATAGGTGAGACACTTACTAACGCACTCTGCCACATCCCGCTTCAAATTGGGCCACCAAAAATACTGACGAAGATCTCTGTACATTTTTGTGCTTCCTGGGTGAACAGAATATGGTGAATTATGTGCCTCATGCAAGATTTCCTCTCTTAGTTCGGTCACAGCTAGCACCCACACACGTTCTTCGAATCTCAAGATACCATCTTTATCCAACCTGAACTTTTCCCCATCGTTTTTGGTTATTCTTTTCTTTATCCTTTCACATTCCTCATTATTTCCCTGCACCTCCTTCACTTTGTCCAGCAACGTCGGACAAGCTTCCATTACGAATAACCGCTCTGCTGCCCCTTTCGAACTCTTCACTTCTATCTCCAGTCGCGCCATTTCCTTCATTAGCTCCTCATGTGTCGTCAACCTGAACAAGCTCTCCCTTCCTTTTCTACTCAATGCATCTGCTACTATATTTGCCTTCCCTGAGTGATAAAGAATTTCGCAGTCGTAATCTTTGATTAATTCTAACCACCTCCTTTGTCGCATATTGAGCTCCTTCTGTGTGAAGATATATTTCAGACTTTTATGGTCCGTATATATCTAACATTTCTCCCCATAAAGATCGTGCCTCCAAATCTTTAATGCAAAAACTACCGTGGCTAACTCCAAGTCATGGGTAGGGTATCGCTTTTCATAGTCCTTCAATTGACGTGACGTATATGCAATTACCTTGCCATGCTGCATCAGAACACAACCAAGACCTCGATGCGGCGCATCACTATACATTACAAAACCTCCTGTATCATCCGGTAGAGATAATGCAGGCGCCTCGCTCAATCTCTTCTTCAACTCCCTGAAACTTTCTTCACACTTTTCTGTCTAAACAAACTTCACAGTCTTCCTCGTCAGATTGGTCAACGGGGTCGCTATCTTAGAAAAATCTTGGATAAATCTTCGATAATACCCGGCTAACCCTAAGAAGCTCCGCACCTCAGTCGGTGTCCTTGGTTGTTCCCAGTTGCTCACTGCCTCCACCTTCACAGGATCCACTGAGATTCCATCTTTGTCTATCACGTGCCTTAAAAATTGTACCCTCTCCATCCAAAATTCGCATTTAGAAAATTTCGCGTACAACTTCTCCTTTCTTAGGGTTTCTAGTATTGCCTCCAGATGCTCGGCGTGCTCCTCTTTGGTCTTTGAATAAATTAGAATGTCGTCGATGAAAACTACCATAAACTTGTCTAGGTATGGCTTGAGAATTCGATTCATCAAATCCATAAATGCTGCTGGCGCATTTGTCAAACCAAAAGACATCACCAAAAATTCATAGTGACCATACCTCATACGGAATGCAGTCGTAAGCATATCCTCATTCCTTACCTTTAACTGGTGATATCAGGTCCTCAAATTTATCTTCGAGAAATATCTTGCTCCTTGCAGTTGGTAGAAAAGGTCGTCGATTCTTGGCAATGGATACTTATTCTTGATCGTTGTCTTGTTCAACTCTCGGTAGTTGATACACAGTCTCATCGATCCGTCCTTCTTCTTGATGAACAAAATTGGTGCTCCCCATGGGGACACACTCGGTTGAATATACCCCTTGTCTAGCAATTCTTGAAGTTGTATCATCAATTCCTTCATTTCCACTGGTGCCATGCGATACGGGGCTTTTGAAATCGGAGTCGTTCCTGGCGCTAAATCTATCACGAATTCAACTTCCCTGTCTGGCGGTAGACCAGGTAAATCGTCTGGAAACACATCTTGAAATTCCCTTATGATCGGTATGTTCCTCATTTCTACTCCCACTTTCTTCGTATCTACAATATAGGCTAAATAGCCTACGCATCCTTTCTTTAACAATTTCTTGGCCTGCATTATCGTAAGTCTAAGCAATGTGCTACCATAAAACACTACCCTAGATCGGTTCGAGGTCCGAAGGTTCACACTTTTGTTCTGACAGTCAATTATTGTTACATGGTCATACAACCAGTCCATTCCCAGTATCATATCGAACTCTCCCAACTTAATCGGGATCAAATGTACAATTAGGTTATGACCCCTAATTTCAGCACAATAATTATGGTATATGAACTCTACAGGGATTACCTCCTCACTAGCAATTTCTACGCTCAAGGGATGTTCTAACCGCTCTTGGGGTAAGTTTAATCGTCTAGCAAATTCTTCAGACACAAACGAAATAGGTAGCACCCGAATCAAATAATATGTAAGCATTTATATCATTGATCGGGATAATACCTGATACCATGTCCCTTGAAGCTATGGCATCCTGGGTAGTCATGTTGAATGTCCTGGCGGTTGGTCGACTAGGCTGAGCAGGTCCACCAGTCATTGGCTTATTGTTTCCTCCTTTGTAGCCATTTCCTCCGCTGTTTCCTTTCTGGGGGCAATCCTTGATCCGGTGCTCGGCCGATCCACATGCAAAACATCCACGGACTTTCTTCGGATTTGGGTATTTTGGTGCTATACGCCCCTCCTGGCCACAGTTATAGCAGACACTGCGTCCCTTCCAGCATTCCCCTAGGTGATTTTTCCCATATTTTGGACATGCCTCAATTCTCTTTTTGAATCCTCCCTGATTGCTTCCGGTCGGATTAGTGTTGGTACTATTGTTGGTGCCGCTTTCCCACTTTCTCTTTCCCAAGTTGCTTCCCCCGCTACTACTTCTTCCACGATGGTCACCTCCGCTTTTCTTATTCTTCCTTTCCCTGTTGTATTGAATCAAGGCCTCACCTTTAGCAATGATGGCCTTCTCTAGTAGTGCATTAAAAGTCTCGATCTGGAGGACGAAAACCTTATTGTACATCCATGGCTTCAGCCCTTGTTCTAACTATTGTGCCTTTCGCTCTTCTGTATCAACTTGGTGTGGCGCAAAGCGTGCGAGTTCATTAAATTTGGCGGCGTAGTGTGCCACCGACATATCCCCTTGCTTTAGTTCTAGAAACTTTACTTCCATCCAACTTTTCATGCTCTTCAGAAAGTAATTCTCGAAGAACAGTTCCTTGAATCTTTCCCATGGTACTACCCTTTCTCCGGCCCGTTGTTGATTGGCCTCCCACCAATATTTCGCCTCTCCCTTCATCATATAGGTGGCGAATGCCGTTTTCTAGTCTTCTCCCATGCGTGCGATGGTAAAAGACTTCTCTGTTTCTTTAATCCAAGACTGGGCCTCGATTGGGTCAGTCGTTCCTTTGAACTCTGGGGGTCCCACACTTTTGAAGTCTTTAAAATTTGTTACGGGGATAGTTGGGGGAATGGGGTTCCTGGTTCCCGCATTCCTGCCCTGGAATACTCCCTCTAGTAGGTCTGCTAGCCACTACATGGGGTCTGCTTGGCCTCCTCCATTATTCACTGATCCCTCGGGTGTTCATGGAACTGGTATTCTACGCGGCGACATCTTCTGTTTAATGGAAGAAAACTTAGTATCATTATCTCATTTTACCCGATAATTATCTATCATAAGTGCGACAATTAAGCAACACGTTTAATCAAGAACGTTTATATTTATACGTTAATAGTCAGTACATCACATATGATCATTCTATAGCATGATGCTATGAACGTCACCATCTATCCCCTATCAAGAACAAAGATTGGGGTATACAAAACTTATCCCACTCATAATAAAAAGGTCAGAATTTACATATACAAAATCATGTACTGCTAGACACATAACTAAATAATCTATCCTAGCATGCCGCGCTCCACAGCACCATCGTACTCCTAGTGCCCCATATGAATCATCAAATCTCGGCTCATGGTGTGGCGAGTCTGTCCCTCCTCCACCAGATAGTAGTATACACCGTCTATCCACCTACCAATTATCGTGCGGAAAGCATGGCCCATCCTATTCATCTTTCTCTTCTTTCTCCTCACTTCGTCCTCTAGGTCGCCAGCTCGCTCTAAGGCGTCATCCCGCTGTTCCTCAATTTGGATGTGGTCTGCTACCTCTACCTTCAACTAGGCTCGCAAAGCCTCTTTCTCCACCTGTAGGCTTCCTGTCCGCTGCTCGGACTGCTTTAGATTACCTACCAGCTCTACATTCCTTGCTAGGAGTCGGTATACCATGTCCCCTAATTGTGTAGAGACCTCATGTCTCCCTAAAGCCTCTAACTCTAGTTCCTGAATCCTGGCTCGTTGTTCCCGGGCTTCAACTTCCAACTCATGGATCCTATCCACTTGCTCAAGAATACGGTCGATATGTTCCTCCAACCGCTCAATCTCCAATGTGGTGTCAACAGGGGGCACCTCCTCCGATTCCTCCTCCAGGTCCTCCTTTGGGTCGGCCTCCAACTCGAGCTCCTCCTCAGCTAGGACAGTAGTTGGAGTAGGCTCAACCACCAGGAGTGTCTCGGATACCACATGGATATCACGTGGCTCCTCCTCCCCAATTATGCTAGGCTCACCTATAGCTGCCATCCTATATCCACAGCACAAGACAAACAAACTCTATTAGTACCCCCACAGTAAAATATAAGTTCATTGTATGGAATGAAGATATATTTCATACACCACTGTCTCTCTATGAAAAGTTAGCTAAGACTAATATGTAAAACTCTATATGAGTCTTATCTATTTCTATTCCTCTACATTCTCTAAGTTTATAGCCTAAGGACTCTCTTTCCTAAGGTTTATAACCTAAGGCTTTGATACCAACATGTGATACCCCAAAATCCGGGTTACCTTATCCACGAATTTGGTGCATCACTGTGCAACCCATACGTCTTTCTAACAATAACTTAATGCAGAAAATAAAATATTTATATTGATTTAACATAAATATTCTCGTCCCAAGTCTCGAAAATATAACTAAAACATTACATAACTAGTACACAAAGACTAAGATATAATACTAATAAGTCTGAATACATAACACAACTTAGAACATAATCTTAACAAGTCTTAACACAAGATAGGAACAACAACATAATAGGACAAGCTATTCCGTAGCTTTGCCTTTGCCCTTATCCTTTCCCGAGCTCTCGCCACATTCTGTAGCAACTGTAATGTTTAAGGAAAGCAAGGGTGAGCAACAAATTTGCCCAGCAAGTATAACAATAATGATAAGGAATAATCAAGAGTAAGGTTCCACAATTGATGAGTGGGTTTTATACCTGCGAATCAGGTCTTGTTAGACTTAATTATTGCGGTCTTTAAGTATTTTTAGTATTGTTTTATTCGTTTTTTGTGTTTGTTTATTGTAGGATGGAGCTGGAGGGGCAAAAGAGTCAATTTGGAGCTTAAAGGATTAAAATTTGGCTTGGTGGCATTTTGGTAAATTCAGGGACATGACCTAGCGCCTAGAGCGCTAGGAATTGAACTAAGGTAGCGCCTGAGGTGCTAGTGCACGATTTTTGATGGTGATGTGCGGCTGATTGAAAAGAAAGAAGAGGCCAATTTGGAGGAGGAAGGAAGTTTTTATCAATCAGATAGGGAGAAGGATACTCCAAGAGAAACTATTAGACTTTCATTCATTATTTTTCTACTTTCTGGAGAGAGGTTTTTCAATTTACTGTGGATTACTATCGTTTGATTGCTGGATTTTAATGTGGGTTTGAGCTTTACTTTGGATTTTTAATCAACAATTGGGTTTGATCGTTCTATTCCTTCTTTATTCAATTGTTTGCTTATTTTTCCATGTGTTGTTTTGATCCCATAATGGCTTTTGGTTCATTCATGAACTAATTTCCATTATGGGATTCTAACGGATTTTAATATGTAGTTTGGTTATAAGCTTGATTGTTGGATTGTTTTACATATCATAAGAAATCTCTATCATGGTTATTTTGCATGTATGAATGTTTGATCACCATTCGTTTTCAGTGCTTGTATGGAATTGAAAAATAACATATGAGTATGGATTGTAATCATGATAGCTTGCGTATATGATGCTAATTTGGATAGCTTAATATTTTGTGAATCAGGTAGAAATATACTGCTTCACCGTAAGAGTCAAAATAAGGGCTTGTGCTTTAAATCATTATAGTTGCAATTTCACATAGAAATATAGTGATTTTGGTTATAGTGGTGATTACATGGTGTCTATTGATTATGGATATTATGTAAGTAGGTCATAATGCATTGACGAATGGTTATGTCTATATCAGTGCCCTTGGCTACTTTTCTCTGATATGTGAACTTTCTAGCAAGATGGTGGAAGTTAGATGAACTATTAAATGAAGTTAGAATCTCATTAATTCCAATTTTGATTTGTTTCATTATTATTTGCATCTTTAGTTGTTAATTGGTTTAGAATTAACTTTGACACCATAATCAAGTTTATTAGTTTAGGCAAATAAATATAGTGATATAACTGATGCATTGTGATTTAGTTTAGCACTTTCTCTGTGGGACGATATTCTACTTCCTCTGTATTACTTGTTGACGCATGTATGCTTGCATGAGTTAGAGCTCTTTTGTTAAAGTCTAAAAAAGAGGCAACAAGTTTTTGACGCCGTTGCCGGGGAAAAGCGTTAGATTTTTATTATTATTATCAGTTTTAAGCTATATTGTTTGACTTAGATAAATCTAATCTTTTCTCATTTCTATTTTTGTTTTTGTTTTGGTTTCAGGTACTTGTAGAAATTTTATGCACACACGATCATCCAACTCAGAATTGATACCAGCACAAGATAATATTGAAGGAAGAGGTTGGAAAGCAAGAGTGCGTACAAACTTACAAGCACAGTTGGAAGGTACTATATCGAATATGGCGGAAGAACAAAGAGTAGAGCAAAGAGAAGAGCATAAAGCTTTGCGGGACTATTCTATGCCGAATATTAATGGATTGCAGTCTAGCATAGTCAGACCGGCAATAGCAGCGAATACCTTTGAGATTAAACCGGGAACCATTCAAATGGTGCAGAACTCGGTCCAGTTTGGGGGTGCTGCTACAGACGATCCTAATGAGCACCTATTGAGTTTCATTGAAATATGCGATACATTCAGGTATAACGGGGTGACGGAGGATGCCATTAGACTAAGACTGTTCCTGTTCTCATTGAGGGATAGAGCGAGAAGTTGGCTTCACTCTTTGCCTTCTGGATCAATTACTACATGGGAGGACCTAGCACAGAAGTTCTTAGCCAAGTTTTTTCCAATGGCTAAAACTGCAAAAATGAGGACAACAATCTCTCAGTTTGAGCAACAACAGGGCGAATCCTTATACGAGGCCTGGGATAGATACAAAGAGATGCTAAGGAAGTGTCCGCACCATGGTATGCTAGATTGGATGGTGATCAACACATTTTATAATGGATTGGGATGGCAGTCGAGGCAAATGGTAGATGCAGCTGCAGGAGGAGCTTTAAGGGCGAAGAGCTATGAAGAAGTTTATAACCTTATCGAGACAATGGCAGCAAATGATTTTCAAAATCCTACAGCCAGAATGCCACAACCCAGAGTTGCAGGTTTGTTGGAAGTTGATGCTATTACTCAGTTGTCAGCACAGATGGCAGCTATGGCAAAGAAAATAGATTCGTTATTAGAAAGCAAAGCCAAGTCAGTTGCTTTCATATGTGAGATTTATACGGGGTCACACTCGACAGATCAATGTGCTATCAGCTTAGAGTCGGTACAGTATGTAAACAATTACAGAAAAGACCAAGGACAGTATCAGAACACATACAACCCCAACAACCGTAATCATCCAAACTTCAGTTGGTCAAACAATCAAGGAAATCAGTAACAACAATTTCAGCAGAATAATCAGTTTTAGTCTCAGCCAGCACAAAAATAATTTGCTCCACGACCACCTTTTCCACCGGGATTTTCTCAACAACAACATCATACTTCATATGCACCTCAGCAAGAAAAGAAATCAGAAATGGAGGAGATGATGATGAAGTACATGGCAAATACAAAGATTATGATCAAAAGCCAGGCAGTGGCTATTATAAATCTGGAAACTCAAGTGGGGCAAATGACAACTATGCTTAACAACAGGCCCCAGGGTTCATTGCCAAGTAATACAGAGGCAAATCCACGAAGAGAAGGTAAAGAACAGTGTCAGGCCATAACACTCAGATCAGGAAAGCAATATGTTGGAAATGTACCAGGCACAGCAGTACCTAGTGTACAAGGGGATGACACGCGGCCGGAAACTGGGGCAGAAACTAGGGCTGAACAGAAAGAAAAGAATGATGAGTCCGAGTCGCAGCAAGTAGAGATGGATAAAACAGGTTCAGATAAGAAGCCCGTGAATACAGCACCACAAGTTCACCCTCCAGTTCGTATCCGCAGAGATTGAACAAGCAAAGGGAAGATAAACAGTTCAGCAAGTTTTTGGAGGTTTTTAAAAAACTACAGATCAACATACCTTTCGCAGAGGCATTGGAACAAATGCCAAGTTATGCAAAGTTTATGAAGGGTATATTGTCAAGGAAAAGAAGATTAGACGAGTTTGAGACAGTGGCCTTGACGGAGGAATGCAGTGCAGTGCCTCAGCGTAAACTACCTCCAAAGCTGAAGGATCCGGGCAGTTTCATAATTCCATGTACGATCGGAAAGATGAATTTCAATAAATGTTTGTGTGATCTCGGGGCAAGTATCAATCTAATGCCTTTGTCTGTATTCAGTCAGTTGGGATTGCCGGACCCAAAACCAATAAATATTTCCTTACAGCTAGCTGACAGATCCATCACGTATCCACGTGGGATAGTAGAGGATGTACTGGTAAAGGAGGACAAATTTATCTTTCCGGCGGACTTCATCATTTTGGATTATAAGGAAGATAAAAGTATACAAATCACACTGGGGAGACCATTCCTAGCCATGGGAAGGACTCTAATAGACGTGCAAAAAGGGGAACTTACGATGCGTGTATATGATCAGGAGGTAACATTTAATATCTTCAAGGCAATGAAGTTCCCAACAGATGAAGAAGAATATTTTAGAGTTGACTTGGTGGATCATATAGTAAATGATGAAGGGGAGAGTTTGTTGAGCTATGAACCATTGAAGAGTGTAATTGCTGAAAATTCAGAATTGAAGGATGAAGAATGTGCAGAACTTGTGCAATATCTAGACACCACTCCCAAATTCGGAAAATTTAGAACACCTGTCGAACCACTTACGAAAGCTGGAGAGACTTCTGTAAAATTAAAACCATCTATGGAGGCACCTCCCGAACTTGAACTAAAACCACTTCCAGATCATCTCCGATATGCATTTTTAAATAAAGATTCAAAGCTACCTGTGATTATTTCTTCTACATTAACATCTTTTCAGGAGGAAAAGCTGCTACGAGTCCTTAGAGAGTTCAAATCAGCTATTGGATGGACCATAACAGATATCAAAGGGATAAGCCCTTCTTTTTGCATGCATAAGATCCTGCTGGAAGATGATAGCAAACCGTTAGTGGAATAGCATAGAAGGCTTAATCCTATAATGAAAGAAGTGGTCAAGAAAGAGGTACTGAAATGGCTGCATGCAGGCATAATTTACCCGATTTCGGACAGTTCATGGGTGAGCCCCGTGCAGTGCGTACCAAAGAAGGGTGGTATGACCGTTGTCACTAATGAGAATAACGAGCTAATCCCAACGCGAATAGTTGCGGGGTGGAGAATCTGCATGGACTACCGCAAGCTTAACAAAGCTACGAGGAAGGATCATTTTCCACTACCATTTATCGATCAGATGTTAGATAGACTGGCAGGTCATGAGTATTATTGCCTTCTGAACGGTTATTCAGGCTACAATAAGATTATGATAACTCCAGAAGACCAGGAAAAAACTACTTTTACATGTCCGTATGACACTTTTGCTTTCAGAAGGATGTCTTTCGGGTTGTGCAATGCTCCAGCTACCTTTCAGAGATGCATGACGGCTATTTTTTCAGACATGGTAGAACAGAATGTGGAAGTCTTTATGGACGACTTCTCTGTTTTTGGTGATTCTTTTGATTTATGCCTTGAGAATTTGGTGATGGTCTTGAAAAGATGTGTTGAAACGAATCTAGTACTGAATTGGGAGAAGTGCCAGTTTATGGTACAAGAAGGAATTATACTAGGACACAAAGTTTCGAAGAAAGGAATTGAGGTAGACAGGGCTAAGCTTGAAACTATTGAGAACTTACCTCCACCTACTTCAGTAAAAGGTGTCCGTAGTTTTCTTGGACATGCAGGCTTCTACCGCAGATTCATTAAGGACTTCTCCAAGATAACTAAACCACTGTGTAGTTTATTGGAGAAGGATGCACAGTTTAACTTTGATGAGGCTTGTATGAGGGAATTTGAGCACTTAAAGGGTAAACTAACTTCAGCACCAATTATTACGGAACCAGATTGGGGTTTGCCATTTGAGCTAATGTGCGATGCCAGTGATTATGCTGTAGGGGCTGTTTTGGGGCAGAGGAAGGAAAAGATGTTTCATGTGATATATTATGCCAGCAAGACCCTTACAGATGCACAGTTAAACTACACCACCACAGAAAAAGAGTTATTGGCAGTGGTGTATGCCTTTGATAAATTTCGATCATATCTGATTGGCACAAAGGTGATAGTGTACACGGATCACTCGGTAATTCGACATTTAGTGGCAAAGAAGGATGTAAAGCCCAGGTTGATCAGGTGGATATTATTGTTGCAGGAGTTTGATTTGGAGATCAAGGATAGGAAGGGGACCGAAAACCAAGTAGCAGACCACTTATCTCGCTTAGAGAATTCAGAAAGGGAGATAGACGACAAAGTTGTAATTAATGAATCCTTTCCAGACGAGCTGTTGTTTGTGGTGCAAGGGGAAGTGCCATGGTTTGCAGACTTCGTGAACTATTTGGTGAGTAAGATAATACCTTCTGACTTGGTGGGGCATAAAAAGAAAAAGTTTCTGCATGATGTCAAATGGTATATTTGGGATGAGCCGTATTTGTTTAAACAGTGTGCGGATCAAATGATAAGAAGGTGTATCCCGTATAGCGAGACCGAGGGGATTCTTCAGGAATGTCATTCTTCTGTATATGGAGGTCACTATGGAGGAGAGCGAACAACATCTAGAGTACTACAAGCGGGATTTTACTGGCCGATAATTTTTAAGGATGCATACAGTTTCGTTCAGAGGTGTGATAGATGTCAGAGAGTGGGAAACATTTCGAAGAGGAATGAAATGCCTTTAAATACAATCCTCGAAGTAGAAATTTTCGACGTATGGGGGATTGATTTCATGGGTCCTTTTGTGTCTTCGTGCTGTAATCTCTACATCTTGCTAGCAGTAGATTATGTGTCGAAATGGGTAGAAGTGGCAGCGCTCCCGACAAATGATGCCAAGGTAGTCCTCAAGTTTTTACATAGAAGTATCTTCACTAGATTTGGAACTCCGAGGGCCATTATTAATGATGAAGGTAGTCATTTATGCAACAGACAGTTTACAGCTTTGTTGGCTAAGTATGGGGTGAATCATCATATTGCTACAGCTTATCACCCATAAACGAATGGCCAAGCTGAAGTATCCAATCGAGAAGTTAAAAGAATCCTCGAAAAAATTGTGAATCCGACGAGGAAGGATTAGTGTATAAAGCTGGATGATGCTGTGTGGGCATATAGGACTGCTTACAAAACTCCGTTGGGCATGTTACCGTTTCAGCTTGTTTATGGAAAAGCTTGTCATCTTCCTATGGAGTTAGAGCATAAGGCATTGGGCAATTCGGAAGTTAAACTTTGACTCAACAGCTGCAGGAGAGAAACGCATACTACAAATTAATGAGTTGGACGAATTTCGATTACGGGCATATGAAAATTCGAAACTATACAAGGAGAATGTGAAGAAATGGCATGATCGCAAGATCATAGAGAGGACTTTTGAGCCGGGACAAAGGGTTTTACTTTTCAACTCCAGACTTAAACTTTTTCCCGGGAAGCTGAAATCAAGATAGTCAGGACCATTCATAGTGAAGACGGTTTTTCCGCATTGTGCAATTGAAGTGTATGACAAATTCCCAGACAAATCGTTCAAGGTGAATGGATAGCGTTTGAAGCATTACTTTGGGGATGAGGTGGACAGATAGAAAGTCACCTTAATCTTGTCTACGACATGAGATTCAGAGACAGTCAAGCTAATTGACTATAACTTAGCTCTATCTGGGAGGCAACCCAGCATTTTAATTTTCTGTTTTGTCTTTTGTTTAGTTAATTACTTCATTCTAATAAAATAAAATAAATAAATAAATAATAAAAAAAAGAAGAAGAGAGTTTTCTACAACTAATTTTGGACTTTGGGTTAATTTGATTGCAGGTATTAGCAAGAAGGGACTGAAAGTTGGCTAAATAAGGTCCAAGCGCCTAAAGCGCTCAATTTAAGCTTGGACAAGCGCTCTCGGCGCTGCATTGCAGTAGCTAACCAACGTCCAAGTGCTCTAAGTGCTCCGTTTAAGCTTGGCCAAGCGCTCTAGGCGCCAACCCGATAGCCAAGACACTGCATAGTAGCGCCTTAGGCGCTCGTTTCCTTGCAAAGCAAGCGCTCTAGGCGCTCGAGCCAACCACAAGCTTCTGCATATCAGCGCTCTAGGCGCTCGGCAAGACCAAAACACAGTGCCTGATGCGCTAGACCCGGGGCTCAGATAGTGTAAGTCAGCGCTATCAGCGCTCGGTCCTTCACAAACCACAGTGCCTAAAGCGCTGGGCTGGGAACTTTGAAAAAAAAGGGGTTAAAACCCCGGATCGGGTATCATAAGGGGCAACACACAAAAATCAAGTTTTCTTCTTTTCTTAGCCGCCTCCAACTGAAGCTTTCCTCTATTGTTACAGAATTTGAGATCCATAACACCAAGTCGCATACAGTCTTCATACAATTCCAATTCCTTGCTGGCAGGAACGTAATACCAAAGTTTGTTGTCTCCTGAACCAAGCCAAATTGCAATTCTACTAATTGGGAGTAAGGATTTGTGATGCCAATGAACAATACCGGTAAGTAATAGCTTGTGGGTCATTCAACAATTGGAGATTGGTTTGTTTTGTTATGAATGGTTAGTTCTTGGGTTAAGCTACTTGATTGTGGACCCAATTGAGTTTGTGTTGGCTCAATTGGGGTTGGGTTGAACTTAAATTTTCTATCCATGTGCTTGCGAATTGTGGGTGATTACATTGTTGCATGATTGGGTTACTCTAAGTTTGGGGGGAAGTAATCACTAAGGGGTTTTCAAGTGTTGCCAACCAAGTGTTTGATAATTTGCCCCAAAGAAGTTTTGGATTTATTTTGGGCCTTGATCTTTCTTAGTGGTTATTCATGGCTCCTAAAAGACATAGAGGAGAAAGCTCAGGCTCATCTGCTGTTAAGTATGATAAAAAGAAGTTTGCTAGCCCTCAAGCTTACTATAGGTATAAAAACTGGTCATCAGGGAAGTCCTTAATTCCTGAGCGCGGGTTGTTACCGATTGAGCAGGTAGATGGGGAATTAGCTCACATGATATGCAGCCGTAATTAGATGGCATTTACAGTGCAACTTGAGCCAGCTGCAGTTGATATTGTAAAGGAATTCTATACCAATGCTAAAGAAGCCAATGGGAATTTGGTGATGGTTCGTGGTAAGGAAGTAAATGTGGGGCGAAAAGCGATAAATGCGTATTATGGTTTGCAAAAGATCCATGGTGATGGATATACAAAATATATGTAGCAGGATTTGGATTACACTGAGATCATTGCAGCCCTTTGTGAGCCAGGAACGGAATGGAAATGGACCGACCAGCAGGAAGCCGTACACTTCCCTTCATATAAGTTGAGCAGATATGGAAAAGCGTGGCATGCTTTTATTTGTGCTAAGTTGATGTCGTGCCGCCATATGAGTGATGTGATTAATTAGCGGGCGGCTTTATTGTTTTGCATTGCCAAAGGAAAGATGGTAGATGTTGGGGACGTGATACATGAGTCTATTGTGCGCGGGCTTGAGGGTAGTACTACAGGTGGGTTGCCTCATCCCTCATTGATTACTGAGTTATGCCGCCACGCGGGGGTACATTGGGGACAAGATGAGACAATGCAGGCCCCGTTATCTCCAATTGATCATGTTGTGATGGTGCAGTACAAAGTATGGGATGGGTGATAATAGTATGCACACAAGCCAATCATATTTGATATGATGTAGCATATACTTTGTAATCTTATTCATTTATTAATAAAAGAATTGATTTTCTTAAAAGGCATTTTATATTATCTACATGGTGCTATTATATTAAATGTGATAAACCCATAGTTTTGAGCAATGCTTTTAGAATCATGATGATGATCATGCTAATGAGATCTAAATTCAAGATAGCTCACAAACTAAAATTGTTCCTAATCGTTGGATTACTAAATTGGGGATTAGTGAATCCGGATAGATTAGTACATACGTTGTTTGCTCTTAGGAAGAGGATGATTGATCTCATAATCATTTGTGTGGAGACACTAAAGCAAGTAGGTAGGTGCTTATTAGAGAATAAGTTCACTGAACGTGACTCGCTAAGGAATACCTAATGGAGTTTTACTCGCCTGTCAATAGGAATTCCTCTAGTAATAGTAGTACAAGTGATCATTGGACTTGAGATCATCATAGTATCTTGTGTATGATGAGTTATACTTTGACATGTCCCTTAAGACCTTGTGGGTATATCAAGGGGTATGATTGGGTATAATTAGTTGTACATGGAGATAGGTGAATGATCAACAAAGAATCTACCTCATCTAGTAAAAGATGTGAATGTCCTATGTGATTCGATAAATGATAACTCAGTAGTCCTTGGCCAAGGCAGAATGAAATTAGAAAGGAGTTTCTAATTTGCATTAATTTGAGTTGTGCATTTGGGAATCGAAATACATATAATTAAATAGAATAAGACTTGACAGTAAATCCATGTCTTATATTTAATTAGGACATTGTATGGTAGAAGGATTGAATTGTACGGTAACTATTTACTCAAAGGTTCTTTTGTGATTAATGTTGAAATCTATATTATCTGGAAAGTCGTTGATCGCTAAGGGGGCTTATCCTTATTATAGAATAAATATTATTTATTTAAATGAATTAAATAGTTTAATTTATTTATTTAAATAAGATTACAATTGTTCTAATTGATTTATTCATAACCGGTTTAATATGGAGAACCTAAAGGGTCACACCGCAAAAGGAAAATATTTATTTAAGAAGTAAATGGCATAATTGTAATAATAAGTTAAGTGTATTTAATTTACTCTATAGAGATAGAATAAATTAAATAGCTTAATATTTATTATTTAATATATTGGAAATATTAAATATAAATTAATAAGAGGAGTCTTATTATTATTATTATTACTTTTACTATTATTTAATTCCTAATAGGGATTGAGAATTAATTAATTAATAGAAGTACTCTCCCATGTATTCCTAATTGGATTAGGAGCATTATTAATTAAAGGAGTTTAATTATAATACAAACCCTAATCCTAAATAGTTTAGGGAAGGGTTATTCCTACATCTATAAATAAGAGGGGTCTTATCATAGATTAGGGTTACACACTCTTACATTAGATTGTGGAAAGTACTTACAATTTCTATAAAGCCAAATACCCAACTTCTTGAATACTTGTTCTTCCTTGGTGGATCACCTCTAGAGGCCAAACACTTGGGTGACTAACGTTGATCAAAGGAAAGAATCACACTGTAGCATTCGAGGAGAACACGAAGGACTAGGAGTTGAACTTGTACCCGAGGAAGCTTTGTTCTACGAGGGTATAATTCTTATTCTCTTTATCTTTCGTTTATATCGTTAATTGAGCACATAGATTGATCTTGGTGATGGTTTGTATAAAATTTTAAAATCCGATTTTATCGCGCTTCCACACTATTTGTGTAATTTGATTGCATGTTCACGCTATATACAAACCTAACAGTGGTATCAGAGCCTAATCTTGTGCTAATTATCGATTTTGATAATTCCATGTATGCTTGATATGCGATTGGATCGAAATTTTTGGGTAGAATAAAAATTTTTGAATCAGCGACACGGCGCAGCTGCGCCGCCTCCAGTTCATTCTGGAGCACAGCTGCGCCGAAACTCAGAATCGATTTTTTCTGGGGAGTCGCGCAGATGCGCCGTAGTCCAGTTCATTCTGGGCGCAGCTGCGCCGGCTAGCAGAATCCGAAATTTTTTTTTTCCTTCAATTGAAATAAATGGTTTATTTAATTGATATAAGTTTAAAATAAAGATGTTTATTTTATCTGAAATAGGATTTCAGATTGCTAAAATTAAAGGAGTTTAATTTGGATTTGGTTTTTGATTAAAATAAAAGTATTTATTTTGTTTCAAAAACTAAATATTAGCAAAAATTTTGCCCATTAATTGATATCAATGCATATATGGAATAGATTTATTATTCATGAGATGAATGTTATTTATTGATACATATAGAGATATGTATGATAATAAATAGGGATTGATTATGGACTATTGACCAATGTGTGATTGGATTTATTTTAGTGGATGCTTGAATGTATGGGTTTTTATAAATGGGGTCTGCGTACCTCGTCTTCTCTAATTTTTCTTAATGTAAATTCTATCTCCCTCCTATGTACTTCCCCTTGACTGTTGATCAAGGTTTCTATTTATTGTAAATAGTTCATGTAATAGGAATAGTTAGAATTAATTTTGAAGAATTGGAGACAAAGGAGCAAGGAGCGCTTGAAGACCCGTTTGTATTGGAGCCCGGGTTTAAATGTAATAGTTATATATAAATTTTATTCTTGCACCCTAGGTTTGACCTTTTGGTTCACTTGGTGGCTCTAGTGAACCAAACTAGAATAAAAGTCCATAATCAATCCGGGTAGAATATAGTATTCTATATGTGCATGCTTACTAAATATATATATATATATATTATATATTATTAAACATGCTTCGCATGTAAAATAATATGACGCGTATTTTATATATATATGTACATGCGCGTTAAACAAGATGAGACTAATAATAATAAACCCCTCAAAGAAATTATATTAAGTCCTAAGCGTTCAAAGATATTTGGAATATCGAACGTCGCCTTCTAGCATGGTAAAACAATAGAGTATTAAATGTTTAATATGAGTTTGTTGTGTCACCACAAGGCAAGTATTAAATATTTAAGATGTTGCTTTATCACATTTGATGCTTATAAATAGACTGAACGATGCTGTTTTGTTGTGTCACCACAACGACAATATTTTTCTTTCGAATATATGGAAGTGCTAGGTTGGACTTAACTTGGATAATTTTGATTCGGATGTGTCACCACTTGATCAAAATAATCTAAGAGGAAAAATAAAAGGAGTTACATAGTGATGTAATTGACAATAGTTGTCTACCTATTTATTTATATATCGTTTGTTGTGTCACCACAAGGCTATATACATTTGAAATGGGGTCCTTAATCTCACTAGCAAAACTTTAATTAGAATTGCCGAACTATATAATGAGGGTAATATAGTTTGATGAAAATAGTGGGAGATACCAATTTAAAATAAAGACCTAATTTATTTTGGTAATTAATTAAATGAATGAATGCTAAAATGTTGTGTATTTTCACATGCAGAATTTAAAAATGTCAAACTCACTATCACTGCGTAGCATACTTGATGCTAACAAATTGACCGGACCGAATTACACGGACTGGTTAAGGAATCTGAGAATTGTTCTCACTGCTGAAAAGATTTCTTATGTCCTAAATTCGCCAGTCCCTGCAAGTGTTGCAGAAACAGCCACTGAGGAAGAGATTGCTACTTTTAGAAAGTGGCAAGATGATGCAATCTTGGCTCAATGCATCATGCTCGCATCCATGAGTAACGAGCTTCAGCGTCAGCATGAAACTATGGATGCTCCTACTATATTGTTGCACCTCAAAGAGTTGTATGGTGAGCAAAGTAGGACTGCTAGATATCAGATATCTAAGGAGCTCTTCCGATCTCGTATGACCGAGGGCACTACTGTTGAGACTCATGTCCTTAAGATGATCAATCTGATTGAATAACTTGGACAACTTGGGTTCGTGATGGATGGGGAGTTAAGCCAAGATTTGATCTTGCAGTCACTCCCGGATACCTTCTCACAATTTGTTGTGAATTTTCACATGAATAAGTTGGACGTCAACTTGCCTGAGTTACTTAACATGTTGAAAACTGCTGAAGGTCACTTCTCATCCAACAAGAACCAAGTCTTACTAGTGGATGATTCTTCCAAGAAAAGGAAGAGGCCCAAGGTATCTTTTGAAAAGAAGAAAAACAAGAAGCCTAAGGGCAAGGCGAAGAGAAAGGATAATAAGAAACCTGATCCAGATAGCAAGGGAATTTGCTACCATTGCAATAAGCTAGGACATTGGAAGAGGAACTGCAAGGAGTATCTTGCGGGCCAAAAGAAGCTTGGAGAAGCTTCGACTTACGATCTAGGTTTGTTCATGATTGAAATTAATTTTTCTGAAAGTCAAAATTCTACTTGGGTATTGGATACCGGCTGTAGTTCTCACATATGTAATAATATGCAGGGACTAAGCAGAAGTAGGAAGCTGAACAAGAATGAAGTCGTCCTACGAGTGGGAAATGGAGCAAAGGTTGCTGCATTGGCTGTAGGGACTTATTGTTTAGCACTGCCTTCGGGCAAGTTCATTAGTTTAAATAACTATTATTATGTTCCAACACTCATTAGAAACATTATTTCAATTTCTGTATTGGATATTGATGGTTTTGATATTATAATAAAGAACAACAGTTGTTCTATTTATAATAAAAATGTTTTATATGGTGTTGGCAATTTACTGAATGGACTTTACATACTTGACTTGCATGAAAATATACTTCAAATTGAACAAACTAAGAAAAGAAAAGGAGATGATGTTAATTATACCTTTATGTGGCACTGTAGACTCGGTCATATCAATGAAACAAGATTATCCAAGTTGCATAAAGATGGGCTTTTAGAGCTATCTGATTACGAATCATATCCAACTTGTGAATCTTGTCTCATGGGTAAAATGACTAAATCTCCTTTTAGTGGAAAAGGAGAAAGAGTTACAGAGTTGTTAGCGTTGGTACACACAGACGTTTGTGGACCTATGACAACAAATGCACGAGGAGGGTATTCTTATTTTATTACTTTCACTGATGATCATTCTAGATTTGGATATGTGTATTTAATGAAATACAAATCTGAATCGTTTGAAAAGTTCAAAGAATTCAGAAGTGAAGTAGAGAAGCAAACTGGTAAGAGTATTAAGATTCTTCGATCGGATCGAGGAGGGGAATACTTGACCAATGAGTTTCTCAATTGTCTCAAAGAAAATGGTATAATCTCACAATGGACTCCACCAGGGACACCACAGTTGACTGGTGTATCTGAAAGGAGAAATCGAACATTGTTGGACATGGTTCGTTCCATGATGAGTTTTACCGACCTTCCAATATCCTTCTGAGGTTATGCTCTAGAATCGGCTGCATACCTACTTAACAAGGTACCTACCAAATCCGTCCCAAAGACTCCATATGAGATATGGACAGGGAGGAAACCAAATCTTAAGCATGTTAAGACTTGGGGTTGTCCAACTTATGTCAAAAGGTTTGAGCATGATAAGCTGAAGACTAGATCCGACAAATGTAGATTCGTGGGATACCCTAAAGAAACATCAGGGTATTATTTCTATCATCCTACTGATCAAAAGGTGTTTGTTGCGAAACACGCTGCCTTCTTGGAAAAGGAGTTTATCCTCGAAGGGGTCAGTGGGAGTAAGATATATCTTGAAGAAGTTCAAGAATCATAAAATACTATGGATCAAAGTCAGTTACCTGACCAAGTAGAAGAACCTACTGTACCACTACCTATTCGTAAATCTGGAAGAGTACCGAAGATACCTGAGAGGTATGGATTCATCACAGAGGATGATGATGAGGTACACATCATAGATGATGATGATCCATTGACTTACGAAGAGGCTATGAGTAGTGAAGACTCAGAGAAATGGCTAGAAGCCATGAAATCCGAGATGGACTCCATGTATGAAAACCAAGTATGGACTTTGGTTTCACCACCTGAGGGCATTAAGCCAATTGGGTGTAAATGGGTCTTTAAGAGAAAGACTGGAGCAGATGGCAAGGTAGAGACCTATAAGGCCCGACTGGTTGCAAAAGGTTTCAAACAAAGATAAGGAGTTGACTATGATGAAACCTTCTCACCAGTAGCTATGCTCAAGTCCATTCAGATTTTGCTTGCAATTGCAGCTTATTATGACTATGAGATCTGGCAAATGGACGTGAAAACGGCCTTCCTCAATGGAGAGCTTGAGGAGAATGTATATATGATACAACCAGAGGGTTTTGTTTCAACGGTTGGAACAAACCAAGTCTGTAAGCTACAACGATCCATTTATGGATTAAAGCAAGCTTCTCGAAGATGGAACATCCGTTTTAATGAGATAATCAAAAGGTTTGATTTTATCAAAAATGAGGATGAACCTTGTGTGTACAAGAAGGTTAGTGGGAGCGCTGTTTCATTCCTTGTATTATATGTTGATGACATATTACTGATAGGGAATGATGTTCCTATGCTACAGTCGATCAAAATTTGGTTATCTAAACACTTCTCCATGAAGGACTTAGGTGAGGCATCCTATATTTTGGGGATAAAGATCTATAGAGATAGATCTAAAAGGATGCTGGGCTTGACCCAAGGAAAGTACATTGAATCGATGCTAAAGAAGTTTAGCATGGAAGATTCCAAGAGAGGTCTCATGCCGATGAGTCATGGAATACATCTCTCCAAGAAACATGCCCCAAAGACACCTAAGGAGAGAGACCGTATGAGTAAGATTCCTTATGCTTCCGCAATAGGATCTATCATGTACGGTATGATATGTACTAGACCAGATGTCGCTCATGCACTTAGTGTAACAAGCAGATATCAGTCGAATCCAGGAGAAGAGCACTGGAAGGCAGTGAAAAACATCCTAAAGTACTTGAGAAGAACTAAGGATGTATTTCTTGTCTACGGTGGGTCTGAATTGAAACTAGAGGGCTTTATAGACTCAAGTTTTCAAACGGACCAAGATGACAGTAAATCCGTTTCAGGGTACGTGTTTACCTTAAACAGTGGCGCAGTGAGTTGGAAAAGTTCCAAGCAGCAAACAGTTGCTGATTCAGTGACAGAGGCAGAGTACATAGCTGCAAGTGAAGCTGCAAAGGAAGCTGTTTGGATGAAGAAGTTCATAACTGAACTTGGAGTGGTTCTTAGTATTAGAGGAGCCGTACCTTTATTCTGTAACAACAACGGAGCTGTTGCGCAGGCTAAGGAACCCAGGTCTCATCAGAAATCCAAACACGTGTTGCGGCGGTTTCATTTGATTAGAGAGATCATTGAAAGAGGAGATGTCACCCTGGAGCGTGTGGACTCTCAAGACAACATTGCAGACCCATTTACTAAAGCTTTAACTCAACAGCAGTTTGATCGTCACTTAGAAAAGATGGGTATTAGATACCATGACGATTGGCTTTAGTGCAAGTGGGAGATTGATAGTAGTATGCATACAAGCCAATCATATTTGATATGATGTAGTATATACTTTGTAATCTTATTCATTTATTAATAAAAGAATTGATTTTCTTAAAAGGCATTTTATATTATCTACATGGTGCTGTTATATTAAATGTGATAAACCCATAGTTTTGAGCAATGCTTTTAGAATCATGATGGTGATCATGCTAATGAGATCTAAATTCAAGATAGCTCACAAACTAAAATTGTTCCTAATCGTTGGATTACTAAATTGGGGATTAGTGAATCCGGATAGATTAGTACATACGTTGCTTGCTCTTAGGAAGAGGATGATTGATCTCATAATCATTTGTGTGGAGACACTAAAGCAAGTAGGTAGGTGCTTATTAGAGAATAAGTTCACTGAACGTGACTCACTAAGGAATACCTAATGGAGTTATACTCGCCTGTCAATAGGAATTCCTCTAGTAATAGTAGTACAAGTGATCCTTAGACTTGAGATCATCATAGTATCTTGTGTATGATGAGTTATACTTTGACATATCCCTTAAGACCTTGTGGGTATATCAAAGGGTATGATTGGGTATAATTAGTTGTACATGGAGATAGGTGAATGATCAACAAAGAATCTACCTCGTCTAGTAAAAGATGTGAATGTCCTATGTGATTCAATAAATGATAACTCAGTAGTCCTTGGCCAAGGTAGAATGAAATTAGAAAGGAGTTTCTAATTTGCATTATTTTGAGTTGTGCATTTGGGAATCGAAATACATATAATTAAATGGAATAAGACTTGACAGTAAATCCATGTCTTATATTTAATTAGGACATTGTATGGTAGAAGGATTGAATTGTACGGCAACTATTTACTCAAAGGTTCTTTTGTGATTAATGTTGAAATCTATATTATTTGGAAAGTCGTTGATCGCTAAGGGGGCTTACCCTTATTGTAGAATAAATATTATTTATTTAAATGAATTAAATAGTTTAATTTATTTATTTAAATAAGATTAGAATTGTTCTAATTGATTTATTCACAACCGGTTTAATATGGAGAACCTAAAGGGTCACACCGCAAAAGGAAAATATTTATTTAAGAAGTAAATGGCATAATTGTAATAATAAGTTAAATGGCATAATTGGAAATATTAAATATAAATTAATAAGAGGAGTCTTATTATTATTATTATTATTATTATTATTATTTTTACTATTATTTAATTCCTAATAGGGATTGGGAATTAATTAATAGAAGTACTCTCCCATGTATTCCTAATTGGATTAGGAGCATTATTAATTAAAGGAGTTTAATTATAATACAAACCCTAATCCTAAATAGTTTAGGGAAGGGTTATTCCTACATCTATAAATAAGAGGGGTCTTATCATAGATTAGGGTTACACACTCTTATATTAGATTGTGGAGAGTACTTACAATTTCTATAGAGCCAAATACCCAACTTCTTGAATACTTGTTCTTCCTTGGTGGATCACCTCTAGAGGCCAAACACTTGGGTGGCTAACGTTGATCAAAGGAAAGAATTACACTGTAGCATTCGAGGAGAACACGAAGGATTAGGAGTTGAACTTGTACCCGAGGAAGCTTTGTTCTACGAGGGTATAAATCTTATTCTCTTTATCTTTCGTTTATATCGTTAATTGAGCACATAGATTGATCTTGGTGATGATTTATATAAAATTTTAAAATCCGATTTTATCGCGCTTCCGCACTATTTGTGTAATTTGATTGCATGTTCGCGCTATATACAAACCTAACAATGGGGGTGAATCACACCCGAGGGGATTAGGTTTTATTATACTACAGCAGCAGCCGCAGGACCAGCCACCTGCTGAGGATCTGGTTTAGGCCCCCAATTTAGTTGAGACTGTCCGTTAAGACCTAAGGCACCATACTAGACGGATAGACTTAGTGGCAGCACAGATTCAGCGGGGATTTGATCGCATGACTCGTCAGCAGAGTCGTCTTGCTCAACGCCAAGCAGAGATTTATGCTTACAACGTTAACTATTCTACAACTTTGGCAGATATGTTTGGCCGACTGAATCCCTAAGCAGGGCCATTCCAGTTTCCACCAGCTCCTCCTCTCTCTATTTACCCACCACCTGAATCAACTCCTGATGCCGATGATGCCGATGACGGTGATGATGATGCTGCCAATGGCAGTGATGACGAGTAACGCTTCATTAGGGGAGTCCTCTGTTTTTCGTTTCTTATTATTTATCAATGAGGACATTGTTCAGTTCAGTTTGGGGGGTATTTAGTTTTCTGTTTTTGTGCATATAGATTGTTTTATGTCATTGTGTTTATTTATGGTAGTTAGTCATGGTCTGGTAGAGTACATGTTGCATGATAATTGCATTTTAGGGTGTGTTAAGCATTTTGTTGCATGAATCAAAGAGTAAATGACATAGTTAAACCAGGATTGACTAATGATAAGATTCTAGTGTTAAGTACAAGATTGCTAATGATTGAAATCTAGTGTAGAGTGATGACTTGAATGTGGAAGTCGAATATGCTTGTCTGAATTTCATGTTAACAAGGAAAACATTTAGTCAACTGTTTAATCAATTTGATTCAAATTCTTATATAATCTGTGTCTGGTAAGAAACTTGGGATTACAAAGTGATAGCATCAGTGAAACGTCTATGAAGGCTCTAGTAAGCAAGAAAATAAGTTTGGGGGAGTTCTATAAAAAAAAAACTTTCTTGGATAGTGTAGTTTCGTGGCCATTGCTACTCGGGTTATTAGATCCGTAGGGGTGTCTTGACACCTAGTGCCCTAAAGCCAACTGGTTTGGGAGTCGCTGGTTGAAAGTTCGTTACATGGGTAGTTTTGATAAGCCTAAGGAAACTAGACATTGCACATGCCAAGTAAAAAAAAAGAAAAAAGAAAAAAAAAGTGAGATGGAGCGTAAAACGCACTCGTGTAATACTAAAAAAATAATATGTCATACTACCCCTTTATGTTAATTAAATGTTTACATGAGTCGGATTAGTTGTTTTACTGATAGAGATGTGTAGAAATTGAGTTACTTTCTAAGATGTTGATTATGTGAGTAATTTGGGTTCTGATTGATTACAACAGTTGATTCACACACACAACATGAATGATGACAAGCGTGGTTTGATTAATCTGTTTGAGTGAGAGCTTTACATTAGGTAGTGGGTCGATATGGATATTTGAGGCCTGATATAGATTACTATGTTGTTTTAGTTATTTGATTCGTTTGCATTATAGTCAGTTGCATTTTTCATGTTAGTATCATTGCATTGCTTGGGGACAAGCAATTGGTTAAGTTTGGGGGTATTTGATGAGTGGATTTTATACCTGCGAATCAGGTCTTGTTAGACTTAATTATTGTGGTCTTTAAGTATTTTTAGTATTGTTTTATTCGTTTTTTGTGTTTGTTTATTGTAGGATGGAGCTGGAGGGGCAAAAGAGTCAATTTAGAGCTTAAAGGATTAAAATTTGGCTTGGTGGCATTTTGGTAAATTCAGGGACATGACCTAGCCCTAGGAATTGAACTAAGGTAGCGCCTGAGGCGCTAGTGCACGATTTTTGATGGTGATGTGCGGCTAATTGAAAAGAAAGAAGAGGCCAATTTGGAGGAGGAGAGAAGTTTTTATCAATCAGATAGGGAGAAGGATACTGATGAGAATAAAATATGTTATATTTTTATCCCTTAATACTTTATGTTTTATAATTATTTTGTGCCTAAATATACTCATTATTCTTATATTTGTATTTTAGGTACAATTAACGGAGTCCGTAACTTTGGAAGTGCTTTGGAAGGGCAAAGTTGTAATAATGCACAAGTTATTCATGTGGACTTACATGGTATTTTTATATTCACAGATTCCTTTCCAAATTGGAAGAGATTTATGGGATTCCTAGCAGCTCAAGGATTCAACAATTGGAATCAAAACTAAATTTGGATTCAGCTTATTTTCTAACGCGATAAGGAAAATTCTTTACACGGCAATTATGGAAATTCAATCTTGGCAATCTGATTTCTTTAAGGAACATATAGAAGTAGATTCTAGAATATTAATTTTTAATACTAATGTAATTAGGATTTTATTTAGTTGGGATTTCAATTCCAATTTTAAGTTGGATTGTTATTGTTTCTATTATTATTAGGGTTATGGTTACTTTTGAGTAGTATAAATAAGGGGTCAAGGTTGATGTAATGGACACAACACTTCATTCAATAAATAAAAATATTTCTCTCTCTATTATTCTTTGGTGTTTTTCATAGCTATGAGTAGCTAAATTTCTGTTCTTGGATTAAGGTGACGGAAGCCTCAGAAGTAGTACACTATGAGATCTAATTGATTTTAATTGTTCAATTATTATTTTGAGTATTGATTATTCTTCTGTGCTTGAATTCTATGATTGATATATTTAATTGCTAGGATGCATACTAGTTTATTAAGTGTTAAAATCTACTGCTAAATTAGATATCAAATCCGTAATTGTTTGGTCACTCTAATTTGTGAAGCAACTAAGGTTAATAATTGACTGCAGATCACGAGATTATTATATCTTAGGAAGAATATTCAACTAAATTAAATGCAACCGCTTGTGCTTGTGTTGTTTAGCTTTATCGGTTTTTCTAATTCTTAAAGCATCTACTAGATTAAACTTTTAGCGCTTGTCTAAAGTTGTTTAGTAGTTAGGGTTATTTAGATCGCTTGTTTCTATCTAACTAAAATTAAGAAAAGACACGGAATAATTCAGAATGGTGAATTGATTCTAACGGTGAATATTCAAAATAATAATTGATTATGCTTGAGTCAATGATCAATGTAAGTTTCTGAGGTGGAAGTTGATTTAATCCAAGGTTTGTTTTCTCTGATTTACTTTAATAAATTATTTTGCATTATTTTTAGTTTACTTTAATAATTACATTCAAAACCCCCTTTTCTGGTATACAAAATATAAAAATAGATTAATCATTCTCTGTGGGATCGACTATTGCTTGCACTACTACATAAATATTTTTTGTAGTAAGGTTTTATTTTTGGTTGCCTGCGACAGCACACCAAATTTTGGCGCCGTTGTCGGGGAGTGATTTTAGTTTGTTTTTATATTTTTGTTATCCTTATTTTAATTATTTTTCATAAGTAATTTGAATTTCCTTGATTGTTTATGCCCGAAACTCGATCTGCTAATCAAGGTGATTTAAAGTGTGATCCAGAGATAGAGAGAACTATTCGCAGATTAAGGAAGGAAGCTAGGATAAATTGTGAAGAAAAGGAAGCCATGGCAGTAAACCGAACTCTGAAAGAGCTTGCGGCTCCCGATTTGAACCAACAACCCTTATGCATAACCTTCCCTAATTTTGATACTAATACTCAATTTGAATTAAAATCTGGACTAATACATCTTTTACCTACTTTTCATGGTTTGGCAGGTGAAGACCCCCACAAACATTTGAAGGAATTTCATGTGGTATGCACGAGTATAAAACCGACCGGAGTGACCGAGGAGAAAATCAAATTGAGAGCCTTTCCATTCTCTCTGAAGGATTTGGCTAAGGATTGGCCTTACTATCTACCCTCTGGAAGTATCACAACATGGGAAGAGATTAAAAGATTATTTTTAGAGAAATATTTCCCAGCTTCAAGAGCAGCCAACATTCGGAAAGAAATTTGTGGTGTGAGGCAGAACAACGGAGAAACCCTACACGAGTATTGGGAACGTTTTAAGAGATTGTGTGCCAGTTGCCCTCATCATCAAATCAGTGAATAACTTCTTATTCAGTACTTCTATGAAGGCCTTTCATCTACCGAAAGGAGCATGATCGACGCTGCTAGTGGAGGAGCTTTGGTAGATAAAACTCCTGAGGCGGCTAGAAACTTAATTGCAAACATGGCGGCTAATTCTCAGCAATTTGGCACTAGACTTGATTTTGCACCTAAGAATGTTAATGAAGTAAAAATTTCATCAATTGAACAACAAATTGCGAGTCTAACATCTCTTGTTCGTCAAATGGCTACAGGTAATACACAACAAGTAAAAGCTTGCGGAATTTGTGCGGTAGTAGGACACCCAACAGATATGTGCCCAACTCTTCAAGAGGAGTCCTTTGAGCAAGTGAATGTAGCAGGTGGCTTCCCTGGACAACCACAAGGAAAATTTGATCCCTATTCGAACACGTATAATCCTGGATGGAGGGATCATCCTAACTTTAGTTACGGGAATCCACAAGCAAATCAGTCCGCTAATCAAAATTTCTTAAGTTATCAGCAATACAAACAACCATATCCCAATGGACAACAACAGGGCCAATCTTCTAACTCTGCTACGTCTTTAGAAGATATTGTTAAATCTCTTGCCACTAACACTTTACAATTTCAACAGGAAACAAGGGCAAGTATTCAGAATTTGGGTATGCAAGTGGGACAAATGGCAATTGCAATCAGTCGTTTGGAGGCCCAAGGTTCGGGGAAGTTACCCTCTCAAACAGTGGTAAATCCAAAAGAGAATGTAAGTGCAATCACTTTGAGAAGTATCAAAGAGGTAAAGAATCCAGAAAAGTCAGCACCTATATCGTGGGAGCAAAGCAAAACAGACACGGACAATGCAGACAGTGGTGTTATGTGTGACATTGATGCACCGAAGCGTAAATTTCCCCTTCTCTCTGAATATAAACCTGTACCCTCTTTTCCTTATGCTTTAACTGAAAACAGGAAAATTGATAAGTATTCAGATTTGTATGAGACTTTCCGTAGATGCGAGGTAAATATTCCATTGTTAGATGCTATCAAACAAGTACCTCGTTATGCTAATTTTTTGAAAGAATTGTGTACCCATAAGAGGAAGCAGGAACTTAAAAGATATGAGAAAGTAAAAGTAGGGAAAAATGTCTCAGCTGTTATTCAAAGAAAACTCCCTACTAAGTGTCAAGATCCGGGTATGTTCACTATTCCTTGCACAATAGGTAGCACTAGATTTGAAAGAGCCATGTTAGATTTAGGAGCATCTATTAATGTCATGCCATATTCTATATATGCTTCTTTGTCACTTGAACCCTTGAGTAAAACTAGTACTATAATTCAATTGGTTGATGGATCTAATGTTTATCCTAGAGGTGTAGTTGAGGACGTTCTTGTCCAAGTCAATGGTTTGATTTTTCTTGCTGATTTTTATGTGCTTGATATGGAAAATGGTGGCCAAAATGCACCGATTTTGTTAGGAAGACCATTTTTAAAGACATCCAAAACTAAAATTGATGTTCATAGTGTGTACACTTTCAATGGAATTTGATGGTGAAATTGTTAAGTTTAATATTGATGATACCATGAAATCTCCTAGTGATGATAAACCTGTTTATTCTATTGACGTGGTTGACTCTTTAGCACAGGAAGTTTTTGAACTAGATGAAAAGGATGCTTTGGAAATTGCAAACATTGATGAGGAAAGTTCAAAATTACAAGGATCTGTTGCAGCGTTGAATGATGCTCTGAAGGCAGGTGACACCTTTTATGTTGAATTGTCATTTTTTAACGAGAAGTCTCTATCATCTGTATTACAGGCAATCAAACTTCCAAATGGTTGTGAGGGATGTTTTCGGGTTAATGTGATCAAATATATAAGAAAGGATAAGTCGAATGATGACAGTTATTTTCTGTTGATGGATGAAGATGAGTTCGAGGATTTTCACTCGTATAATGATGCCGAGGAATTCAATGAAAGGAGCAAGTGGCAACATGAAAAGACAATTTGTGTGTTTGAACCAGATTGAGACAAAGGAATGAGGTCGAGCCAACGACTTTAAACAAAGGCGCTACATGGGAGGCAACCCATAGGGGAGTATCTTTCTACCTTTTATATGCATTTTACTTTACATTGGGGACAATGTAAGTTTTAAGTGTGGGGGATGATTTAAGGGTACTTGTTATTTTATTTTATTTTATATTTCGTTTGATTATTTGTTATTTTTATTTTTATTTTTTTATTTTAGGTTGATTATTTTTATTTTTAGACGATTTTGAATTTTGTGGGTATATTCACTGCAAACCCTCACGAGACACAACTCGTCCACTTGGGGTAACCTTGGGGTTTAAAGGCTTGTTGCACATGCTAAGTGCAATCGTGTTTCCTACGAAAATGTGATAGTTTTTCGAATGTGTCACTTGAGCAATGAGTTGATTTGGATTTTGATTTTTGACCAATGATAAAATTTTAATTTCTTTTTGATAACTTCTTGGACGATTGATAGACATTGGATAGTCTAAATTTGGTTTTCTTTGTTGATTATTACTTTATTTGAGACCTTTCATTTTTGAGCACATGTCCATTTGGTCAACCTAGTTTTAACTTGGAAGGAATTTATTTGATTGAATGAATTGATGATTTGGAACTTTATTACTTATTTGATCATAATTTGAAGTTAATATGAGATATTATTTGAGAAAGAGGAAATGATTTGGGCAAATTTTGCAAGTTTGAAAGAAAAAAAAATGAAAAAAACAAAAGTGAGAAAAATGGGAAAAAAAAATTTGTTCATGTGGTGGGTTGAGATGGAGCGTAAAACGCACTCACTTATAAACACGTGACATGGCGAGATGGAGCGTAAAACGCACTCGCTGGTAAGATGGAGCATAAAATGCACTTACCGAAAGAAAAAAAAAAGAAGAAAAGTCTTTTGATCCTCTAGTGTTGATTACTTGTGTTAACTGAGATTTGTGTGAAAATAAGTGCTCGAGTTTCTCTTTTTCCTTCAAGGTTTTGATCTCATAAATTTTTCTGAGTTCTAATTGGTTTGATACATGTGGATTCACATACACACGAAGGGTAAAAAGTAAAGTAAGATTGATAAAAGAGCTTAAGTTCTAGATAATACATTGTTTTGACGTTTTTCAAGAGTTATTGTGTTGAATCTTTGAGATCAATGTTGAAGTTCATATTAATTTGTGGCTCAATTTTATCTAGATTGTTAATTGAATTTTTGTTTTGCCCGAGGACGAGCAAAAGATAAGTGTGGGGGAATTTGATGAGAATAAAATATGTTATATTTTTATCCCTTAATACTTTATCTTTTATATTTATTTTGTGCCTAAATACACTCACTATTCTTATATTTGTATTTTAGGTACAATTAACGGAGTCCGTAACTTTGGAAGTGCTTTGGAAGGGCAAAGTTGTAATAATGCACAAGTTATTCATGTGGACTTACATGGTATTTTTATATTCACGGATTCCTTTCCAAATTGGAAGAGATTTATGGGATTCCTAGCAGCTCAAGGATTCAACAATTGGAATCAAAACTAAATTTGGATTCAGCTTATTTTCTAACGCGATAAGGAAAATTCTTTACACGGCAATTATGGAAATTCAATCTTGGCAATCTGATTTCTTTAAGGAACATATAGAAGTAGATTCTAGAATATTAATTTTTAATACTAATGTAATTAGGATTTTATTTAGTTGGGATTTCAATTCCAATTTTAAGTTGGATTGTTATTGTTTTTATTATTATTAGGGTTATGGTTACTTTTGAGTAGTATAAATAAGGGGTCAAGGTTGATGTAATGGACACAACACTTCATTCAATAAATAAAAATATTTCTCTCTCTATTATTCTTTAGTGTTTTTCATAGCTATGAGTAGCTAAATTTCTGTTCTTGGATTAAGGTGACGGAAGCATCAGAAGTATTACCCTGTGAGATCTAATTAATTTTAATTGTTCAATTATTATTTTGAGTATTGATTATTCTTCTGTGCTTGAATTCTATGATTGATATATTTAATTGCTAGGATGCATACTAGTTTATTAAGTGTTGAAATCTACCGCTAAATTAGATATCAAATCCGTAATTGTTTGGTCACTCTAATTTGTGAAGCAACTAAGGTTAATAATTAACTACAGATCACGAGATTATTATATCTTAGGAAGAATATTCAACTAAATTAAATGCAACCGCTTGTGCTTGTGTTGTTTCGCTTTATCGGTTTTTCTAATTCTTAAAGCATCTACTAGATTAAACTTTTAGCGCTTGTCTAAAGTTGTTTAGTAGTTAGGGTTGTTTAGATCGCTTGTTTCTATCTAACTAAAATTAAGAAAAGACACGGAATAATTCAGAATGGTGAATTGATTCTAACGGTGAATATTCAAAATAATAATTGATTATGCTTGAGTCAATGATCAGTGTAAGTTTCTGAGGTGGAAGTTGATTTAATCCAAGGTTTGTTTTCTCTTATTTACTTTAATAAATTATTTTGCATTATTTTTAGTTTACTTTAATAATTACATTCAAAACCCCTTTTTCTGGTATACAAAATATAAAAATAGATTAATCATTCTCTGTGGGATCGACTATTGCTTGCACTACTACATAAATATTTTTCGCAGTAAGGTTTTATTTTTGGTTGCCTGCGACAGCACACCAGATACTCCAAGGGAAACTATTAGACTTTCATTCATTATTTTTCTACTTTCTGGAGAGAGGTTTTTCAATTTACTGTGGATTACTATCGTTTGATTGCTGGATTTTAATGTGGGTTTGAGCTTTACTTTGGATTTTTAATCAACAATTGGGTTTGATCATTCTATTCCTTCTTTATTCAATTGTTTGGTTATTTTTCCATGTGTTGTTTTGATCCCATAATGGCTTTTGGTTCAGTCATGAACTAATTTCCATTATGGGATTCTAACGGATTTTAATATGTAGTTTAGTTATAAGCTTGATTGTTGGATTGTTTTACATATCATAAGAAATCTCTATCATGGTTGTTTTGCATGTATGAATGTTTGATCACCATTTGTTTTCAGTGCTTGTATGGAATTGAAAAATAACATATGAGTATGGATTGTAATCATGATAGCTTGCGTATATGATGCTAATTTGGATAGCTTAATATTTTGTGAATCAGGTAGAAATATACTGCTTCACCGTAAGAGTCAAAATAAGGGCTTGTGCTTTAAATCATTATAATTGCAATTTCACATAGAAATATAGTGATTTTGGTTATAATGGTGATTACATGGTGTCTATTGATTATGGATATTATGTAAGTAGGTCATAATGCATTGACGAATGGTTATGTCTATATCAGTGCCCTTGACTACTTTTCTGTGATATGTGAAGTTTCTAGCAAGATGGTGGAAGTTAGATGAACTATTAAATGAAGTTAGAATCTCATTAATTCCAATTTTGATTTGTTTCATTATTATTTGCATCTTTAGTTGTTAATTGGTTTAGAATTAACTTTGACACCATAATCAAGTTTATTAGTTTAGGCAAATAAATATACTGATATAATTGATGCATTGTGATTTAGTTTAGCACTTTCTCTGTGGGACGATATTCTACTTCCTCTGTATTACTTGTTGACGCATGTATGCTTGCATGAGTTAGAGCTCTTTTGTTAAAGTCTAAAAAAGAGGCAATAACAATCTCAAAGGTTATAACGATTGATGATAGCTTGGAAAGTAAGCATATAAATTGTAAACAAGGTACGTCTCAAATGTGTCAATTCAATTCTCCACTAACACTGGTGAGTCACTATAGACTGGATGATTATCAAATAAATTCACTGATTTCAAATTTTCAAATGCAGGAATCACTGCGTGGCCATCATGGCACTTACCTTCCAATAGGATTAACAATATTACACTATTAACCCAAAAAAATAGGTACAATAGGTGATCAGCCTAAAATATCCGGTGTTATGCATAACCCTCAAACATTCAACTTGCTCGCATGTCGGTCCCCCGACAAAATAAAATTTTCCCATACTAAGAGGGTTGTTCATCTCTGCAAAGAGTCCGTACCAAAGCAATTGGTTTGGATCGCTTTCTAAATCATGGACATTGGTCTAGCCGAATCAAATGGCATCGACTCTCTTCGTAAACCATTCATACATAATTTGGATTCAAACGTTGTAATAACATGCATTGTAGCATAACTGGATATTTTGAACGATTATCAAATTATTTGCATAAACTTGGAATTCATACGATATATAAGCATTGCATGAAATGAGACTTCAATAAGATATTTGAATAAAATGGGAATACTTGCAATAATCTAGCATACTTGTTCAATACCAAATTAAACAAAAATTAGAAACTTGCTCAATAAATAAATTGAGTAAGGTTAAAGAAACTTGTATTCAATATATAGAAAGAATGAAGTTAGGGAACTTGCATAATATAACTTGAGTAGGGTAAGGAACTTGCCTCTTTCGTTGATTAAGCTTAACGTAAATAGCTCTTCAAGTATCATACACAATTTAATACATACCCACATACCAATTAGTCACGTAATGGATACCAAATACTAGTTTATACTACTCTAAAATGTTTCATTCTTATTAGGAATAGAATATTAAACAAGGTTATACACACTTGTTACGACATTACGAAGCTTGCACGTCCGTACGCCAACCTTGCCTACCCGAATGCCCAAGTGACACACACTTGCGTGTGCTTATTACACCAATTCAATTTATCTAATACCCATAGGTTAATGATGAGTATCATTATAATTCATAACATTCATGTTATAGAACTTAGAACACCATCTTATACTGTCGAAAGCATTACACATTGCATAGGCGCATACCCGACGCCCTCCGATTGCCTCTAAATGCACAACAATCCTAAAAATGGCCAATTTAGAATTTCATACAAATAGTAAATTTTAATTCTAATTAATTGAAGTTGTAGGTCTATCTCTAAGCTTTCCGGATCATCTTGAATCGCCCTAATCGGAGTCCGTATGAGAAAGTTATGACCATTTTCCTAACGGACGACGAAGTTGAGTCGGGCAGCGCGCGCGCGGGCGGGCGGGCGGCACCAGGCGCGCGCGGGGAGTGGCAGGCCATGGGCGCGGGAGCACCAAGGGTCGCGCGGGCGCGCCAGTGTGGCCAGACTTCGCGATTTTTTTGACCCTCCTTCACTCCAACCTTCTTAACTTCTTCTATAGACGTCCAAATGAGTCCATTTTGGACTCTATGGACTCTTAAGACTCTGAGCTACAACATTCCAGAGTATCTAAGACTTTCAAAAACATTAGCTAATTACTAAACTTGACCCAAACTCAAATTCATGCTCTGTTGTTTTGCTGTTCTTGACATGTTTGGATTCAAATCATCATAACTCCCTCATCCGTGAACGAAATGAGGTGATTCCAAAGCCTATGGCTTCGTAACTCAGTGTACTACAACTTCACATAAGAATCAGAATCTAACCAACAACACATTAGTACCAGAAATCGACACAAGGACTATTATTCAACTGTTCTTCATTTTCTAAACATATTTTACCAAAACTCTTACTACGAATTCATTTTAACACATTTTACTCCATTCTAACTGGGTTATTCTCATAACCCATGGAAGTATAACATTATATCATTAACTAAAATTATCAGACATGAAAAATAACTACAAGGGTCCTCTAAATTCGTCCATAACAGTCTATAGTCTATTTTTTGTCCATTCTCTTCCTCCTTATGCATTGGTACGGATTTTCTTTCATGTTTTTTCCACTTTGATGTTGTTAGGAAGGTTTTTAAGGTCTTAAGAACATCCTTAGTCATCCATGAACAACCAACAACAACCATAACAACAACAAACCCAATCATCAAGCAAACAAGTAAGAAAATAAGAAAAACTTGAAAACTTAGAAGAAGTGAGTTTGGACATACTATTTACCTCTTGGATTCTCCTTGTAGCTTGCTAAATGGTTGTTAGAGATATGCTAAAGCCTTCCTTCTACCTTCTTGAGTCTTCCCGTAGCCTCCCTTCAAGTTCTTCACTCCACCCACTTGCTTCTCTCTCTAGAATGGTGTCTCTCTCTAGTTTCTTCTTCCTCTCTTGCTTCTTCTCTTTCTTTTCTGCAGCAATTTCTTTCTTTCTCTCTTATATCCCATTAGCTCCCCCTCTCTCTCTATACTTAGAATGGACTGAAGTTTGAAATGGACAAGGAAGAGTGGAGTGGATGGAATGATATGGGAGGAAGTGAAGGAAATCTTGTTTCTCTTCTTTTTCTTTCTTACTCCCGTACTCTGTCTATTTGCTCTCCCTCTCTAAGAAAATCTGTTGAAATGAATATGCTATGGCTGGAAATGTTTGCCAAGTGAAGAAGTTTCTTGGTGTATTCAAGGCTTCTTGGAAGAGGGATGGAACATTTGGAAGCTCAAGACATTGGTCTAGCTTGGGAAATAAAATGGGAAACACTAAGTTGCTTGGGAGATGGAATGTTTGGCATGCTCCCCCTCTCTCCTTCCACCCGAGTAACCCCTTCCTTTAAACACCAAATTGCTGATTTTTCTACCTATTTCCCACATGGGTCATGGGTTAGGTCATGGGTCTGGGTCAAGTATTGGGTCATGGGTTTATGCCACCCTTACAAATAGATTGGGCTTCTCATTTAATTCTAACACTTGGAAAAATTATCTCTTCGCACACGCATAATAATAAATTTTATTAAAAGCGAAAAAGACGCAAAAATATTATGGCATGAATAGTGCCTCAGGAAATGTGCCCCGTGAATAGTGATTTTACGATTTTTCGCGAAATCAATTTATTCACTCCAACGACACAATACATAAAATTCAACACATACGCATATTCTAGGTTGTAACACAACCTTTATGCACATAACACAGAATAACATAAATAAAAATAAAAATTAATAAAAATCTATTTTATTCAATAAAATTCATAACCTCAAATTACAAGGTTATCCAGAATTCACGATCATTACATCTGAAGCTCAAGATATGGCCAAATTAAGCGAGCTGGTCCGAACAGGAATCTAATTCATGTGGGGGTTCGGATCAGTGCACTTTGACACATTGTTTGAAGGCCCAAATGAACTTGGATTTTTGCCTACCACACCATTCTGGAAAGCTTGAGACGTCCTCTACAAACTTTAAGAAGACCATATTCTCATTCAAAAATTCTAACATTATTAAAAACTTCATGGAAGCTTCAGAGGTCAAATCGCCGAAAAGCTGAAAATTACAATATATTCCAATTTGACTAAAAATGCATCCACATAGCTCCAAATTAACTAAAATACAATCAAATATTTTCCAAGTTTATTTCCTTCATGAAAACATAGAAATACATAAAAAGGAATAAAAAATACTCGAAAACTTATAAATCATCAAGTCAAAAGTACTCAATTTATGGGTATAAAAACCACTCATCATTAATATTATTTAGATGTTTGTTGTAGATAAATAGTACCGTGGTGCACCAAATACGGGTTTGAAGGTACCCAGATTTGGAGGCGTCATAGTGACCCATCAGAGTATGGAGGATCAGTATAAGGAGTTAGCTTATCAGTTGGAAGATGAGGTGAAAGTGCTAAAGGAACAATTGGAAGGGTATATGACTTCGGCTCAGCATGTGGGTCCACTACTTCATCAGTTAGTCGCCCGAAATACTGAACTAAGGGAAAAGAAGAAGCAGGCAGAGCTAGAGTTAGCATTTATGAGAGGAGAGCATGAGGCCATGACGGCCAAATTTGATCTGGAAATAGCACACAAGATCTGCATAGAGGAGGCATGGGTTCAGTCTGCCAAGAAGGAGAGGTCCTGGCTAGCCCAAACATGGGTAGAAGAGATGGAGAAGGTGTTCGAGGTCGCACGGGTGGCCAAAGAACAAAATACGGGATTTGCCACTTTCATGATGAAAGGCGAGGTAAATTACTGGTGGAAAGCAAACAAGGGCCGAGCTGAGGAGGGCGTAGTTCCGTGGGCTCGTTTCAAAGAGCTATTCTTCGAGAACTTCATCCTAGGAAGTATGCATGCGAGCATGGAGGTAAAATTCTTGAAACTCAAGCAAGGGAGTTTGTCGGTGGCAGAGTACGCAGCGAAGTTCAACAAATTGGCTAGGCTTGCTCCACCTTAGGTGGACACCGAAGTAAGAAGGGAGGAGATTCGAGCAAGTGTTGAAACCCTGGGTTTATAACAAGGTGGTCGTATTGTAAATGGACACATTTTCGACGTTACTGGAAAAGGCCATAATTACTGAATGAGGGAATGAGGCAATGTCAAAATACAACCAAGAACAAAGGAAGAAGAAAGGCCATGAGGGTCACAAAGAAGGAAGCAGTAGAGGGAATAATCCCTGATGAGTAGGTTTCATACCTTCGAACCGAGTATCTATTGATGTGGATTATTGTTTATTTCCATGGATTGTAGTTGCTTTTCATGCATTCTATGTGTTTTTGTAGGTTATATATGTTGGGAATTGGTTTGGCGAGAGTTGAGCAAAAACAACAGCAAAAGAATCAAGAATTGCAGAAAATGAGGGCAGCGCGGCCGCGCCCAATTTGTAATAGGGAGCAGCACAGTTGTTTGCCTAAATCTATACTAGCAAAAATACGCAAGTATACGCAGTCCACAAGTAATAAAGAGTAAGTAGAGTATCATTCCCGCGAGGAAAGTATGCAATTTATAATAATAAAAATCAGTTCTAAACTAACTCAATTAAATTAAACAAGAGATCAATTGTGTGTTGGTTTGAGAATTTTAATAAAACTAAGTAAATAAATTTCGAGAACAGATATTATTGGAAACTTAAGATTACAATTTCACTCATTGCTTCATTTAAATCTATATACTTCCCGTTAAATTATGATAAGTAATTCAGATTGTTAATCAGGAACTCATCAATATCTAAAATCACTTCTCAGTGTATCATAGACAAATCAACTCAAATCTACAAATGTTAGAATTAAGTTGAACACCCTAGATAACTAATTCACTATATCTCTATGTGAATTATAATTAAAAAGGATTTAAAGCACAGGTTCCTTATCAGATTACATGCGGTGTGTAGGTATATCTCTATCCTAAACACATATTATGAGTCCTAAACGTAAGTAGAAAACATAACCACATGCTAATATGATCAGATCTTAACCTATAATCCATCTCTCAATTTCATAAAGATTATCACGGTAATTACTGGCCAGGTAATTAAACAATTAAGCTCAACTCATATTAGACAATCTAAAAAATAAATATCAATAATTAACCAGAAAGCATATTAGTTAAAAACTACACAATAAGATCCATTGCAATCTTACACGAAAATTAGTTCATAGCTAAACCGAAATCCATAATCCACAAATTAAATAGCATTCAGAATTACAGACTAAGAGATAAAGAAGAGAATAAAACTCTGATTGTAGCCTCCAATCTCTCCTTAGCTCCTACAATAACTCCTACGTGCTATCCAAATTGCTTCAAGTCTCCAATTGATTACAAATTAAGATTATGTCTCTCAATTCATAGATAAAATAACAACTACTGAAAAACTAGCTATTTATAATACCTACTAAACGTCCAAAACCAAATAGAAGAAATAAGTTTGATTATAACTCAAATTCTGGTCCAAAACTAAAAAGTCAAACTTCTGCCTTTGGTCAACTCCCGACCTAGCGCGGCCGCGCTAGGACCCAGCACAAATCCGACGCACACGCGCCATTCTTCAGCAGAGCCCAACTCTGGCGCCTAGCGCGCGCGCTACTTCTCTTCACAAAATTGGCGCGGTCGCGCGACTATGTCCTAGCATCCTTGACTTTTGCTTCTTCAGTGCTCAATTCCCATCAACTTTGCTCAATTCCCATCAACTTTGGTTCCAAATGCATAATACCTACACAAACATAGAAAACACATGAAAAGTAACTAAAACTCAAGGATTAAAACAATAATGCAGTCAATTGGTATCCAATTCGTAGGTATGAAACCTACTCATCAAATACCCCCAAACTTAAACTATTGCTTGTCCCCAAGCAATGTAACACAATGCAAAATAACAAAACACAATGAATGCAAACTAAAAACTATCAATCCTATGAATCCAACCAATAGGTAGTTAGCAAATCATTCCAAGCCTCAGAAATATCATCAATGAAACTCAACAGCAAATCAAATCAATATGAAATACTAATCCCAACCAATCAGATAAATCAAACCTGTCATCACCCAAGTTGTGTGTGTATGGTCCTTAATCATTAAACCCAACTACAATTCAAGTTTAGTTACATAAGCAAATTTCTAACAAGAATATCTCAATTCTCATTCAATTGCAGTAACAATGACAAATCCAGCTAAAATAGAGCAAATACTAAGTATAAAGGCAAGCTGAGGTTTATTTCTACTCTAATCCTTCCACGAGTGCGTTTTACGCTCCATCTCGTGTTTATGCTTTATAGTGCAATGCCAGACTCTCTTAGGCTTTTCAGAGTCACCAATGTAGCGAGTTTTCAATCAATGACTCCCAAACCAGACGGTTTTAAGGCACTAGGTGTTGAGACACCCCTAATGATCTAATTACCCGAATGACAAAGGCCACAGAGTCCAACTATTCAAAGCATTTATTCATCATCTTTTTTTTCTTTTTGGTTTTTTTTTGGTTTTTTTTATATTTAAATACTACCTCATAGATACCCCTAAACTTTAGCTTTTACCTAACTCTCACCTTCATTGTCAAGTCATTGTTTTTTTTTCTTTTATTTCCAAGAATATCCCAAATTAGAAAAATGATTATATAACCCTTGGACTATAGCTGAGCAAAACAATCAATTTAGGTGCTAACCGGTAACTTAAGTTTCAGACATGCATAACTATCCTCATGATCAGAACTATGACTCAAATATTAACTATCAATGTTGTTTAAATTAACAAATAAACATAACTTCATCATTGGCCTAGTCAATAGCATACTACTCATCAATTGGATTCATGCAATACTAACTAAATGCAAACACATACTAAATGACATGCACAACTAACATAGCTTTAAACTAACATGCTAACTCAACTTAGACAAAAACACATAAAACTAAACCCCTCCCCAAACTCATGATAGATAATGCCCTCATTGTAAATATTAAAGCACAGGAGGAAAGAAAGAAACTCCCCTAAGTAGCAGCATCATCATCTCCCGCACTAGGCTCGGGAGGAGTATCAGGTGGTGGGTATGAACTTGTGGAACCAAAGATTGGAAACTGAACCTGCACATCCAACTGACCGAAAGCCTGTGTCAATGCTCCAGAAAAGTTAGTAGAATAAGCTCAAAAATTGGCATGTAAAGAATCCATCCTCCTGTGAAGACGATGCATATCCCTCTCCTAGTGTGCGTACATAGTAGGCATTACTGGTACTGAAGCCTCTGCTTCTTCTTCTTCTTCTTCCTCATTTCCCTGAATAAAACCCAGTTCTCTAGGATGAGACTCGCTACCATCCCATACTACATACCTCCTGATGTGATTATGATCAATATCCTTTATTGGTAGCAATAGAGTCTTGTTCTCCCACGTAACCCCAACTGCTAGACAAAGATGACTAACAATCGAAGCATGTAAGATTCCTCTAGAGGTACTCCCTCGCATGGATCGTAGCATTGATGAGTAAATGAGGGCTCCCACATCAAATGATTTGCCCTTGAGAATCCCAAATAGCAGTATAGCTCGTTCTTTTGTAACATCATTCTGATACCTCGTAGGAAGCATACTCGCACATATGAAGCTATACCACGCCTTGGCGTAACGATTTAGAGCAGTGTATGGGAAGTGGAGTTTCTGGGTAGTTCCAACTTTGGTAGTCCACTGTGTACCTGGCTTGCACATCACTGAAACTAGCATATCCAAATCAATATCAGAACTCTTGTAGGCCAACCAGTCGGAACCATCTTTAGGGAATGTTGGCAGTCTATACAAATTATTGATGGCTTTCTTATCATATCTCACTTCCATGCCCCGGACATAAGATATGTCGTTCTGTGTTTCACGTGCATTGGCATAAAATTCACGAACAATCGCCATCGATGCTGGCATAGGTGATTCAACAAATAATGCCCATCTATGCTCGATAATCTGTCTCTTAATCATCCCATCTTCATTATTAGGCTTCAACCCTCTTTCCACAACAAATTTTTTTCCAAGCCAGACATCCAAATAATTATGTTGAGCCGAAAGATTCATGAACCGATGAGTGTCCAACACATCCCTAGCCTCTATTTCCTCATCACTACTACTCGATGAGGACACCACACGAGCTCTCTTTGATGCCATTAAAATATTTCTCACAATGTAAAAGCTCAGCAAATACCACAGAAATCTAACAATGTAACCCAATACAGCAATCCCAAGTACTAGCAATCTTCACTATACTGCAATTATATAAATAACCCAATTTAGCAGAAAGCAGTTGAAAAGAGAATACCAATACTTGGAACGTGGTCAAAGAAATCCCAATCGTGCACCAATTCTCCTGAACGGTAGTGTCGGAATGTGCGAATAGTGGTAGAGAGGTTGAGGTTATAAAGATAACTGACAGAAATTGTGGGGGGGGGGGGAGAAGTTAGGGTTTGGAAGATGATAGAAAAGGGTTATGATGAAGAATTAATGGGTGAATGGGTATAGGATTAGGAAGAATGTTAGGGTTTGATTGGATTTGAATGTATGAAATTTGGTTTGGATTAGAAATAAGAGAGTGGGGGAAGAAATTCGAATTTTGATTAGAATGGGAGTGAAGGTTCGAATTCCTGGTAAGGAGTAATAAGTAGGGCACAATCGGGTCGGGTCAAAACAATTTAGTATCCGTGTCCAGGTCGCGGCGCGCCCGCGCAGATTAGCAGTTCAAAAACGGCGCGCCCGGGCCGAAGTGGTAGAGAGCCAAAAATTTCTTCTGGTAGACCGCGCGCCCACGCCGTTCTGCCTTGTAATCCTTGCGCGGTCGCGCTGCCCTGTATCTTGCTTTTGTTATTCTTTTTCCTCCTGGCTTCATGACTACTAATTTGACAAAATGCAACCTGCAAAGGCAACGTTCACATATTATACTCCTAAAACAGTAATTTAACTACCCTAACTCCTATTAAAAACATAAAATAAATAATAAATGGGTTGCCTCCCATTGAGCGCTTGATTTTAAGTTTTTCAACCTGACTACTCCCTGTTTCATTCCAGATTAGAGAGAATAACTGAGGATTTCTGGCGATCGTAGTCACCACCCCAATAATGCTTTAAGCGCTGTCCATTGACTTTGAATGGCTCGTCCGACACAGTCGTAGCTATCTCGACTGCACCATATGGGAAGACTTATTGTATAATGTATGGGCCCGACCATCTTGATTTTAGCTTCCCAGGAAACAATCTCAGTCTAGAATTGTATAGCAACACTGCTTGCCCCGGTTCAAACTTTCTTTGTATGATCTTTTGATCGTGCCATTTTTTAGTTTTCTCTTTGTAGATTCTTGCATTCTCATAGGCTTGCAAGCGGAATTCATCTAGTTCATTAACCTGTAACAGCCTCTTTTCGCCTGCAGCTTGTAGATCAAAATTCAATTTCCTGATAGCCCAATATGCTTTATGCTCAAGTTCAACTGGGAGATGACATGCTTTACCGTACACAAGCTGGTATGGAGACATCCCAATCGGAGTTTTAAACGCAGTCCGGTAAGCCCAAAGAACGTCATCTAACTTTAATGACCAATCCTTCTGATTTGGATTTACCACCTTCTCAAGAATCCGTTTCACCTCTCTGTTTGAAACTTCTGCCTGACCACTTGTTTGGGGATGGTAAGCGGTTGCAATTCTATGCTTAACTCCATATTTGGACAAGAGATATGTGAAAGATTTGTTGCAAAAATGGTTCCCTTCGTCACTAATGATTGCCCTCGGTGTGCCAAATCTCGTAAATATGTTTTTCTGGAGAAATTTCAACACCACCTTGGCATCATTTGTTGGTAGTGCAACTGCTTCTACCCATTTCAACACGTAATCCACTGCCAGTAGAATGTATTCATTGCTAAAGGATTTTGGGAAAGGACCCATGAAATTAATACCCCAAACATCAAAAAATTTAACTTCTAAGATCATGTTTAAGGGCATCTCATTACGTTTAGATATGTTACCCATCCTTTGGCATCTATCACATCTTTGTACGAATTGATGGGCATCCTTGAACAATGTTGGCCAGTAAAATCCTGCTTGTAAAACCTTGGCCGCTGTTTTCTCACCTCCATAGTGTCCTCCATATAACGAGTCATGACAATGATGTAAGATGTTATCTGTTTCGCATTGAGGGATACACCGTCGTATAATCTGATTTGTGCACTGTTTGAATAGAAACGACTCATCCCATATGTACCTCTTAACATCATGTAAGAACTTCTTCTGCTGATTTGTCAAATCTAGGGGATAGACGTTGCTCACTAAATAATTGACAAAATCTGCGTACCATGGAATCTTTGAGTTTATCACCAACAAACGTTCATCCGGGAAGTATTCATTGATCACTGTTTTATCGTTCTTTGCATGTTCCTCGTTCTCCAACCTCGATAGATGATCCGCCACTTGATTTTCCGTCCCCTTCCTATCCCGGATTTCCAAGTCAAATTCCTGGAGTAGAAGTATCCATCTAATTAGCCTCGGCTTCGCATCTTTCTTCGAAATCAGATATCGTATAGCTGAGTGATCCATGAACACCACCACTTTCGTTCCGATTAAGTATGAGCGAAATTTATCAAAAGTATACACTACCGCTAGTAACTCCTTCTCGGTAGTCGTATAGTTGAGTTGGGCATCGGACAATGTTTTGCTAGCATAATAAATGGCGTGAAAAGCCTTTTCCTTTCGTTGACCTAGAACAGCCCCAATTGCATAGTCACTAGCATCACACATTAACTCGAATGACATTGACTAATCAAGTGCTACTATCACATGCGTTGTGGTCAATTTCTTCTTCAACACCTCAAAAGCCATCAAACATTCATTGTCAAACTTGAATGGAACATCTTTCTCCAATAGACTACATAAAGGCTTAGAGATTTTAGAAAAGTCCTTCATGAATCTCCTATAAAACCCGGCGTGTCCCAAGAAGCTTCGTATCCCCTTAACTGTAGTTGGTGGAGGTAGATTTTCAATTGTCTCCAGTTTAGTTCGATCTACCTCTAACCCTTTTGACAACACCTTATGCCCAAGAATGATCCCCTCTTGAACCACAAAGTGGCATTTTTCCCAATTGCGCATCTTTTCAAAACCAGGACCAGATTTTCCAAACAACTATCAAAGGAATCACCAAACACTGAAAAATTGTCCATGAATACCTCCATATTGCGTTCGACTATATCTGAGAAAATAGCTATCATACATCTTTGGAACGTCGCTGGTGTATTACATAATCCAAAAGACATCCTCTTAAAAGCGAAAGTACCATAAGGACAAGTGAAGGTAGTCTTTTCCTGATCTTCGGGGGCAATCACTATCTAATTATATCCTGAATAGCCATCCAACAAGCAATAAAACTCGTGTCCAGCCAGTCTATCTAACATCTGATCAATGAAGGGTAGAGGAAAGTGATCCTTGCGGGTTGCTTTGTTTAGTTTTTTGTAATCCATACAAACCTTTCATCCGGTCACTGTCCTTGTCGGTATCAATTAATTATTTTCATTCTCCACAACCGTCATACCACCCTTTTTAGGCACGCACTGTACTAGACTCACCCAACTACTATCAGAGATGGGGTAAATGATACCTGTATCAAGCCGCTTCAAAATTTCCTTTTTTACCACGTCTTTCATGATTGGGGGTTCAGCCTCCTTTGTTGCTCAATTATTGGTTTGGCATCGTCTTCCAAAAGGATCTTATGCATACAAAATGAGGGGCTAATTCCTTTAATGTCCGCGATGGTCCAACCAATTACCGATTTGTACTCTCGGAGAACTCGTATTAACTTACTTTCCTGCAATTCGTTAAGTACAGATGTAATGATAACAGGCAAAATAGATGATTCACCCAAATAAGCATACGTGAGATGATTAGGTAGTGGTTTAAGCTTAAGTGTTGGGGGTATTTCTAGAGATGGCTTCAATCGCTCAAAGGGTTGCTCTGTGCTTTTCAATGGTTCGAACGGGATTTTTAATCGGTGTACCCTAGGCAATGCATCCAACCTCTGAAGATAATCAATAATCTCAGCATCATCTAAATCATCCTCCCCTGACAAGGTAGTCTCCAATGGATCCCTAATCATCAGCTTCAAAAATTTATCATCCACGAATTTTTTCACTATATCCATTCTGAAACACTCCTCTTCGTCTGTAGGAAACCTCATAACCTTAAACACATTGAACTTCACTTCTTGGTCTTGAACCCTCATACTTAATTCTCCTTTCTGCACGTCAATGAGTGTTCTACCGGTTGCTAAGAATGGTCTCCCAAGTATGATAGGAATGTCCTTGTCTTCTTCGTAATCCAATATGATGAAATCAGCTGAAAATATGAACTTATCAACTTTAACAAGTATGTCCTCCACAATTCCTCTCGGGTATGTAACAAACCTATCTGCTAGCTGAAGAGAGATGTTTGTAGGTTTCGGTGCAGGTAAACCCAACTGAGAGTATATTGATAATGGCATAAGATTGATACTAGCTCCCAAATCACATAAACATTTGTTAAATGACAAGTTACCAATAGTGCAATGAATAGTAAAGCTGCCAGGATCTTTCAACTTTGGTGGTAATTTCTTTTGGAGCATAACACTACATTCTTCAGTCAATGCTATTGTTTCAAAGTCCTCCAGCTTTTTCTTCCTTGACAAGATTCCCTTCATAAACTTAGCGTAACTCGGCATCTGCTCTAAAGCCTCCGCAAATGGTATGTTAATTTGTAACTTTCTAAAAATTTCGAGGAACTTGGAGAATTGCTTATCTTTCTTCTATTTCTGAAGTCTCCGTGGATATGGAACTGGGGGATATATCATTGGTGGTGTTGTTTGTTCCTTTTCTTTTTCTTTTTGCTCAATTTCAGACTTCTTTCCTTACTCCTTTGAAAGTTCTGTCGTTTCAATTTCTGGTGGGCTGCGCGCCCACGCTGCGTCCCCATGTAATTCAGGCACGACCGCGCCTGTTGGCAGTAACTATTTTCCACTTCTCAAAGTGACAGCTTGACATTGTTCCTTCCCATCTCTTTTCGAATTAACTTCAGTATCACTTGGGAATGCTCCTTGGGGTCGACTATTCAAAACATGAGCTAACTGTCCCAACTGATTCTCTAGATTTCTAATCAACACCGCCTGGCTTTTCACATTCATATCTACTTGGTTTAACAGCTTATCCTGATCATTCATTCTCCTCTCAGAAGCTGTAATAAATTTTGTCAAGCAGTCCTCCAAACTTGGTTTCTTCTCTGCCTGTTGTGGGACTTGATTTTGAAAACCTATGGGATTATGTGGCCTTGGAGCTTGATTTTGAGCCTGTGTATTGTTGCTCCAAGAGAAACCCGGATGATTTCTCCACTCTGGATTGTAAGTGTTTTGGTAAGGGTTTGGTGGTCGTTGGTAGCTACCCATAAACTGCATTGCTTCAGGATTAATGGGACAATAATCTGTATGATGTGATCCCGCGCATAGCTCACAAACATAAGCAACTTGTTGAGTTTTTGACTCTGCTATAGTATCGATCTTCTTAGACATAGCTGCCATCTGAGCTGCTAATGCTGTGACTGCGTCAACCTCTAATACCCCGGCTACCTTTTGTTGATTCATTCTGGAAGTTGGCCATTGATAATTGTTAGCAGCCATTGTCTCTAATAGTTCATAAGCCTCATCAAACTTTTTATCCATAAGTGCTCCTCCCGCGGCTGCATCTATGCTGGATCGAGTATTACCACTTAACCCATTGTAGAATGTCTGAACCTGTAGCCACTTAGGTAGTCCATGGTGTGGGCATCTTCTCAATAAGTCCTTGAACCTCTCCCAAGTCTCATACAGTGACTCGCCATGTTGTTGCTCATAAGTAGAAATATCGTTCCTCAATTTGGCAGTTTTAGCCAGCGGAAAGAATTTTGCAAGAAATTTCTGAGCTAACTCATCCCAAGTCGTGATGGATCCCGGCGATAGCGAGTGCAACCAAGTCTTTGCTTTATCCTTCAGTGTGAATGAAAATAGACGTAGTCTGACCGCATCATCCGAAACGTTGTGATATTTGAATGTATCACAAATCTCAAGGAAGCTCACCTAATGTTCATTCGGATCATCAGTGGCCAATTCCCCAAACTGCATCGAATTCTGGATCATCTGAATTATTCCCGGTTTAATCTTAAAAGTGTTTGTAGTGATAGTTGGCCTCGTGATGCTTGACTTGATCTTATCTATCTTAGGCATGACATATTCCCTCAATGATATCTGCTCTTCGTTATCCATGTTCACTTTCTCAATTGTCTCTTTGCAGAATTTCCTCAACTGGCATAACTTGTTTTCAAGATCGTCCTCACACTGCACAAGTTTCGGTTGTTTTGATCTAGTTTGCATAAACGAACCAGAATCACTTGAAAAAGAAAATAAAAGAAAAAATAAAAGTGAATGTTGTTTAACTAAAATTGAATCAATTAAACTGATAATTAAAAATTATAAACACAAATATTTCCCCTGCAACGGCGCCAAAAACTTGTTTGCCTAAATCTATACTAGCAAAAATACGCAAGTATATGCAGTCCAAAAGTAATAAAGAGTAAGTAGAGTATCCTTCCCATGAGGAAAGTATGCAATTTATAATAATAAAAATTAGTTCTAAACTAACTCAATTAAATTAAACAAGAGATCAATTGTGTGTTAGTTTGAGAATTTTAATAAAACTAAGTAAATAAATTTCGAAAACAAATATTATTGGAAACTTAAGATTATAATTTCACTTATTGCTTCATTTAAATCTATATAATTCCTGTTAAATTATGATAAGTAATTCAGATTGTTAATCAGGAACTCATCAATATCTAAAACCACTTCTCAGTGTATCATAGACAAATCAACTCAAATCTACAAAGGTTAGAATTAAGTTCAACACTCTAGATAACCAATTCACTATATCTCTATGTGAATTACAATTAAAAAGGATTTAAAGCTCAAGTTCCTTATCAGATTATATGCGGTGTGTAGGTATATCTCTATCCTAAACACAAATTATGAGTCCTAAACGTAAGTAGAAAACATAATCACATGCTAATATGATCAGATCTTAACCTATAATCTATCTCTCAATTTCATATAGATTATCACGGTAATTACTGGCCAGGTAATTAAACAATTAAGCTCAACTCATATTAGACAATCTGAAAAATAAATATCAATAATTAAACAGGAAGCATATTAGATAAAAACTACACAATAAGATCCATTGCAATCTTAAATGAAAATTAGTTCATAGCTAAACCGAAATCCATAATCCACAAATTAAATAGCATTCAGAATTACAAACTAAGAGATAAAGAAGAGAATAAAACTCTGATTGTAGCCTCCAATCTCTCCTTACCTCCTACAATAACTCCTACGTGCTATCCAAATTGCTTCAAGTCTCCAATTGACTACAAATTAAGATTATGTCTCTCAATTCATAGATAAAATAACAACTACTGAAAACTAGCTATTTATAATACCTACTAAACGTCCAAAACCAAATAGAAGAAATAAGTTTGATTACAACTCAAATTCTGGTCCAAAACTAAAAAGTCAAACTTCTGCCTTTGGTCAACTACCGACCTAGCGTGGCCGCGCTAGGACCCAGCACAAATCTGACGTGCCCGCACTGTTCTTCAGCAGAGCCCAACTCTGGCGCCTAGCGTGCGCTACTTCTCCTCATAAAATTGGCGCGGTCGCGCGGCTATGTCCCAGCAACCTTGACTTTTGCTTCTTCAGTGCTCAATTCCCATCAACTTTGGTTCCAAATGCATAATACCTACACAAACACATGAAAAGTAACTAAAACTCAAGGATTAAAACAATAATGCAGTCAATTGGTATCCAATTCGTAGGTACGAAACCTACTCATCAGCAGTCGCGCCTGTCTCCAGAGTTGAATTTCTTCTTTCTGCCAGTGTAGTGCGACCGCGCCCTATTCAAGGCTATTTTAAGCGCGGCCGCGCCTGTTCGGGAGTTAACCAGAGTTGACTTTTTGGCTTAAGTTGAGCAACTGATGTGTAATTTATTTCCAGGATTTTTATTAGATGCTATAAATAGATGTTTTAAGTTATTATTGAGGGTTGTTGAAATTATTAGAAGAAAACCCTAGTTTTGAAAGCCAATTTTGGAGACTTGAAGCAACTTGATAGCAAGAGAGATTTAGCGCAGGAGCTAAGGAGAGATCCAAGGATTGTATCAACAGTTTTTATTCTCTTCTCTATCTTCTACTTTTGTATCTTGAATGCTATTTGAATTGTGGATGATGGATTTTAGTTTAATTATGAACTAAATCTCTTTTTAAGATTACAACGGATCTTATTGTGTAGCTTTGATTGACATGCTTCCTGGATGACTATTGTTAACTATTATCGGATTGTCTATTATGGTTTGCACCTTCTTACTTAATTATTTGGTTAGTAATTACCGTGATAATCTATATGAACTCGAGAGATGGATTATAGGTTTAGATCTGATCATAATAGCATGTGATTGTGATTTCTGCATGTCAATGGAATTCATGATTTATGTTTAGGATAGAGATATACCTACACACCATATGTAATCTGATAGGGAACCTGTGTGTTAAACCCTTTTTAATTGTAATTCACATAGAGATATAGTAAATTAGTTAATTAGGGTGTTCATCTTAATTCTATCATCTGTGGATTTAAGTTGATTTGTTTATGGTACATTAAGATATGGTCATCAATATTAATGAGTTCTCGATTAACAATCTGGAATAACTAGTATAATTTGACAGGAAGTGTATTGATCAAAGTGAAACAATACGTGAAGTTGTAGTCTTAAGTCTTTAAAATCTGTTTTCAAATTTGTGGTAGTTAGTTTTAGTTAAATTAATTATTTACTTTTCAAAATTCCTAAATCTTTATTTGATTATTTAATAAAATTGGATTAATACAAAATTGATAGTTGTTATTATAAATTATAGTTTTTCTATATGGGAACGATACTCTACTTATGTGACACCCCCAAATTCAGGTACCAATACCTCGAATCTGGTGCTCACGATAATATACATCCATACACCTCTAAACAACATAAATCAACTAATACGGAATAAATAAATATATGTTGTTCATTACAAAAGGTTTACTACGGTCCCAAGGTCTATAACCTTAAATGAATACATCGCAGAATACAATAATAATACAAAACGATTCCACGATTACATAATAAGATAGTACATATAACTATTCCTTAAGCTTTCCTTTGCCTTTGTCCGCTTTGGAACTCCTCGGCTTAACTGCAATAGGTTCATGATATAGCAAGAGTGAGAAACTACTTTGCTCAGCAAGTTTAAAATGAATAAGAAAGATATATCATGAATGAATGAGAATAATAATCGCATAGTTCAATAATTTAAGAACATTGAAGAAATAGCTGTCAATATAATCAAAGTTTAAAAGAGATGATGAATATTGATTATTTACTGCTGAGTGGTCCAATAGACTATGAACTATTTGACCAAAGGATCAGTCATTCAACTAACCCTTTTAAACGCCTGGCCCGTCAGTATTACTCGAGGGGATCAGCCTCTCGTACCCTATGTATATGCATAACATTTAACTCTGACAGCATCGAATAACCGACACATTAAAATCCCCTAAATAAGGGTTGCTCTCTCAGTCCAAGAATCCGTACCAACAATCGGTTTGGATAGCTTTTAAAATAATAACCTGTACGTGTCTAGCCGAAACAAGTGGCGTAGACTATTCCCTTAAACAGTTCATAAATGAAGAACTTATGTTTCATAGTCCAACAACAGATATCGAATTCAAATGCACAATGTACAAATATCAATAATTATTCCTGATGTGGAGTAATTAACAATAATTAAACCACTAACCATAATTGAAAAATGATAACTCGAGTTGAGTTAGGAAACTTGCAATAATATATAATACTTGCTCAAATATAAATTGAGTTAAGTTAAGAAACTTGTAATAATATAGAATGATTGCTCAATTAATAAACAACTCGCACAATAACAAAAGTTATACGGTTGAGGAAACTGGCTCAATAAATAAATTGAGTTAGGATAGGAAACTTGCCCAACACAAGGGTTAGACAAGGGTTAAGAAAGAACTTGCATTCAATATATAAAAGAATGAAGTTAAGGAACTTACCCAACACAAGGGTTAGACAAGCGTTAGGAAACTTGCCTGAAGCGCAGCTACAATAATACAACACACGTTCCTTAATATCCTACACAATTAAGTACATATTTACATAACAATTAGTCACATTCCAAATAATGGTTCAAAACGGATGCTGCATCATTAAAACACATTGATTGCCCTACGACTACCAAGCATAAATTGAAATCAAGTTAGTCAATTTACGCCTTAAGACAACATCACTTAGGTTGACACTTAATAAATAATTAAGCAATTAAGGTTGAGCTTTAATAAGGTATAAATAACTAACTTGTTCAATCATTTAGGATAGAAATACAAGTATTGGACCCGCTGAAAAGAGTTCATTAGGTCCGACCCGACCCGATCCGGTCTGACCGACATGACCCAGGCCGGATACGGCACTAGCGCTGCAGTGCCAAGCCTAAGCACTGGACCTCACGCTGCGGCGTGAGTCCCGTGTTTTCTCCATGGCAGGGCTTCACGCTGCGGCGTGAGCCTTAGAGCTTGGGCCTCACACTGCGGCGTGAGTCCCGATCCTTTCCCATATTTCCCTCGCTGCAGCGTGAGCTGCAGGGCTTATGAGTGGCGCTGCGGCGCCATTCTGCAGTAGCCGGATTCTGGGTTTGTTCCCAGTTCGCGACTCCGACCTCCGGCCACTCTAACCTCCATAACTCCTTCAATACACAAGCAAATTGGTCCATTCCGGACTCTATGGACTCTTAACTCATGGGGCTACAACATATCAAAAATACAGAGCTACCCATTAACATTAACATGGTCAAATCTTAAGCCAAAGTGTAAAGTTCATACTCTGTTCTTCGAGTTCTTGACAAGTTTTACAAAAATCATTACTACGAACTCGTTTTAACTCCTTTTTACTCCATTCCAACTGGGTTAGCTTCGTAACCCATGGAACTACAATACTATAGCAACAAATAAAATTAACAAACAAGAAATCATAGCTCTATAACCCTCTAAAAAGTCCGAATGTTCAAGTTCATGTCCAAAGTCCATTGTTCTTGCTCCATTAAGCCAAGGTTAGGATTTCTTGCGTTTTTGTTCCACTTTGATGTTATTAATGGCTTATATAGTCTCTTTAACAACATTTACAAACAATCACAATAAAAAAATACCAAGAATCGCCATAAATCCGACCCACAAGCTTAAGAGCTCAAAACTAAGAAAACCTTGAAAAACTTAACAAGAAATCGAATGGAAAGGATTTGGTTGGTGTTTACCTCTGTAAATCCTTCCTAGATAATTAAGAAGCTTATTAGGCTTGCTTGGCTTGAGTTCCTTTTGCTTGGATTCTTTTCTTTCTCTTCCTCTCCACCCGTGACTCCTTCTTTTTCTTCGCTGGCATTCTCCTTCGCTGGCGTTTCTTCTCTTCCTTCTCCCTGTAACTCTCTCTCTTTCTCTATCAGCTGAAGCAACTTGGAATGGAAGAGCAAGGGAAATGGAATGGTTTGAATGATTTGGGAGAAGTGGAGTAATTTTGGGAGGAAATGGGTTTGAGGCTTAAGGTGGCGCCGGCAACTCCCCCCACCCTCTCATTTCCTAGCATTTGATTGGTTGAAAGTGGTTTGGTGGTTCTCACTTGGAGTAACAAGCCAAAATAAATACCCAATACAACAAAAATATATCCAAAAACTCCCACTTTTGTACCCAATTTGCTAAATAACTCTACCCATAATTAAAATGGGTATTACCATAAATATTAAGATGAGTAAAAATAATTATTATCGGATTTGTCCATTTATTCAGAACACCCATATTATACATTTCGGATACGGATAAAATCACGTATCAGCTCAAATAAAATTTACGACACTTGGAAAAATTATTTGTACGCATACACGTATTTACAAAATTATTCAACATCGAAAAAGACACAAAAATGTTATGGCGTGAATAGTGCCTCGGGAAACGTGTCCCGTGAATAGTGATTTAGCGACGCTATGCGAAATTAATTATTCACTTAAACAAAACTATAACATGTAAAATTTCATGCATTCACATAATCTAGGTTGTCAGACAACCTTTAAACATGCAACACAAAAATAATATTAATAAAATATAATATATTCATTAATATTCAAAAATTCGAATTGCAAGGTAAATCTAGAATTCCCGGTCGTTACATCCTCCCCTCCTTATAAGAATTATGTCCCCAGAATTTCAACCTAGGGGCGGAAACACTTAACATGGGTTCACTCAAAAAGATGCGGATAATTCTTCCTCATCTTCTCTTCTAGCTCCCACGTGGCTTCTTCAGTTGCGTGGTTCCTCCAAAGTACTTTGACCGAATGGATGACCTTATTTCTTAACGTCTGCTCTTTCCTATCTAATATCGGGACATGAATCTCTTCATATGACAAGTCTTTCTCAACTTGAATCGGTTCATAGGATATCACATGCTTGTAGTCGGGTTTATATGGCCGCAACACCGAAACGTGGAACACATTATGAATGTGCTCAAGTTCAGGAGGTAGAGCTACCTCGTACGCCACCTCACCTACCTTATTTAAAACTTCAAAAGGTCCTACGAACCTGGGACTCAATTTCCCCTTCTTTCCAAATCTGATCTTCCCCTTCCAGGGAGATACCTTCAAAAACACAAAGCTGCCAACTTCAAAGTCTCATTTCTGACGATGCAAATTGGCATATTTCTTTTGTCGATCCTGAGCCGCTACCAATCGAGCTCTTATCACCTTGACGACATCCACGGTCTGCTGCACCATTTCAGGTCCCAACAGTCTCCATTCACCAACTTCATCCCAACACAGAGGTGTTCGACACTTCCTTCCGTATAATGCTTCATATGGCGGCATGCCAATACTTGCATGATAACTATTATTATAGGCAAACTCCACCAGTGGTAGGTGATCGTCCCAGCTGCCTTTAAAATCCATCACACATTCTCTAAGCATGTCCTCTAGCGTCTGAATCGTTCGTTCGCTTTGCCCATCCGTTTGAGGATGATATGCCGTACTCAACCTCAACTGAGTTCCTAACCTTTCTTGTAAGCTCTTCCAAAAATTTGACGTGAAACGCGGATCTCTGTCAGATACAATAGATACCGGCACTCCATGTCGTGACACAATCTCTTTCACATATAACTTTGCTAGCTGCTCCAGATTATACCTTATCTTGATAGGTAAAAAATGTGCAGATTTAGTTAAACAAAATCACACAAAAAATGACGCTAAAATTTGTCACATAAAATTCATTTTTCATCACTAAAACATTTAGTGACAATTGTTAATCGTCACAGAGACCGTCACCGTATGAGCGTGGTATTAGGTTTATTTGACAATATTTGATGTCGTCACTAAATGTTTTAACTTATGGTGACGATCTACATCATTGTCACTATAATTAATTACTTTTAGTGACGTTAATAGCGTCACTATTTGAATGAAACTTTCGTCACTCTATATTATGTTTCGTCATCAAAACTTGGTGCATTAAATGACAAAAATCATTTTTCGTCATTAAATGATATTGTTTTAGTGACGAAAATATGTTACTCTATTTAAATCATCTAATTTTAATGACGACAATATTGTCATATTTATGATTATTCTTTCGTCATGTTATTGTGTCTAGCGTCACCAAAAATAAGAAAATAAATGACGACAGAACAATTTGTCACCTAATAATATATAACATGACAATTATGTCATTGTCATTTTATATTTTAAATAATATTACAAAATAATTTGTCACCAAAGAGTTATTTTTGGGACACATTTTTCAATGTCACTAATTGAATACTTATGGTGACGATACATCTCGTCACAAAAAGAGTTACTAATAGTGACAAAATTAGTTGTTGTGACTAACTGAATATATACAGTGACGATATAGTTTGTCACCAAAGAGTTAATTTGTATGACACATTTTTCTATGTCGCTAATTGAATAATTATGGCGATGATGGAACTCGTCACATAAAGAGCTATTAATAGTTACAAAATTAAAAGGCATCACTAAATGATATATAATAGTGACGACATAACTTGTCGCCAAATAGCTAATATTAGTGACAATATCAGTTGTCATAACTAAATGAATATATATAATGACAATACTATTAATTCTAAAGAGTTAATATTATTCGTCATTAAATTTTAATTTTCATTGACCAAATATTATTTGCCAATAAATGATTATAAATCGTGATGCTGTGGTAGCCATATTAAGTTGTTTGACATTCAAAATGTATTGTTACATTAACAATTTTCAATTAAAAAAATATAATACATTTAGTGAACTTTTTAAATCAACTTTACACCTGTATATAATATAAGAGACAAAAGGCAATAAACATTTAAAATAAAAAGTAATTATCTTATAAAAAAATAGTAGATTCATTGATTCAACAATTCTCTAATGCACCTATTGATGTATTATTATCTTGAGTGGAGGATAAACCACCGTAAATACCGCTCGAAAGTAGTCATTGAAAAGAGCAGTCATTTTTCGGTGTAGATAAGCTACTTTGAGCTGGTGGTGTTCCAATTGACAAAAGATCCAGTAGAACATCAGTACCGGTCTTCTGAACCTGATTTGTACCTGAATTCAATGGATGAACCAAAAATCATGTTAGAGAATATAGAACTGAACAAAAGTCACATCAGCTCCAAAAGAAATTTCCCCTAGTACCACCACCCAAACCCATGCATCCCAACAACAAACTATAGAAGAAAGGCAGAGTACAGCTGAATGTGTATTTGCATAAAATATTCATATTGCCAATGGAGATTTAATGCATGAGCAAGTCCAGCTCATGTGAGAGCATTTGGTGAGAGTGACCTTTTACGAGAGATAAATGAACTGGCAGAAGTCGTGACTTATGACGCATAAAGGTATCATTAGAACCGAAGACAGAGTGTTTGGTTAATTTTGGTTTGGCTAGTTTTAGGCTCAGATATAGGTGATAGACATAACCTTGTTTTTTACTTATTTTACATAGAATTGAGTTGTTTGAAACTGATACATCAACATTTACATACTTGATCATGCAGTTAAAATAATCTTGCAGTAGCCCCTTATTGATTTTAAATGAACTCATATATAAATATTTGTTTCAACCTGAAATCCTTTATATGTATACATTCATGAACTCATAAATAAATTCAGGAAATCTTTTCTTTTTTTTTAACTACAAGTTCAGGAAACATTACTACACAAAATAGAGTTATGCATGTGATAATAATATAATCATACCATACTGAATCTGAAGCTAACCTGTTTGTGATGAACCAGATGACAAATCAACACCAAGAAGATCATGAAGAAAATCGCCGCCAGAAGAACTTGGCGCCAGAGCATCATCTGAACTTAAATCTAATAAATCAACAAGAGGAGCACCAGTGGGTTTGGCAACTCCATTTGGAAGATTAAGTCCAGCTCCCTGCGAAGATCAACAGCCTTGTGAAGCTCTCGTGACATGTAATAAGATAGTTATACGGTGCAAATAAGATAATAAGATTTTTATCAGTGATTGCTGATTAAGATTTTACAAGCTAATGCAAGTAGGCTTGAAACAATACAAAGTTAATAAGTGTGGCAAATCCGTTTGGACACCTATTCAAGAAATTGTCATTTAAGAATTTCAGTACAGGAAATTAGATTCTTTTAGAAAGTTATTAAAAGATTTGTTTCCTTAGATTTTTAATGAGAAATAGTCTAGCTAAGTTTTAGTTATTGAAATGAAGATTCTGAATATATGTTTGTAAAAGTACATATAAAACTCTTTGCTGGTTAATATAACAATTTTAATAATGTTTGGTAGCAAATAGTGGGAAGGCCAACACTTTTAAGTCACTACAGGCTAAAAAATTAAAAATATATAATGAATGGAGAGGTTCAAGTCCGTCTGTTATTGAGACAATCACCTTGATTAGTTGCTTAGAACAAACCTCAAGGTAAATCTATTGCATTATTTTCAAAACTATAAGAACAAAGAAACTGTGCAATGCAATGTAGAACAAATACAGGATTCCACAGAAGATCCAGCCATCTAGAATTACATGGAAGACAGAAAGAAAGAACCTATATCACCTTAGAACATGAATATGAAAACAAGAAGAGGTTTATACAAGATACTAACATATCAAAGAGAGGTGCAGACTATATAAGGACTGAAAATCCAGTGAAATTTGCAAATGTACAAAATAATGTGTGAAATAATTTGGAATTTGAAAAAATAAAAATTCAGGAAAGACATTAGAAGCTAGCCAAAAGTGGTGCAATTGTAAAAAAAAATGTACATTCATTCCATAATTATCAGGTAAGATGAGTATTAACGATATGATACAACATATTCAAACAGATTCTAAGAGTTGAGGATAAAGTGATAGGATTTCAATTGATTCTTTCTAAGGTACTCTTGATCCAATCGCCAATCTAAGCCTAACCCCCCTTTCAAGCATATAAACTAGTTTGCAGTATTTTAAAAATTGTACAGGCACAAAGTAAAGATTTGTGTATACAAGCAATGGACAGCAAGACTTATCACAATTTAGATAATCATTAACTATCAGAAATATTCTTACGAGTACCATTCAACTTGAATCGAACAGCTATGGCAAGTTAAAATGCTGCCACGAATCCCATTAAAAGGCCCAAGGATAGTTTGCTTCCATCTTTGATGTTCAGTTTGGGCCACCCTCCTCTCTAAACAAAGAATCCTACAATTAGCCAAGGCAGTCGCATCTGCTAGAGATCCGTAATTTGAGACATACAATTCTGCAAGTTCTTCCCTTAAAGAAGATAATAGAAAAAAAAATTTACACTGACATTTCTTTAATCTATATAGTGAGTAATAACAAGTCAACTAAAACAATATTCCATGGTTTTTAATAATTATCTAAATAATAATGATCTACAAAATTCAATAATTATATAATACATTAAAAACAGTGTTATGAGTTTTTTATAACTATCTTTACATTAAACATTTCAATAAGTATCTAAAAAATCAAGAATAATATTTGGTCGGACTTGTATAAGTATCTAAGACATTAAATAGTTACCTACATTTCAATCGGTGTATAAAAAATCAAAATTTTAAAAAAAAATTGCATACATTACATTACTAACTTAGAAATTTGCTTGATATTCTGATTTACAAACTAAACACCAAAATTTATTTAAGTAACATAAAAATAAAAACCTACAATATGTGCCCAACCTAACTCTGTGTTAAGTACCCAACAAATATTTGGCCTGAAACAAGATAAGGATTGTAATGATAAAAAAAACATCAAAAACAAGAATTTTGTGCATATTTTCCATATGGTTCAGCAGATTCCCCATTCTTTTCTGATTCTCCTTAACTTCCCCTTGTGCATACCTCTAAGAATACATAATGTACAAAGCAAGATTCACAGAACTTAACGCGGTTAATGACCAACAACAAAATTATCCAAATGACTCTTATTTAAGGTGTACTGCAACAAAATTGGGGTTCTTCCCATTTTTTTGACCGTCCCCAAAATGTCAAGTGACAAAACACTGCAGGTGATTCTAGTCCAAAAGCTCCATTGCTGAAAAAACAGGTAGTTTATCATGTAGGTCGAAGCCTGATCAGGGAAGAAAATAAGAATGTTTTTCTGATATTCTGGACATTCCAGCTAACTTCAAGCAGAATTCTCTCTTTGTTAAAACTCTTTCATATATAAGATACACTTGAACTACACATGAAGATAGAGAGGAGGAAATAGGATCACAAAAAACTTGGACTTCAGACTTTCACATAACATGAATCAAGAGAAATATAGAATATATCTTTTCAGCGCTATTAGAGAAGTGCAAGCAAGCGTAGTCCTGTGCATGGAATTAGCTCCTGATAACTTAAATATGGAAAATTCATGATATAGTCTCATCTTGCAGTGCAGTTAAATTCCTCACTCTGGCACTTCTACATCTCTAAAAAAATTCTTGATAAGAAGCCTGTTGCATACCAAATTCTATCAATAAGTAAGCAGGGAAAAAATCATATGCTGCTTAGTATCTCTTCGAGGACAACAAAATATGGTGTGCTCTCTTGTAAATTGTTATACCACCCAATAATAGAAACTATAGAAAAGATACCTTTACTGCCACTGACAAATAACAAACAGAACCAACCATGGTTTCAATGCGAAAGTGTTATATCTCCAGTCATTGGAAGAAGGAAAATGCAAAGAAGCCCACAATTTGACGAGGCCCTTCTAGATGAATTTGAACATTTGGTGTTTCAAATGCTCTTTGATTAGCCAGGAATATGAAGGGAAATCCAGTTTATTTGAAAAAGGAGGGGGGATGAAACAGAGCTCACAATATGCCAAGAATTTCCCAGATCAATTTGATAAATCGATAAGGGAAACTAATAGTTATAAAAGCAAAATCTGTAGAGAATATCTGACAAGTTGAAAGCCAATCTAGCAGGTAGCGCTTGTGGCACTTGCAGCTTAAGAGATAGTGGTAGTTTTGACATGGCCAAAATGTCCCAGTGAAAATTTTGTACAATACTACAACAGTCCATATAGAGTAATAAAACCTTATCGGTAGCAAAGATCTAATAACCTTTCAACAATAGTAGCCTTAAGAAATGGTGAGTATTAATATTGTAGTCTTGAGAAAGTAAATAAAACTCTGTTAAAGCTACAACCACTGCAACCTCAAAGAACAGTAATCATTACTACTATGCATGACAATATTAGTAAGTAATCCAAAACTTCAGTGCATTAACTAAGTCAAGCAGTGTGAGTCAATCAATTATCTAGGAGGACAATTTCTTGAAATCTGGCAGTAAAAGAGAATCTATTCTATTAAGAAGAACCCAAATTACCTTGCTGCTAATAATCTTTAATGTCTACCGTACAACTTCACTTAAGGTAAAAGACGAAACTTGAGCAATGAGTTTCCCATTACTATGATGTTACCAATAAAAAGTAATCTCCTTCACCAAGAAAATAGTTCTCATTTGAAATTCTAACCTTTTAATCTAAAACATAAGTTTATATATTATACTCAAAATAAACTTTTATATTGGGAGTCCGAGAAGGGAAAGGCACTTCAGATGGAATATATGAGTTTTAATTTCTCTCACAATAACCGACCAAATGAATACTTAAAGGGACTATCTAAGATGCAGAGAGACGTGCAAGGTAAATCAGTCAATGCTATTATCCAAGTTAGATAAAGAGAATTTTGAGTCGTACAAAAATATAGGCAAGATGAAAAGAGAATTTTGAGTCGTACAAAAATATAACCAAGATTTTCTCTAAATTCAACTTGTTTGTGGTTGCCCATCTTGTATTTGTTGTTATCCAATAATACTTTCTCACACTGTCAATAATCGAACGCTACGGTGGTAAAGAATTTCCCATGATATCAAAGAGACTCTTCATCATCTCATGCTCATAGAAAAATAGATATCCCAACATTCTACCACACTTGATATCTTTCCGTTTCAGCCACAAATATTTTATTTGAGCAAGCATTGTAATTAACAGGAAAAAATAAATAACCAAAAGAAATCAAATACCTTCATTGATCCATTGGACTAAGATCCATGTCTCTACTCTCTAACATTCACCTTTTTCACAAGACGATTTGGATACTTTATCCTCTCATAAAGTCATTCACGGTGATAGCGAAGCCTAATTCTGAAAAATTGGAACACAAAACAGTAGGTGTGACATTTTATCAAACACCTCATGCACAATGTTAATATCCAATAGAAATATGTAATATGGACAAAATCCAAACTTACTCTGATTTTTCGTAAAGTGTAGATCGATCGATTCACTTCTTCGTATTATCCGGAGGGTGTTTTGATCAAAGGATCGAACAATTGCTAGACTTCTTTGAGGGCTGTGAGGAAGGCTGTGAGGCACGAGAAGGTGCAAGAGTTTCTTTTCCTCCTCTTTATATCTCGTATTTTGGCTTGATGAAATTGTTGTTAGATATTTTATTAGGCGATGAGAAGTAGAAGTATGTAACGCTTCTGTTGAACATCAAAGAGGATAGAGAAATGGAGATAATTAGTACAAGGAAGAGTTAATATTAATGGATTAATAGAAATAAGGAAGAGTTTAATCATTGGATTAATAAAAGAGCAAGCGTCTAAGTCAAACATCGGTGCAGTTTAATCGGTGCGGTTTGGTCAATTTTTGATATAATTTCGGGACGATTTCGGTTCCTTACTGGGTCCTTGTCAAAACGTGTATATATATATATATATATATATATATATATATATATATATATATATATATATATATATTACTTTTTTTCCCAAAATTATAAGTGAGCATGTATGATCATTATAAACTACATCTAATTTATTACAAACTCTAATTTTTGTAAATTAGAAAATATATCTATATTTGCTCAATTTTAATTTCAAAAATTATAACTTTGACAAAAAAAATTAAAACTGGACATTTATTTTTAGACGGAGGGAGTAAAACATTTGACTGTATAAATTTGAGTCCAAATAAATAATAATTTTAAAAAGCAAAATTATGCCTTTTGGAAAAAAAAGGCTGAAACGTGCTTATTGGATTTATATTAATTTTGGGCAACAATTTACTAGTCGTTGCAAAATTTTTTATAAAATATGCAACGGAAAAAAATTGTTGACAATGAATATGACCCATATTAGGCTACAAAATATAGCAACAAAAAACTTTTCGTTGTCCAATATGAGGAGAAATCACATCGGCAACAAAAAATTAAATAGGCAGGTAATTATTTTTTTCCCGCCAACGAATTGGCAACGAAATTTTGCAACGACCTGTGAATTTCGTTACGAAAAATGAAAGTCTTTAAGAAACTGAAACGAATGACAAATTTCGTTGCTAAACATGCATTTTTGGCAACGACTTATAAAGTCGTTGCCCGAAAAATCGTTGCCCAAAAAATCGTTGCCGAATGTCCTTTTTTTGTAGTGAATACAGTACATATTAAAAAAAATATTTTACTAAAATCCTATTATAATATATACTTAAAATTTGGACTATTACATTGTCTTTTTTCCACACTATATATGCGTATATAACTAACAGAGCAGCCTTATGAATTTAAGTCTCCTGATAAGCAAAATCACTACTCTCATTTTCTTTTCAACAAAGGAGAACAATTCTATAATGTCGATTTAGTACTACAATTACTAATCAAAGTTGCTTCATCAAAAATTTAAACCAAATAGTGATTTAGATTATCAAAATTGTACAATAATAGCAACCATTACAACAAGAATGACATGAAATCATTTCAAAATCGTAGTTGTTCAATTAGAACAACTACTAATTATCAATTCAAATCAAAATCTAAAAACATACCTAAAATGTCAAATAATTTCTGCTATCAATTTGAGATTATTAAAAATTGATAATGGAGGTTCTTGACTAAATGGCGGCTGCCAATGATGAAAGGAAGATCGGTGACAGTGCTTGGATACAAGAAACTTTTGCCTCCATATAAAAATGTGATGCTATTGCATACTTTGTCACTAAATATAAGAATTTATGACGAACCATTTTTGTCACTTATCTACTCATCTAATTAGTGACGCACTATTATCTCGTCATATAAATTTGATATTTATGACAATACAATTTGTCATAAATTAATATTTTTTCGTCTTCAAAAATTTCCCTCCAAAATTCTTCAGAAAAAATTTGCCTCCAAATAAAATTGTGACGATATTATGTACTTTGTCACTAAATATAAGCATTTATGACGAATGATTTTTGTCACTTATCTACGCATCTAATTAGTGACGCACTATTATCTCGTCATATAAAATTGGTATTTATGACAATACAAATCGTCATAAAGTATTATTTTTTCGTCATTAAAAAATTTCCCTCCAAAATTTTGCCTCCAAATAAAATTATGACGAATTTGTATTTGGCGTCACTAAATGTAAACATTAGTGTTGAAAGCACATTGTCACTAAATTTTACAAATAATTCATGACAAACTATTATGTTGCCATCGAAAGAAATATTTTGTGACAATAAATACTGTCATCAATTATTACAAAATGTCACTAAAAAGTTTCCCTCCAAAATTTTGGTACGAAATTCTACCTTCAAAATAACTTGTGACGAAATTTTGTTAATCGTCATCAAATGTGTAAATTAGTGACGATATAAATGATTAATAATGACAAAATTAAAGGTCGTCACAAAAGTTAAAGTTTTAATGACGATTATGAATTTCGTAATTATTAATTAACAAATTGTGACGAAATTTTGTGCGTGGCAAAATATTCGTCATAAAATGTGTGATTTCTTGTAGCTCCCACTTCCACTCCGGAATCTCCAGCGGTTGTAGCAGTCCGCCCGATTTCTGATGTTCTGCTTTTACCCTTTGACATGTCAAACACCGTCCAACATATTCCGCGACCTCCCTCTTCATGTTCGGCCACCAGAAGTGATGACGCAAATCCTGATACATCTTGGTACTACTAGGGTGTATTGAATACTTTGTAGAATGAGCTTCTTGCAAAATCTCTTCTCTCAACTCCGGAACCATCGGTATCCAGATCCTTCCTTCAAACCTTAGCAGTCGTGTACCATCAATTTTGTACTTTAATTCCTCTCCTTCTGAGATTCGCTTCTTTATGGCGATACATTCATCATCCTTTTCTTGAGCCTCCTTTACCCTGTCTAATAAAGTCGGGCTCACCTCCACTGCGAACATTTTCTCGTCTGCATTTGTCGGATACTTGACTTCCAACTCCAGTTTTTCTATATCCTTGATCAGTTCCTCTTGAGCTGTCAGCATCATCAACTTATCTCTGCCCTTCCTACTTAGAGCATCAGCTAATACATTGGCCTTACCGGGATGGTACAGAATTTCACAATCATAGTCCTTGATCAACTCCAACCATCGCCTCTGTCTCATGTTTAGTTCCTTTTTAGTGAAGATATACTTCAGACTTTTGTGGTCTGTGTATATCTCACACTTCTCCCCATACAGATAGTGTCTCCAAATCTTCAGAGCAAACACCACTACCGCTAGTTCCAGGTCATGAGTCGGATACCCCTTCTCATAGTCCTTCGGCTGTCGTGACGCATACACAATGACCTTCCCATGCTGCATCAATACGCACCCAAGGCCTTTGTGTGACGCATCACTCTAGACCACAAATCCCCCCTGTATCATCTGGTCGTGATAACACAAGTGCTTCACTAAGTTTCTTCTTCAACTCCAAGAAACTCTCTTCGCACTTATCCGTCCATACGAACTTCATAGTCTTCCTTATCAAATTTGTCAATGGTGTCGCTATCTTTGAAAAGTTCTGAATAAACCTCCGATAGTAACCCGCTAATCCCAAGAAACTTCAGACTTCTGTCGGCGTCCTTGGCTACTCCCAGTTTATTACTGCTTCTACCTTCGCAGGATCCACCGATACACCATCTTTGTCAATCACGTGCCCCAAAAATTGCACCCTTTGTAGCCAGAATTCACACTTAGAAAACTTTGCATATAGCTTCTCCCTTCTTAGCGTTTCCAGGGCTATCCTCAAATGCTCGATGTGTTCCTCCTCTATCTTTAAGTAGATTAGAATGTTATCTATGAAAACGATAACAAATTTATCTAGGTATTGCTTGAACACTCAGTTCATCATGTCCATAAATGTTGCTGGCGCGTTCATCAGCCCAAACGACATCACCAAAAACTCAAAGTGTCCATATCGAGTTCTGAATGCTGTCTTTGGAATATCCTCCCGCCTCACCTTCAATTGGTGATACCCCGTCCTCAAGTCAATCTTCGCAAAGTATTTTGCTCCCTTCAATTGATCGAACAAGTCATCAATTCTGGGCAACAGATACTTGTTCTTAATCGTGACTTTGTTCAACTCCCGATAGTCGGATATAAAGCCTCAGTGATCCGTCTTTCTTCTTTACAAATAGTGTTGGCGCTCCCCATGGAGATACACTCGGACGAATATACCCCTTATCTAGCAACTCCTACAGTTGAACCATCAGTTCTTTCATTTCCACCGGTGCCATTCTGTACGGTGCCTTTGAGATCGGTGCGGTTCCCGGTACCAAGTCGATCACAAATTCCAGTTCTCTATCCGGCAGCAATCCCGGTATCTCATCTGGTAAAACATCTGGGAATTCCCTTACTATAGGTATCTGACCCAGCTCACCCTCTACTCTTCGGGTATCAACCACGTGAGCCAGATAACCTATACAACCTTTCCCTAGCAATTTCTTCGCTTGCATCATCGTCAGACAATAAGATTGTCTAGGCGATTTACTTCCATAGAATACAACCCTCGACTTATCTGGAGTCTTCAGGTGTATACATTTCTTTTGGCAGTCAATCACAGCTCCATGATTAGACAACCAATCCATCCCAAGAATCACATCAAATTCTCCTAGTTGTATCGGAATTAAATCTACGCTCAGCTTATGCCCATTTATCTCAGCACAACAATTTCTATGAATATGTTCTACAGGAATAACTTCCTTATTAGCTACTTCCACATTCATTGGATTCTCTAATTTCTCACGAGGTAAATCTAACCGTTTAGCAAAATCTTTCGAAATAAATGAATAGGTAGCACCCGAATCAAATAATACATATGCACTGATATTATTAATAGAAATAATAACTGACACCACGTCCTTTGACTCCACCGCATCCTACACTATCATGTTGAAAGTGTGTGCCATTGGTGTGTTGGTTTGGCTAGTTGGCCCTCCAATATTCAGCCTGTTGTTATTGTTGTTGCTATTGTTGTTGTTCCTATTGCCACTTGTTGCATCCCCTTTCCTTTTCGGGCAATCCTTGATTTGATGATCTGGTGCTCCACATGAGAAGCATCCTGCTTTCTTTCCCTTTGGGAACTGAGGAGCAAAGTGCCCCTGTTGCCCACAGTTGAAACAAACTCCTTTTCCTTTCATGCACTCTCCAGAGTGATTCTTTCCACAATTGTTGCACTTATTACCCTTTTTAACCTCTCTTCCAGACTTGTTGCCACCGGAAGATTGGTTATCACTCCATTTCTTTTTATTCGGGTTACTTCCCCCGCTGCTTCCTCCCTTGCTTCCTTCGTGACCCTTATTTTTGTCTTGATTGAACTTTGCTAGAGCCTCGTTACCCCCTTCGGCGATGATGGCCCTTTCCAATAGCGTAGAAAATGTGTCAATCCTTAAAACTGCCACCCTACTGTACACCCACGGTTTCAGGCCTAATTCAAATCTCCTTGCCTTTCTGGCTTCAGTGTCTACCTGGTGGGGTGCAAATCGGGCTAACTCATTAAATTTAGCTGCATACTCTGCAACTGACATGTTCCCCTGCTTGAGCTCCAGAAACTTCACCTCCATATTCTGCTGCATACTCGCCGGGAAATAGTTCTCGAAGAATAGCTCCTTGAAACGTTCCCATGGTATTACACCATCTCCAGCACGGTTTTTGTTGGCCTTCCACCAATAGTTCGCTTCACCCTTCATCATAAAAGTGGCGAACCCTGTCTTCTGTTCTTCAGCTACTCTTGCAACCTCGAACACTTTCTCTATTTCTTCGATCCAAGTTTGGGCTTCAATCGGGTCTAGTGTTCCCTTGAACTCAGGAGGTCCTACTAGCTTAAAACCCTTGAAGCTAGCCACATGCTGCGCAGGTCGCCGCTTTGGCTATTCTCCAACATGTGGGGGTCTATTTCGCATGGCTTCTGCCACCAACTCAGCAAACGCTCTCATTGGGTTTGGGTGACCCTGAGTGTTATTAACCGATTCCTCAAACCTTTGGTTACGCGGTCGTCCTCTTGGCGCCATGATCTGATAAAAGGAAACCACCGACTTTTACTTATAGATCTAGGTCTCATGCAATAAGTCATTTAAGTCAGCAATTAAAAGTAAAAGCATCTATCAAACACATTTGATTTAACTAAAACAACTGCATTTATAACCATATGTCACTGTCTTAATACAACCAGACTCAACATGTGGCATACTTCTATAAACGCGAAATGACATAGCCTGCCAACCATTAATTATCCCCTAAAGAACAAAATGGGGAATAATAAACTTCCACCCCTCTATCAGGAACAAAATTGGGGTTCAACTACCATCCCATGCACGCCACAAGCACAGGGATTTACAACATAAGTAAGCCCCTATTACAACAAAATTGGGGCCTACTGTAAACATACTGCAAAAAAATAACACATCACCACCTGACGCGGCGAATTGTAACTCTGAGCTCCTGTCGAGCCAGCCTGTCGACAACTCGGTGCCTAATCACGCGCCTGCTGCTACCCTCATCCCTGGGGTACCTCCTCACCTTGTCCCTCAATCTGTCTATGGAAGTAGTCAAGCCTAAATTGAAGGAATCAATCTCTGTAGTCCGGGCTGCCAACTACTCTATAGCCTCATCTCTCTCCAGACGAGTAGTCTCCAGCTGATCCTCTACCCGCTCTATCTGTCCTACCAACACCACATTCCTCTCTAAGAGGTCATAAACCATGACACCAAACTGAACAGAAATCCCACGCTGACCTTGAACCTCTGCCTCTAGCTCGGCAATCCTCTGGTCCTTTTCCTGCAACTTCTGGGTCAACTCAGCCTTTTCCCCTAAAGTCTGATACGCCAATGACTTGTACTGCTCCTCTCGATCCTGGTGATCCTGGTTCTACTCCTCTAAGTGGGATACTCGATTCTCGAGCTCCTCATTCCTAGTTGTCAGCTCTTCGATGATGTCACTAGCAGTAGTGCCCATGCCATCTGCATACTCAGGTGGCTCATCATCCTCTGTCACTAGATCCTCCTCAGGGTCCTCATCCTCCCCCTCATCGCTTAACAGCCTTAGCACTCCTCCAGTAACTGGCTCCTCCTCAGAAACATACTAGGCCTCAAACTCATCCCTAGTGTCCATCATCTCTGGCTCACTCGGCTGCACCTCCACTAAATGCCCTGCGTCCACATGAATGTCTGTGAACTCCACCTCTCTAGCAGGACTGGACTCTCCCATCTCAGACATCCTACAGCCACAGACAAAAGAAATAGACAGCAAGATGTCAGTGCCACAATAAAATATATTCATTGATAAAATGAAATGATATTTTATCATGCACAACTCGGCTCGATGGATTTCCACAATCCACCTCCAGACATGACCATCAAATGAATCTCCGCGATCCATCACCTAGCGTACTTAATACGAGTTTAATACTAAGGTTATAACCTAGGTTTCGCATTCCTAAAGTTTATAACCTAAAGCTCTGATACCAACCTGTGACACCCCCAAATTCAGGTACCAATACCTCGAATCTGGTGCTAACGATAATATACATTCATACACCTCTAAACAACATAAATCAACTAATGCGGAATAAATAAACATGTGTTGTTCATTACAAAAGGTTTACTACGGTCCCAAGGTCTATAACCTTAAATGAATACATCGCAGAATACAATAATAATACAAACCAATTCCACGATTACATAACAGGATAATACATATAACTAATCCTTAAGCTTTCCTTTGCCTTTGTCCGCTTTGGAACTCCCCGGCTTAACTGCAATAGGTTCATGATAGAGCAAGAGTGAGCAACTACTTTGCTCAGCAAGTTTAAAATGAATAAGGAAGATATATCATGAAAGAATGAGAATAATAATTGCATAGTTCAACAATTTAAGAACATTGAAGAAATAGCTGTCAATATAATCAAAGTTTAAAAGAGATGATAAATATTGATTATTTACTGCTGAGTGGTCCAATAGACCATGAACTATTTGGCCAAAGGATCAGTCATTCAACTAACCCTTTTAAACGCCTGGCCCGTCAGTAGTACTCGAGGGGATCAGCCTCTCGTACCCTATGTATATGCATAACATTTAACTCTGATAGCATCGAATAACCGACATATTAAAATCCCCTAAATAAGGGTTGCTCTCTTAGTCCAAGAATCCGTACCAACAATCGGTTTGGATAGCTTTTAAAATAATAACCTGTACGTGTCTAGCCGAAACAAGTGGCATAGACTATTCCCTTAAACAGTTCATAAATGAAGAACTTATGTTTCATAGTCCAACAACAGATATCGAATTCAAATGCACAATGTACAAATATCAATAATTATTCCTGATGTGGAGTAATTAACAATAATTAAACCACTAACCATAATTGAAAAATGATAACTCGAGTTGAGTTAGGAAACTTGCAACAATATATAATACTTGCTCAAATATAAATTGAGTTAAGTTAAGAAACTTGCAATAATATAGAATGATTGCTCAATTAATAAACAACTCGCACAATAACAAAAGTTGTACGGTTGAGGAAACTGGCTCAATAAATAAATTGAGTTAGGATAGGAAACTTACCCAACAGAAGGGTTAGACAAGCGTTAGGAAACTTGCCTGAAACGCTGCTACAATAATACAACACACATTCCTTAATATCCTACACAATTAAGTACATATTTACATAAAATTAGTCACATTCCAAATAATGGTTCAAAACGGACGCTGCATTATTAAAACACATTGATTGCCCTACGACTACAAAGCATAAATTGAAATCAAATTAGTCAATTTACGCCTTAAGACAACATCACTTAGGTTGACACTTAATAAATAATTAAGCAATTAAGGTTGAGTTTTAACAAGGTATAAATAACTAACTTGTTCAACCATTTAGGATAGAAATATAAGTGTTGGACCCGCTGAAAAGAGTTCATTAGGTCCGACCCGACTCGATCTGCTCTAACCAACCCGACCCAGGCCGGACACAGCATCGGAGCTGCAGCGCCAAGCCTAAGCACTAGAACTCACTGCAGTGTGAGTCCCGTGTTTTCTCCATGGCAGGGCTTCACGCTGCTGCGTGAGTCCCGGTCCTTTCCCATATTTCCCGTTGCTGCAGCGTGAGCTGCAGGGCTTATGAGTTGCGCTGCGGTGCCATTCTGCACTAGCCAGATTCTGGGTTTGTTCCCAGTTCGCGACTCCGACCTCCGGCCACTCCAACCTCTATAACTCCTTCAATACACAAGCAAATTGGTCCATTCCGGACTCTATGGACTCCTAACTCATGGGGCTACAACATATCAAAAATGCAGAGCTACCCATTAACATTAATATAGTCAAATCTTAAGCCAAGGTGTAAAGTTCATACTTTGTTCTTCGAGTTCTTGAGAAGTTTTATAAAAATCATTACTACGAACTCGTTTTAACTCCTTTTTACTTCATTCCAACTGGGTTAGCTTCGTAACCCATGGAACTACAATACTATAGCAACAAATAAAATTAACAAACACGAAATCATAGCTCTACAGTACTCTAAAAAGTCTGAATGTCCAAGTTCATGTCCAAAGTCCATTATTCTTGCTCCATTAAGCCAAGGTAAGGATTTCTTGCGTTTTGGTTCCACTTTGATGTTATTAATGGCTTATATAGTCTCTTAACAACATTTACAAATAATCACAATAAACAAAAATACAAAGAATCGCCATAAATCCGACCCACAAGCTTAAGAGCTCAAAACTAAGAAAAACTTGAAAAACTTAACAAGAAATCGAATGGAAAGGATTTGGTTGGTGTTTACCTCTCTAAATCCTTCCTAGATAATTAAGAAGCTTGCTAGGCTTGAGTTCCTCTTGCTTGGATTATTTTCTTTCTCTTCCTCTCCACCCGTGACTCCTTCTTTTTCTTTGCCGGCGTTCTCTTTCGCCGGCGTTCTCCTTCACCGGCGTTTCTTCTCTTCCTTCTCCCTGTAGCTCTCTCTCTCTCTCTCTATCAGCTAAAGCAACTTGGAATGGAAGAGCAAGGGAAATGGAATGGGTTGAATGATTTGGGAGAAGTGGAGTAATTTTGGGAGGAAATGGGTTTGAGGCTCAAGGTGGCGCCGGCAACTCCCCCCACTCTCTCACTTCCTAGCATTCAATTGGTTGAAAGTGGTTTGGTGGTTCCCACTTGGAGTAACAAGCCAAAATAAATACCCAATACAGCAAAAATATATCCGAAAACTCCCACTTTTGTACCCAATTTGCTCAATAACTCTACCCATAATTAAAATGGGTATTACCATAAATATTAGGATGGGCAAGAATAATTATTATGAGATTTGTCCATTTATTCAGAACACCCATATTATACATTTCGGATACGGATAAAATCACGTATCAGCTCAAATAAAATTTCCGACACTTGAAAATATTATTCGTACGCATACACGTATTTATAAAATTATTCAACATCAAAAAAGACAGAAAAATGTTATGGCGTGAATAGTGCCTCGGGAAACGTGTCCCGTGAATAGTGATTTAACGACGCTACGCGAAATCAATTATTCACTTAAACAAAACTATAACACGTAAAATTTCATGCATTCACATAATCTAGGCTGTCACACAACCTTTAAACATCCAACACAAAAATAATATTAATAAAATATAATATATTCATTAATATTCAAAAATTCGAATTGCAAGGTAAATCCAGAATTCTCAGTTGTTACAACTTACATTTTTTTACTTGTGGACTGCGTATACTTGCGTATTTTGCTATTATAGAATTAGGCAAACGAGTTTTTGGCGCCGTTGCCGGGAAAATAGTTGTGTTTATAATTTTTAACATCAATGTTAATTAATTCAGTTGTAGTTAAACATTGTTTTATTTTATTTTTCTTTTATTTCCTGTTTCAGGTGACTTTTGGTTCGTTTATGCAAACGCGATCAAAACAGCCGAAACTTGTGCAGTGCGAGGACAATCTTGAGAATAAGTTACGTCAGTTAAGAAAGTTTTGCCAAGAGACAATCAAGAAAGAGAAAATGGCTAACGAAGAGTAGAAATCACTGAGGGACTATGTCATGCCTAAGATTGATGAGATCAAATCAAGCATCACGAGGCCAGCTATCACTGCTAATACGTTTGAGATTAAACCGGGGTACAATTCAGATGATTCAGAACTCAATACAGTTTGGGGAATTGGCTAATGATGATCCAAATGAGCACTTGGTTAGTTTCCTTGAGATTTGCGATACATTCAAATACCACAATGTTACGGATGATGCGGTGAGATTACGTTTATTTCCATTCACTCTAAGGGATAAAGCAAAGAGTTGGTTGCATTCGCTTCCACCGGGGTCAATCACTACTTGGGATGATTTGGCCTAGAAATTTTTAGCGAAGTTCTTTCGGCTAGCTAAGACTGTAAAGATGAGAAACGATATTACTACATTTGAGCAACAACATGGAGAGTCACTATATGAGGCTTGGGAGAGGTTTAAGGAATTATTGCAAAGATGTCCACATCACGGACTTCCTAAGTGGCTACAGGTTCAGACATTCTACAATGGGTTAAGTAGTAATACTCGGACGAGCATAGACGCAGCTGCCGGAGGAGCACTCATGGCTAAGAATTTGATGAGGCTTTTGATTTGTTAGAGACAATGGTTAACAACTATCAGTGGCTAACAACTATTAGTGGCCTACTGCAAGGATGACGTATCCTAAGACAGCTGGGGTTTTAGATGTTGATGTAGTAACAGCACTCGCAGCTCAAATTTCAACTCTTTCTAAGAAAATGGATGCACTTAGAAAATCAAGGGTACAATAAGTAACGGTAGTATGCGAGTTGTGTGCAGGGGCACATCCAGTGGAACAATATGTGCGATTAATCCCGAAGCAGTGCAATTTGTGGGGAGTTATAATAGGCAGCAGTAATTTGACGACAATTCTAATAGTTATAATCTGGGGAGGAGGAATCATCCAAATTTCTCATGGTGAGACAATCAAGCTCAATCACAAGCTCTACGACCAGCTCACTTCTTGGATTCCAAGCTCGTCAACAACAACAACCCCCACAACAGGAAAGGAAGTCAGATTTTGAGGAATTCATGACAAAATACATGAAAGACAACGAGACGTGGAAAAATAGTCATGATGTGGCCTTAAGAAATATAGAAAATCAGATAGGACAGTTGGCAGCTGTTTTGAATGATCATCCTCAAGGAGCATTACCGAGTACTACAAAAGTCAATCCGAGGAATGATGGGAAAGAGCAGTGTAAAGCGGTGACACTTCGTAGTGGGAAACAATTGGATGAGCAAAACATAGGAAGTCCAAAGAAAGTGCTAGAAAAATAAGAGAAATCAGATGAAAACAAGGATGAAGAGAAGAAGTTGGAGGATGAACCAAAGGTCGTGGAGAAAGCAGAGAAACCAGCAACAATTATACCAGCAGTGCCATTTCCACAACGGTTCCAAAAATAGCTAGATAAGCAATTCTCTAAATTCCTTGAGGTATTTAAGAAGTTACAGATCAACATCCCGTTTGCAGATGCATTGGAGCAGATGCCTAGCTACGCGAAGTTTATGAAAGATATCTTATCTAGAAAAAAGAAGCTAGGTGACTTTGAAATAGTGGCTTTAACGGAAGAGTGCAGCGCAATATTGCAAAAGAAGTTACCCCTAAAGCTAAAAGATCCTGGTAGCTTTACCATTCCATGCACTATAGGAAGCCAAATGTTCAACCGGTGCTTGTGTGACCTAGGTGCAAGTATAAATCTAATGTCATTGTCGGTCTACCAGCAGCTTGGGTTAAAGGAGGCAGTGCCTACAAATGTTACATTGTAGCTAGCAGATCGATCGTTGACATATCTGAGGGGGATCGTGGAGGATGTTTTAGTGAAAGTTGATAAATTCAAATTTCCAGCCGACTTCATTGTGTTGGATTATGAAGAGGACCGCGAAATTCTGATTATACTTGGGAGACCATTCTTAGCTATGGGTAGAACACTCATCGACGTGCAAAAAGATGAACTTACTATGAGGGTTTAAGACCAAGAAGTAACAATTAACATTTTTAAAGCCATAAAATTTCCCAAAGATGAAGAGGAGTGTTATCGTGTGGACATGATTAATGATGCGGTGGATAATGAGCTGTTGGTGATTGATGAGTGTGTTTTATATACACAAATTAGGTGCTTTTGAGCTTGATAATTTGTAAATCCTAAGTCATTTCGGTTGGTTTTATGTGTTTTATCTTATTGTCATGTAATGTAGTTTTATATTGGTTTTATATGTTTTTGTATGCTTTTATGTGTTTTTCATGTTGTTTTGTAGGAATGGAAATAAAAGCTCCTTGAAATCAATACCCATAACTTGCTTTTCGGTACTGTAGCTGCTTGTTTCCAAATTTCACCCATGATCCAATCCGAATCTCTCAAAACTCAACGAATGAAAGTTGTAGATATTTGTCTTAGATTTCCAGACCATCTTGAATCATCCAATTTGAAGTTCGTATGAGAGAGTTACGGTCATTTTACCATCGGATTTGGCATGTATTTTACACAGCAGTTGCTTCGGGCTCAATTTGAGCCTTTCTCCGGACATTGTCTCGTCAAGCTCCAGTTATGAAAGTTGTAGAGCTCTTTCTTAGCTTTCCATAGCCTATTTACACGCCTAAATACATGTTCGGACGAAGAAGTTATGGCTATTTTACTAACAGAGGTCAAAGTTGAGTCGGGTTACAGGCCACCTGGCGCGGGCGCGCGGAAATGGGTGCGGGCGCACGACGCCTGGCACCAGGCAGCCAGCGCGCGCGTGCGTGGTGTGGGCGTGCGGCATGGCCAGGGGGCGGCGTGCGGGCGCATCTGGGCGTGCTGAGTGCGATCTTTTGAGCTCCTAGTGCGATTCCAGCTCACTTTTTGACCCAAAATCTGATGTTTGGCTAGGGTTTTCATAGAGGCACTATATAATATCTCATTGGGGCTTCATATTTCACAACTAGGGATTGGGAGGCTAGACTAAAACATCAATTTGAGAGCAAAAGTGCTGCAATACAAGGAAAAACTCAGCACAAGCCAAAGAACCAAGAAGGAAGGGATTGTCAAGGCATATCTAGACCTTGGGAGGCTGCACATACATCATCAAGAAGAGCTTGAGGGCTACAAATCAAGAAAATTCCAGCAACAAGCTCAGGAGCAAAAAGAGAAACGAATGCCAAATGAAGAGGAAAAGCTAGAGATTGACATCAACCAAGCAAGCAACATATGAATATCTTCTAAATGGGTTTTATCATCTCTTGCTTTCCTTTGAATTTGTATTTCAATTTTATGATGAACACCATGTGTTTGATGTTTTGCTTAGCTACCATGAACTAAAGCTTGTATTCTAAGATTTCAATGGAACCCAACACATAATTGAATTGAATTCTCTCTCTATTGATTTTAGTTATTCATTTGTGAATTGATTGTCATAACCTTTGCTTTCTAGATTAATTGCTTGGCCCGTAATTACCTTGGGAACCTATATGAACTTGACGAACGGATTATAGGTTAAGACCTAGTTATGATAACATGCGAGAGTATAGATTGTTGTGGGTTATTAATCGGATTAAGTGACGCGTGTGTCTTATTAATTATCTGCAATAATAGATATCTTGATAGTAGTTGGGATAGATATATACCTAATTACCGCATGCAACCAATTGAGAATCTAGTCTTAATGACTTCTGATGTGAAAGTTGGTAATTGAGGGGAGGATTAATTAGATTTGGTGACACGTGTCTATTAATCATTCCTGAAATTAGTCTCTTGATAGTGCATAGGATAGACATATACCTATGCACCGCTTAGGAAGATTCGTGATTGACCATCGACAGAGGCTCTTATGTAGTTTTGATTTCTCGGTTGTCAATTCGTATGTTATAATTGATTGAAAAGAGAGAGTTAGGAGATTCAAACGAAGTGTTGGGGGAAATTGCAATCTTAGACTTGTTAATATTAGATTTAATTATCTTTTACTTGATTATTATTATCTTATTCACTACCAACAACAAAACTATCAAATCATCATTTGTCTAATTAAAATCAAGACGATATATAGTTGGTACTTGGGATACACTAGAACAATTCTCTGTGGGTTCGACAACTCTCTTATCATTATATAACTTGTTGACCGCGTATACTTGTGCGTATTTATCGGTTGCGAAATCGACCAACAGTGATGAATTCCGATCCTTTGGAAACCATTTTGTTGGGAGACATCGATTTTGATGATTCGAAATTGTTAGAGTATTTACAGATATTGGATGCATTGCCAAGGGTGAGCAAATTCAGAAGTTCCTTTGAGCCATTGGATTATGCAAAGAAAGCAACAGTTCGGATGAAATCGTCTTTAGAGGAGCCTCCAACATTAGAGCTGAAACCTTTACCTAATCACCTCAGGTATGCATATTTGGGTAATTCATCTACTTTGTCTGTTATTATTCCGTCTGCACTTAATGAATTGCAGGAAAGTAAGCTGTTGAGAGTCGTTCGCGAATACAAATCTGCAATTGGATGGACCATCGCGGACATCAAAGGGATAAGTCCACCATTTTATATGCATAATATCCTTTTGGAAGACGATGCGAAACCAACAATTGAACAACAGCGTAGGTTGAACCCAATCATGAAAGAAGTGATGAAAAAGGAAATCCTCAAATGGCTCGACCCTGGCATTATCTATCCAATCTCTGACAGCGCATGGGTGAGCCCGATACAGTGTGTCCCAAAGAAGGGTGGTATGACGGTAGTGGCAAATGAGAACAATGAACTGATACCGACAAGGACAGTGACCAGATGGAGGGTGTGTATGGATTACAGAAAACTCAACAAAGAAACCCATAAGGATCACTTCCCATTACCATTCATTGACTAGATGTTAGATAGATTAGCAGGGTACGAGTACTACTGTCTCTTGGACAGATATTCAAGGTATAATCAGATTGTTATTGCTATGGAGGATCAGGAAAAGACAACGGTCACCTGTCCGTATGGCACATTTGCATTTATGAGGATGTCTTTTGGATTATGTAACGCACCGGCGACTTTTCAAAGGTGTATAATGGCAATCTTCTCAGATATGGTAGAACGGAATGTTGAGGTATTCATGGATAACTAGTTAGTTTTCAGGGATTCATTTGACAGTTGTTTGGAGAACTTGGTCTTGGTGCTGAAAAGATGTGTGGATACCAACTTAGTGCTAAACTGGGAAAAATGTCATTTCATGGTTCCAGAAGGGATTATCCTTGGGCATAAAGTGTCAACTAAGGGGTTGGAGGTAGACAAGGCTAAGATAAAGACGATCAAAAACCTGCCACCACCTACTTTAGTTAAAGGGATTCGAAGCTTTCTCGGTCATGCTGGATTTTATCGCAGATTCATAAAGGACTTCTCCAAGATCACCAAGCCATTATGCAATTTATTAAGGAATGACGTACCTTTTAAGTTTGACGAGGAATGCTTGACAACTTTTGAACAATTAAAGAAGAAACTGACGATATCACATGTGATTATAGCACCAGATTGGACTCAGCCTTTTGAAGTGATGTGTGATGCCAGCGACTATGTGGTTGGAGCAGTTTTAGGCCAGCGCAGGGATAAGATTTTTCATGCCATTTATTATGCTAGAAAAATATTGTCTACTGCTCAACTCAATTGTACGACTACTGAGAAGGAGTTGTTTGCGGTGGTGTATGCATTTGACAAATTTCGTTCGTACTTAATCGGAACTAAAGTGGTGGTGTTCACGGACCATTCAACGATAAGATAGGATAAGAAAAAAGATGTGAAGCCGAGGTTAATTAGATGGATACTTCTACTCCAGGAATTCGACTTGGAAATCCGGGATAGGAAGGGTAAAGAAAATCAGGTGGCGGACCATCTATCGAGGTTGGAGAACAATGAGCAGGCAAAGGAAGACAAGACTATGATTAACGAGTTCTTTCCGGACGAGCAGTTGTTCATGATCAAAGCAGAAGTTCTGTGGTATGCAGATTTTGTCAATTATTTGGTTAGCAACGTACTCCCTCCGAACTTGACAAGCCAAAAAGGAAAACGTTTCTACATGACGTGAAGAGGTACATGTGGGATGAGCCGTTTCTATTCAAGCAATGTGCAGATCAAATGATATGATGGTTTATTCCACAAAGTGAGGTAGAGAGTATCCTACAGCAGTGCCACGGTTCATTGTATAGGGGACACTACGGAGGCGAAAGAACAGCTGCAAAGGTTCTACAAGCAAGGTTCTACTGGCCTACATTATTTAAGGATGCCCACCAGTTCATGCTTAGATGTGATCGGTGTCAACGGGTTAGGAATATATTTCGAAGCGCCATGAGATGCCATTTAATGCAATATTGGAAGTGGAGATCTTTGATGTATGGGGCATCAATTTTATGGGACCGTTTCCAACATCCTTCAACAATGCATATATATTATTGACAGTAGACTATGTGTCTAAATGAGTAGAAGCAGTTGCTTTACCTACGAATGATGCTAAGATAGTATTGAAATTTCTGTAGAAGAACATCTTTACAAGTTTTGGTACACCAAGGGCATTTCTTAGTGATGAAGGGAGTTATTTTTGCAACAAAGCTTTTACAACCCTCCTAGCTAAGTATGGGGTAACCCATAGGATTGCCACAGCATATCACCCTCAAACAAGTGACCAGGCTAGGGTGTCTAATCGAGAGGTGAAAAGAATTTTAGAAAAGATAGCAAATCCGAATCGAAAAGATTGGACTTTGAAGTTAGATGATGCTCTATGGGCATATCGAACTGCGTACAAGACTTCGATTGTGTGACGCTCCCAAATCTCTACACTCCCCTATAGCAGATCTGGTGCTCACGTGAAGCTAAACAACTATAACTATTCAATAAAATATGACTTCTATCTATCCAAGGTTCATAGTATCCCATAACAGGTACTAGTTCCGGCCAGAACGTTGTCTGTGTTTGGATACCCTCACTTGGATGTATAGATTCATATCTATTGAATACCTCTTTCATATTTATATTCCCTATCTATCTGACATTCACAGTATTAATGATAAGATTGTCCATAGAACTGAGGGGCGCATTCTGGTAAAGATGACACCTTACCAGCGCTCACTAAGTGTAACCTCAGAGCTTATAGGACTTTCAACATCATTTAAATACCCTCATTCAGATGTATAGTTCGTATAGATACTGTATTTAACTTAGTACAGCTATGCTAAACAAAATAAAGATCAGAGTATAATGCATTCGATGAAATAAATGATCATAATATATTACATATCATTTGGTTCGATTACATCGTTCTCAGTACTAAGTTATTACAACAAAGCCTTATAGAAGACTTGGATTATTTAAAACAGAAATAAAACTAATAAACATGTCCTTTTCCTTTATCTGTACCCGAGGTACTGGGATTATCATTTAAAGCTGCAAAGAAGATATGCGTAAGAATGAGCTACAAATGCTCAGCAAGTTCATTTGAATATGTAAACACAATGTGTTTGATTTGAAAGATGTCAATTGATGTATATAACTGAGGGTTCTGTACCGGAACCATATATTTCATTTAGTTCTATCAGTCTTCAAGGACTTAGAACCATTTGAGTTCGGATATCTGGTAGGTGATCAGTCTCACCAATATTCTAGGAGTATGCATATCATCCTACCATTTATGTCAATTTTATTCCATTGACATCACACTACCTTATCATAAGGCTTTCGAGATCACCTTCCATCCAATGTGTCTCATTTTACTCAGTATAAGATGTCGTACCAAAACAATTTAGTTTGACACAACAAATTTCCGCTTTAATATATGAACAATGATTCATTTTTACGTTATGCTGAACAAGAAGCAATAACTTCACAATAATTGATAGCAAGATGTATAATACTTGCATAATATAAGTTGAGTAAGGTTAGGACACTTGCCTTAGCGTAGTTCGTTATAATTTAATACAGTTGGTCAACGTATGTAGTTTACGTACACCAATAACAAGCGTTAGAACTTATATAAACATGTATTACGCTAATCTAAACAAGTTTCATTAAGGTTCGACGTCGGTTCGGTATCTCGGTCGCGTCCTTAAGAGCTAAACACATAGATTGTTCGATAAAACTTCATTTGGAAGTTTAATTATTAGTCTAAATAATTTATTTATTATTTATAACACTTTTAGAAGCTTAATATTATTTTTAAATAATTTTTACAAGCTTGGTAATATTTTTAAATAATTTTACAAGCTTAGGAATATTTTTAAATGATTTAATTATTATTTAGAATATTTTTAAAACATTAATATGTTATTTAAATAATTTAATTGTCATTTAGAATATTTTTAGACACTTAAAATATTATTCAAGTGATTTATTTATCATTTATAATATTTTTAGTAAGATAGAATATTATTTAAATGATTTATTTTATCATTAATAATATTTTTATAATTTATTTTATCATTATCATAATTTAATTATTACTTATAATAATTTCTAAAACTTAATTTAATATTTAAATGATTTATATCATTTAGAATATTTTTAAAACATTTTATATGATATTCAAATGATTTATTTATCATTTAGAATAATTTTAGATACTTAAAATATTATTTAAATGATTTATTTATCATTTTATAATATTTTTAGATAGATAGAATATTATTTAAATGATTTATTTTATCATTAGTAATATTTTTAGAATTTATTTTATCATTTAAATGATGTAATTATTATTTATGATAATTTTTAAAACTTAGTTTAACATTTAAATGATTTAATTATCATTTGTAATATTATTAAATATTTAATATTTTATTTTAAATAATTTATTTATTATTTAAAATAATTTTGGAAAGTTGGTAATATTTTTAAATGATATAATTATCATTTTAAATACATTAATATCATTTTTAAATCATTTATTTAAAATATTTATTAAATAATTTAATATTAAATTAAATTAATTAATTATATAAAAAATATTTATCAGAATATATAAAAATATTAAATATAATTAAAAATGATTTTTTTAATATTTATTATTAATTAATATAAATTTTTAATATTTATTTATAATTTTATATAATTTATTTAATTATTTTTATTAATTTTTATTAAAACCGTCGCAAAAGGCTTTAGCGACAGTCTTCATATAGGATATTTAGTTTTCTGGGTTTGGGAAGGAGAGCGTCGCTAAAGGTGTTCTTCACTGAAGAACAGCTGGTAATGGTCGAGTAGGGACTTTTGACCGCAAATGATTTCTAATTGGTTAATGTTTTGAGTTTGATTTTTATTTGTTGTTATAGTAGGCATGTCAAGGTACAACGACATATGAAATTTAAGCTTAAACAACATCAATGGATGCTAGATAAATCATGGTCAAACTACCATGTTCATGCTGTTCTTGAGTTTCTGGGTAACCCGGAAACTCTTTGGTCATGGTCGGTCAACCATGTCTGACCGTTAATAACTTGCATGGTCGTTATTGTTTATGTGATTTAATGATTCAAGGTTGTAGTATACATGGCATAGAACATGTTTAAGCCAAGAAATAACATTTACAAACATCATATAAGCAAGATTAAAGCCGGTCAAATCTTGTGAGATGGCTGTCAGATTTACTTAAAATTTTCTGGGTTGCCCAGAATTCAGCATCTGTGATCGGTTAACGGGTTTTGACCATTAATAACTTCCATCCTAGACATGTTTTTACTATTCTACCAATTGGAGATTATAGTTAACATGGCATACTACATATAAAAACTTTAAAACAGATCAAACGACCAATTTAAGCCGATCAAAATGTCTGACAAAATAGCCTGTCATACCATTCTGGGCTGCCAAAGTCAGTTCATGTTTTTCATCAATTTTGACCATTTAAATGTTATGGATCCTTGTTTAACCAACCTAGATCACTAAATAACATGTTATTACATATCTTTAAACATTTAAACATAACATCTAACAAAGTTTTAAAGATCTAGTATAAAATTAGGGTTTTGCACCTTTTTGAGCTTCTTTTGATTTCTGATCTTTGATTCTGTTCTTGTAATTGCAGAGGCTTGTTTTGGCTTGATAAATAAGTGTTTAGGCTTTGTAAAATTTGTGGCTTAACTGACCAGGATGATGTTCTATTTACAGGATTTGCAAATTAGGGTTTTTAGGGTTTCTTTTCCAAATTTTGCCTCCACAAATATCTTACCGTGATACTTGTGCTGCTATGGTCTGATCTGGTTGACATGCTTGTGCTGGAGACTTTAACAAATATCTGATCTTGTGTTCTTATCCTCTTTTGATTGGTTTAACTTTTATTTTTGATTTATTTCGTTACTAATTAAAATTAGATTTTTGCTAATCATGTTTAGGATGTTTAATTATGTTTAATAATACCTTAATTAAGGTTATATATCATAATTAAGGTTTTACATTTCATAAATTAGCGTTTAGATAACATAATTAGAATTAGGGTTTAGGGTTTCCTAATTAGGGTTAGGGTTTCCTAATTCATGAATTAAGATTTAAATCTTTCAATTAGGGTTTTAATCTAAGTTAAATGATTCCTAATTAATGTTATAATTTATTACTTAGAATATAATTACCTCAATTAGGATTCTTGTGTAATAATTAGGGTTTTGATTTATCAATTCAGAAAACTTTTACCAATTTGGGTTTCTAGTTTACTTTAACATTTTAAACCCTAATTAACTTATTTTAGAATTTTATCAGTTAATATAATATTACCGAAGCACGACAAATCACTTTGTCATTTCGAAGCACGACACAGCAGCTTTAAAAAATTAATTTGCTGAAACGCTTCTCGGTGAATTCGCCGGAAGCACGACAAATCATTTTGTCCGTGTAAGCACGACACAGCTGCTTGGCGAAAAAAATTTATTTGACCTAATTCTTAAATAAAATACACAATCACATAATACCAAGTCAGATTATGAAAATTCATTTATTAAACACATAATTTACATATACAAATTTTATTAGGGTTCGGAATATTACAGATTGGGATGTCACCGTACAAGCTAGTGTATGGGAAGGAATGTCACCTGCCCGTCGAACTTGAACACCGGGCTTATTGGACCATATGACGATTGAATTTTGATCTATCAGTTGCAAGGGAAAAGAGGCTTCTACAGCTCAATGAATTAGACGAATTCCGCCTGCAAGCATATAATAATTCCAAGTTGTACAAAGAAAAGGTCAAGCGATGGCATGATAAGAAGATTATTAAGAAAAAGTTCGAACCAGGTCAAGTTGTGCTTTTATATAACTCTCGACTAAGGCTCTTCCCAGGCAAACTCAAGTCAAGGTGGTCCGGGCCTTTCACTGTCAAACAAGCATTCCCTTATGGTGTCGTTGAACTATTTGGCCGAAATGCGGATGAATCATTTAAAGTCAAAGGACAACGTTTAAAGCACTACTGGGGTGGAGATTTTGATAGCCAAAAATCCTCAGTCACTCTCACAGATCATTCTTAAAACAGGAAGTAGTCAGGCTGAAAGACTCAAAATCAAGCGCTTGATGGGAGGCAACCCATATTTTTATTTTCGTTAATTTTAATTTTTAGTAATTGTCAGAAGTAAGTAGTTATTTTAGTCGATTTATTAGTTCTAATTTGTTATTTTATATTTTTTAGTTTACACGTTGTTGCTGCATTTAGTTGGTACATTCAAGAAGATTAAGAAAAGTCAGTTCCAGGGATGTAGGGAAGCATAACCGCGCCCAAAATGAAAAGGAAAGCAGCGCGGTCGCGCCTATCTTCAGAACTAAAAAGAGCCTCGCTGCCAGTGTAGCGCGATCGCGCCCATTCTAGGAAATTTTTTAGCGCAGTCGCGCCGCGACCAGAAGTCAGTTTTAAAAAAAGTCAATCTTGTAACTGGAACGCCCATTCTTATTCCCACTTTGCTTGGGATCTTAACCCTTCACTCTCCTATTTCTATTAAACATCACAAACTCTCTTATTTACCTCTTCCTAACCACTACTCGAAATCAAATTCTCTTCTTTTTTTATATCTACTTTTCCAAATCAAACCCTAATCTTCTCATCTAATTCAAACATCTCTCTCTCCTACTACCCATATTTGCTCACTCCTCCCTCATTGCAATCTCTCTTACCCGATCCATCTCTTCCACTCTACCCATATCTCTATACGTTTACACCCTCCATCTTCAAACCTTCAATCTATACTAATCAATTGATTTCACTGCAGTGGACATTGTGGGCAAAGTTTAGTACAAGAATTGGAATTTCTCTCCATAACAAGGTAATTATTCAATTAAAGGAATTTAGGGCTTGGAGAATAACTGATTTCATATTTGAAGAGTTTTAGGGTTCATTTTGGTCTTCAATTATTATTATACTGTGGTTGAGTTTGGTTGCCTATATTGAATTGGGAGTGCCTGTTTACAAACAAAGTATAGAATTTTGAGCGAAACAGAGTACGTACTTAGTATTTTTGCAAGTTTCTTAAATTTTAAATTTGGTTTCCAACAAGTTTGGGGGAAAGCGAGGTCTCATAGACTGTATCTTATTTTAGCTCTATGGTAGAGTATTCATGGCATCGAAACGACAACGCGGCAAATCTTCTAGTGCACCTGAGAATGATGAATCTGCAGACTTTGATAACACTAGATTTATTAGTGTCGATGCGGAGAACTTCTTTCATCGAGTTTTGCAGGGAAACACATTTGTGTTGGAACGGGGACTCAAGCCAGATTCAAGGTTGGATGGGCAGATGATGAATATGATTAGGGGCATGGACTGGCTGATGTTTACTAAACCTCCTATGGCAGCCCCGCTATCGATAGTTCAGGAGTTTTATGCCAATACGAAGATTACCAGGGGTGGAACTGCTTTTGTGAGAGGCTGTCAGGTGTCATATTCGAAAGAGAGTATCAATGAGCTGTTTCATTTGCCAAATGTTCAACCGAATGATCCAGACTGGTTATACTCAACGAGATGGGACGCAAAGTTGTATGACATCATGAGGATTTTATGTAAGCCGGGCACGGTGTGGACTACGAAATAAGGCACTGATCAGAAGTTACACTTTCCACACACGGCCTTAAGCAGATACGACAAGGCATGGTACAGCTTTATTTGTGCCAATCTGATGCCAACACATATGAGAATGATGTGACAAATGATCTAGCTATTCTGTTTTATAGTATTGTTCGGGGGAGAAAGATCGATGTCGGATACGTCATTAATCAGTCCATTCGCCGATATCTGCAAGGAGGCACATCTGGTGGTATTTCGCATGCCTCGATTATTTCTCGCTTATGTGTTGCTGTTGGGGTACATTGGGAGGATGGTGAGCCATTACAACTGTCAATGAATACCATTGACCACACTACCATTCAGAAGTACAAAGTTTGGGAAGGAGGCCAGTCTCACTCCCGAGGGGCAGGTTTCATTCTAGCTGATCAAAATGAAAGTGAGGAGGCATTCGATCAACTGATGGCAGAACCATAGCAGCCAGTGCAAGTTTCTCAGGCTACGTTAGATAAGTTAGAACGACTTATGGATGTAATTTACACCAGTGTGGATGAACTCAGGTCCTTCACGTCGCAGTTTTCTGATAGTTTATCTCAAGCGTTCACTCAACTGGGCGTTCAAGTTCAATTCCCAACGTTTGCCGCCGCCCCAGCCTATCCTCCCCCGGATACACCTTCTGATGATGATAGTGGGGAGTATTCTGTTCTTTACTTTTTATTATCTAATGAGGGCATTGTCTATAATAAGTTTGGGGGGGTCTTTTCTTTGTCATATGTGTTAGTTTGTTTGGTGTTACATTTGAATGTGGTAGTCAGTTTAGCATGATAGTTAGTATTGTTTGTGCATAATATCTGTTAGTATGTTGGTATAGAGTCAGTTGATGGTTAGTACGGTATTTGTTTGCATTGGATGTGTATTGTGTGCATTTAGTTTGTTTGCATGAATCCAAGCGTTTGGTTGGTATGATTTTGGCTCGGCCGATGATGAGATTGGTAATACATGACAACTTGGACAATGTTGATTGTAACGACCGTGAATTTTGTCTGGCTTTGTAATATACGCTTATGAATATTATTTAATGAATCGATTTTTATTAATATTATCTTATGTGATGTGATTAAATGTTATGTAATAACCTAGATTATGTCTTTGCAATGTTATTAAATGTTGTTATTTGGTAGGACTTATTAAAATGGTTTCGGAGAAATATCGCTAAAATTCTATTCGCGGGTTACTATTCTTGGGCATTATTCGCCTCAAAAACGCCTTTTCATTTATTTCGACTTTTCTTATTTCGCCAATGTGTTAATGTGGAGGATTAATAATCCAAGTGTTGGAGTTTATTTTAGCCAAATTGAGATTAAATTAGAAGCCCCAATTTGCTTAAGGGTGGCCCAAACCCATGGAGCGACCCAAGACCCATAACCCATGACCCATGAGGGAAATGGGTTACAAAATCTGCAGCAAATTGAATGGAGCTGAAGTATACGGATGGAAGAATGAGAAGAGAAGGAGCAAAGGGAATAAGAACATTTTGGGTGAAGCAATTTCTTGCATTTGGCAAAGGGAAAGCAATTGGGGAGAAGGGAGAGGGATTACCAGCACCTAGGGGAGGCAAAAGCTCAGCCTCCTATTTATGGGGAGCTGTCATGGCAAGCATGCTCAGCTCCTCCCTCACCCAAGGAGCTGACCATTCATGCTATAAATACTCCTCCCTTGCCATTTATCCATTCCCTTGTTCATTGTTGCTAAGATAGAGCTGTAAATTGAGAGAGTTTAAGAATTGAGTTAGTGTACGGGTGATTAAAGGAAGAAGAATAGGTGTTGTAGCAGCTACATTGATTCTCTTAGCATCCTTAGAAGAAGCTCCAAGAGGTATGCAATGATTAACCAAACTCATTTCCATAATATTTCCAAGTTTCTAGTTTTGCTTGATTGCTTGTTGGAGTAATGTAGCTGTTATTGTTTAGTTACTTCATGAATACATATGAATGTTGTTAACTCTGTAAAAGCCTCCTTAATAATCAATGAAAGTGGAACAATGAATGAGAATCAAAACCTTTGCATAAGGAGCAAGAATGGACTGTTGGACATTTATGGACTGATTTGGACAATTTAGGTAGTTTGATGAAAATTTAGTTTATGGTTGGTTGTATGCTTGTTTGTGTATGCCCATAATGTGTTATGAAGTTGTGGGTAATGATTTCATTAGGAAATCTGGGCTAGAACTCAGTTAAAACCTACTCCAATATGAGTTTGTAAGTTATGCCCACAAACTGTTTGATTTAATGCCCAAAAGAAGAATTTCTCTAAGAACTTGAGAACTAGGTGTTGATTAATTGATAAAAGGATGTTATGTTGCTTAGCTTAACAATAGAAGCATGTTTTAAGTCATATTGACTTGTTGCATAATAGCTAAGACACAAGGAGGAAGAATGAATTGGCCTAACCTTGAGTTTCGTTGAGAACTAATTAGCCTAGGCTCTTTGGAACCACTATTTCGATTTAGTAAAGAGTCTATAAGATTGTGAATCTATGAGGGTTATGTAGTTCATGTTATAAGCTTTCCATAGCCTCCTGAACGACATAATTCCGATTTATAACGAAGAAGTTATGAAGGTTTGAAGTTTGTATGTCAAACTGCCAAAACTGGAAGGAAACCAAGCCTTGGGGGCCAGGCCATGGGCACGGGCGCGGTGGGGCGCCGCGCGGGCGCAGCTGGGCGCATGGGCTTGACAGCTCTGACACCCTTTAGTAAAATGGGCGTAACTTTCTCATACGAACTCCGTTTTGGATGATTCAAGATGATTCGGAAAGCTAAGAAGTAGAGCTACAACTTCTATTATTTAGAACTGAAATTTAATGCCTTTATAAATTTCTAAATTGGTCATTTTTAGGATATTTGTGCATTAGGAAGCAAACATGGGGCGTCGTTCATGCACGTATGTAACGTGTAATGCTTCCAACGCTAAAAGTTATTGTTTTAAGTTCTAAACCTTGTACATTATGGTTTATAATGACCCTTAGCATTAGTCAATGATGTACTAGACAAGTGTATGAGCATGCTAAACTTATGCAAATGAGGCGAATCGGACGTGCATTGTGCAAACACCGAAACATCGTATCAATTGTGTGTAACCTTATTTGATATTATGTTTCTAATTAGAATGAAATATTATAGAGTAATGTAAACCAATATTTGGCATCAATTATGTGGCTAATTGGTATGTGGATATGTACTTAAATGTGTAGGACTTTTTAAGGACGATTAACGTCAAGTTATTAGCAAGCGCTTAAGGCAAGTTCCTTACCCTACTCAAGTTATATTGTGCAAAGTTTCCTAACTTCATTCCTTCTATATATTGAATGCAAGTTTTCTACCTTACTCAATTTAAATTTGAGCAAGTGTTCTAACCCTTGCTAGTCCTCGTGCTAGACAAGCTTATCAACTTCATTCGACTATATTCTTACGGATGTTATTTAAAGTACAAAGTTCATACTTACGCAATACGTATATGATTGTGTGAATTCCATACTTATGTGAATCTTTAATATTTACACAAGTGTTCGAGATATGTTATTGACATAAACTGTTAAAGTTTTTAAAGTTTAAATTATGCATGAACTGTTTACGAAGAGTGTCAATGCCATTTGATTCGGCTAGACCAATACCTATGATTTAGAAAGCGATCCAAACCAATTTCTTTGGTGTGGACTCTTTGCAGAGATGAACAACCCTCATAGTAGGGAAAATTATATTTTTAGTCGGGGAACCGACATGCGCGCAAGTTGAATGTTTGAGGGTTATGCGTAACGCCGGGTATTTTAGGCTGATCACCTATTGTACCTGTATTTGTTGTTTTGGAGTTAATAGTGTAATACTGTTAATTCTAATGAAAGGTAAGTGCCATGGTGGCCACTCAGTGATTCCTGCAATTGAAACAATTTGAAATCCTTGAATTCGTTTGATATTCATCTAGTCTATAGTGACTCATCAGTAATAACAGAGATTTGTAGTAAAACTTGAGAAATCTTACTTTTAATCATGTATTGTCTTTATTGCTATACTTGCTGGGCAAATTTGTTGCTCACCCTTGCTTTCCTTAAAACATTTCAGTGGTTACCCATAGAGGCAAGAGCTCGGGGAAGGATAAAGGCAAAGGAAAAGCTACGGATTAGCTTTGTCCTACTATGTTATGATTTATGTTATGTATTAAGACTCGTTTAGAGATTATGTATTAAGTTATGTCTTGTATTCAGACTTATGTATTAGACCTTGTGTAATTTGTTATGTCCGGTATTTGTTTTGGTATCGAGACTTGGGAATTTATATCAATGTAAATATTTCTATTATTCCGCAATTAGTTATTGATAGAATGCTTTATGAGTTTCACAGTGATGCACCAAATTCGAGATTAAGGCAACCCGAATTTGGGGGCGTCATAGGTTGGTATCAAAGCTATAGGTTATAAACCTTAAGAAAAAGAGAGTCCTTAGGCTATAACCTTGGAGAACGTAGAGAAATAGAAAGAAGTGAAGCTCATGTAGAGTTTTACGTGATATAGACTTCGATTAGAAAGTTAGTAGTGTCGTGAAATGTATTTTCATTCCATGTAATGGATTTATATTTTGTTAAGAGATATTGATAGGTTCTGTTTGCTTTGTCTTGTGATTGTAGTATGCTAGAGATGGGCGAGCCAAGCAGAATTATGGAGGAAGAGCCACGAGACATCCATGTGGTGTTCGAGTCACCCCTTATAGTTGAGCCTATTACGACAGTATCCCCAGCTGAAGAGGAATATGTGATGGAGTCTGATCCTGAGGAAGACCCGGAGGAGGACTTCGAGGAAGACCCCATAGGCAGTGATTCCTTAGATGAACCAGGAGAGGTGCCCCATGATGGCACCACATATGAAGACGATCTGTTAGGGGAGTATGTTGATCGCATCATCGAGCTAGAGGATACAGTCCGGGAGTTGGAGCAGGAAGCTCAGGGACGACATGAGGTCTCTGTGCAGTTAGGGGCTATGGTCTACCGTCTCATAGCAAGGAATGTAGAATTGGTAGGAAATCTAGAGCAGTCCGAGCAGCGGGCGGGAAGCCTACAGGTGGAAAAGGAGGCTTTGCGAGCCCAGCTACAGCGGGATGACGCCTTAGAGCGAGCTGATGACCTAGAAGGTGAAGTGAGAAGGAAGAGGAGGAAGATGAACCGGATGGGCTATGCATTCAGCACGGCTATCGGTAGATGGATAGATGGTGTCTGGCATTATCCGGCCGAGGAGGGGCAGACTCGCCACACTCTGAGTCGAGATCTGTGTTAGGTTTGTATATAACGCAAGCATGCAATCCAATTACATAAATAGGGCGGAAGCGTGATAAAACGGATTTTAAAATTTTAATACAAACCATCACCATGATCTATCCTTGTGTTCAATTATCAATTAAACGAAAGAGAAAGAGAATAAAAAATTATACCCTCATAGATCAAAGCTTCCTCGGGTACAAGTTCAACTCCTAGTCCTTCATGTTCTCCTCGAATTCCACCGATGAGATTCCTTGCTTTGATCAACGTTAGCCACCCAAGTGTTTGGCCTCTAGAGGTGATCCACCAAGGAAGAATAGGTATTCAAGAAGTTGGGTATTGGCAAACCCTAGTTTCTATCTCTATAGAAATTGCAAGTACTCTCCACAATCTAATGCAAGAGTGTGTAACCCTAATCTATGATAAGACTCCTCTTATTTATAGATGTAGGAATAACCCTTCCCTAAACTATTTAGGATTAGGGTTTCTATTATAATTAAACTCCTTTAATTAATTATGCTCCTAATTCAATTAGGAATTCATGGGAGAGTACTTCTATTAATTAATTCTCAATCCCTATTAGGAATTAAATAATAGTAATAGTCATAATAATAATAAGACTCCTCTTATTAATTTATATTTAATATTTCTAAAATATTAAATAATAAATATTAAGCTATTTAATTTATTCTATCTCCACATATTAAATTAAATACACTTAATTTATTATTACAATTATGTCATTCACTTCTTAAATAAATATTTTCCTTTTGCGGTGTGACCCTTTAGGTTCTCCATATTAAACCGGTTGTGAATAAATCAATTAGAACAATTCTAATCTTATTTAAATAAATAAATTAAACTATTTAATTCATTTAAATAAATAATATTTATTCTACAATAAGGGTAAACTCCCTTAACGATTAACGACTTTTCAGATATTATAGATTTCAACATTAATCACAAAAGACCATTTCAGTGAATAGTTACTGTACACTTCAATCCTTCTACCATACAATTTCCCAATTAAATATAAGACATGGATTTACTGTCAACTCTTATTTTATTTAATTATATGTATTTCGATTCCCAAATGCACAACTCTAAATAATGCAAATTAGAAACTCCTTTCTAATTTCATTCTGCCTTGGCCAAGGACTACTGAGTTGTCATTTATCGAATCACATAGGACATTCATATCATTTACTAGACGTGGTAGATTTTTTGTTGATCATTCACCTATCTCCATGCACAACTTATTATACCCAATCATACTCTTTGATATACCCTAAAGGTCTTAAGGGACATGTCAAAGTATAACTCATCATACACAAGATATTATAATGATCTCAAGTCCAAGGATCACTTGTACTACTATCACTAGAGGAATTCCTATTGACATGCGAGTAAAACTCCATTAGGTATTCCTTAGCGAGCAACGTTTAGTGAACTTATTCTCCAATAAGCACCTACATACTTGCTTTAGTGTCTCTACATAAATGATTATGATATCAATCATCCTCTTCCTAAGAGCAAGCAATGTATGTACTAATCTATCCGGATTCACTAATCCCCTATTTAGTAATCCAACGATTAGGAACGATTTTAGTTTGTGAGCTATCTTGAATTTAGATCTCATTAGCATGATCACCATCATGATTCTAAAAGCATTGCTCAAAACTATGGGTTTATCACATTTAATATAACAGCACTATGTAGATAATATAAAATGCCTTTTAAGAAAATCAATTCTTTTATTAATAAATGAATAAGATTACAAAGTATATGCTATATCATATCAAATATGATTGGCTTGTGTGCATACTACTTTCAATCTCCCACTTGCACTAAAGCCAATCACCATGGTATCTAATACCCATCTTCTCTAAGTGACGATCAAACTGCTGTTGTGTTAAAACTTTAGTAAATGGATCTACATTGTTGTCTTGAGAGTCTACACGCTCCAGGGTGACATCTCTTTTTTCAATGATCTCTCTAATCAAATAAAACCGCCGCAATACGTGTTTGGATTTCTGATGAGACTTAGGTTCCTTAGCCTACGCAACACCTCCGTTGTTGTCACAGAATAAAGGTACGGCTCCTCTAATGCTAGGAACCACTCCAAGTTCAGTTATGAACTTTTTCATCCAAACAGCTTCCTTTGCAGCTTCACTTGCAGCTATGTACTCTGCCTCTGTCACTGAATCAGCAACTGTTTGCTGCTTGGAACTCTTCTAACTCACCGCGCCACCGTTTAAGGTAAACACATACCCTAAAACGGATTTACTGTCATCTTGGTCCATTTGAAAACTTGAGTCTGTATAGCCCTCTAGTTTTAATTCAGACCCACTGTAGACAAGAAATACATCCTTAGTTCTTCTCAAGTACTTTAGGATGTTTTTCACTGCCTTCCAATGCTCTTCTCCTGGATTCGACTGATATCTGCTTGTTACACTGAGTGCATGAGCGACATCTAGTCTAGTACATATCATACCGTACATGATAGATCCTATTGCGGAAGCATAAGGAATCTTACTCATACGGTCTCTCTCCTCAGGTGTCTTTGGGGCCTGTTTCTTAGAGAGATATATTCCATAGCTCATCGGCATGAGACCTCTCTTGGAATCTTCCATGCTAAACGTCTTTAGCATCGAGTCAATGTACTTTCCTTGGGTCAAGCCCAACATCCTTTTAGATCTATCTCTATAGATCTTTATCCCCAAAATATAGGATGCCTCACCCAAGTCCTTCATGGAGAAGTGTTTAGATAACCAAATTTTGATCGACTGTAGCATAGGAACATCATTCCCTATCAGTAATATGTCATCAACATATAATACAAGGAATGAAACAGCGCTCCCACTAACCTTATTGTACACACAAGGTTCATCCTCATTTTTGATAAAATCAAACCTTTTGATTATCTCATCAAAACGGATGTTCCATCTTCGAAAAGCTTGCTTCAATCCATAAATGGATCGTTATAGCTTATAGACTTGGTTTGTTCCAACCGTTGAAACAAAACCCTCTGGCTGTATCATATATATATTCTCCTCAAGCTCTCCATTGAGGAAGGCCGTTTTCACGTCCATTTGCCAGATTTCGTAGTCATAATAAGGTGTAATTACAAGCAAAATCTGAATGGACTTGAGCATAGCTACTGGTGAGAAGGTTTCATCATAGTCAACTCCTTGTCTTTGTTTGAAACTTTTTGCAACCAGTCGGGCCTTATAGGTCTCTACCTTGCCGTCCGCTCCAGTCTTTCTCTTAAAGACCCATTTACACCCAATAGGCTTAATGCCCTCAGGTGGTGAAACCAAAGTCCATACTTGGTTTTCATACATGGAGTCCATCTCGGATTTCATGGCTTCTAGCCATTTCTCTGAGTCTTCACTACTCATAGCCTCTTCGTAAGTCAATGGATCATCATCATCTATGATGCGTACCTCATCATCATCCTCTATGATGAATCCATACCTATCAGGTATCTTTGGTACTCTTCCAGATTTACGAATAGGTAGTGGTACAGTAGGTTCTTTTACTTGGTCAGGTACCTGACTTTGATCCGTAGTATTTTGTGGTTCTTGAATTTCTTCAAGATATATCTTACTCCCACTGACCCCTTCAAGGATAAACTCCTTTTTCAAGAAGGCAACGTGTTTCGTAACAAACACCTTTTGATTAGTAGGATGATAGAAATAATACCCTGATGTTTCTTTAGGGTATCCCACGAATCTACATTTGTCGGATCTAGTCTTCAGCTTATCATGCTCAAACCTTTTGACATAAGCTGGACAACCCCAAGTCTTAACATGCTTAAGATTTGGTTTCCTCCCTGTCCATATCTCATATGGCGTCTTTGGGATGGATTTGGTAGGTACTTTGTTAAGTAGGTATGCAGCCGATTCTAGGGCATAACCCCAGAAGGATACTGGAAGGTCGGTAAAACTCATCATGGAACGAACCATGTCCAACAATGTTCGATTTCTCCTTTCAGATACACCATTTAACTGTGGTGTCCCTGGTGGAGTCCATTGTGAGATTATACCATTTTGTTTGAGACAATTGAGAAACTCATTGGTTAAGTATTCCCCTCCTCGATCCGATCGAAGAATCTTAATACTCTTACCAGTTTGCTTCTCTACTTCACTTCTGAATTCTTTGAACTTTTCAAACGATTTATATTTGTATTTCATTAAATACACATATCCAAATCTAGAATGATCATCAGTGAAAGTAATAAAATAAGAATACCCTCCTTGTGCATTGGTTGTCATAGGTCCACATACGTCTGTGTGTACCAACGCTAACAACTCTGTAACTCTTTCTCCTTTTCCAGTAAAAGGAGATTTAGTCATTTTACCCATGAGACAAGATTCACAAGTTGGATATGATTCATAATCAGATAGCTCTAAAAGCCCATCTTTATGCAACTTAGATAATCTTGTTTCATTGATATGACCGAGTCTACAGTGCCACATAAAGGTATAATTAACATCATCTCTTTTTCTTTTCTTAGTTTGTTCAATTTGAAGTATATTTACATGCAAGTCAAGTATGTAAAGTCCATTCAGTAAGTTTCCAACACCATATAAAACATTTTTATTATAAATAGAACAACTGTTGTTCTTTATTATAATATCAAAACCATCCATATCCAATATAGAAATTGAAATAATGTTTCTAATGAGTGTCGGAACATAATAATAATTATTTAAACTAATGAACTTGCCCGAAGGTAGTGCTAAACAATAAGTCCCTACAGCTAATGCAACAACCTTTGCTCCATTTCCCACTCGTAGGACGACTTCATCCTTGTCCAACTTTCTACTTCTGCTTAGTCCCTGCATATTATTACATATGTGAGAACTACAGCCGGTATCCAATACCCAAGTAGAATTTTGACTTTCAGAAAAATTAATTTCAATCATGAACAAACCTAGATCGGAAGTCGAAGCTTCTCCAAGCTTCTTTTGGTCCGCAAGATACTCCTTGCAGTTCCGCTTCCAGTGTCCCGGCTTATTGCAATGGTAGCAAATTCCTTTGCTATCTGGATCAGGTTTCTTTTTATCTTTTCTCTTCGCCTTGCCCTTAGCCTTCTTGTTTTTCTTTTTTTTAGAAGATGCCTTGGGCCTCTTCCTTTTCTTGGAAGAATCATCCACTAGTAAGACTTGGTTCTTGTTGGATGAGAAGTGACCTTCAACAGTTTTCAACATGTTAAGTAACTCAGGCAAACTGACGTCCAACTTATTTATGTGAAAATTCATAACAAATTATGAGAAGGTGTCCGGGAGTGACTGCAAGATCAAATCTTGACTTAACTCCCCATCCATCATGAACCCAAGTTGTCCAAGTTTTTCAATCAGATTGATCATCTTAAGGATATGAGTCTCAACAGCAGTGCCCTCGGTCATACGAGATCAGAAGAGCTCCTTAGATATCTGATATCTAGTAGTCCTACTTTGCTCACCATACAACTCTTTGAGGTGCAGCAATATAGTAGGAGCATCCATAGTTTCATGCTGACGCTGAAGCTCGTTACTCATGGATACGAGCATGATGCATTGAGCCAAGATTGCATCATCTTGCCACCTTTTGAAAGTAGCAATCTCTTCCTCAGAGGTTGTTTCTGCAACACTTGCAGGGACTGGCGAATTTAGGACATAAGAAATCCTTTCAGTAGTGAGAACAATTCTCAGATTCCTTAACCAGTCCGTGTAATTTGGTCTGGTCAGTTTGTTAGCATCAAGTATGCTACGCAGTGATAGTGAGTTTGACATTTTTAAATTCTGCATGTGAAATAGACAACATTTTAGCATACATTCATTTAATTAATTACCAAAACAAATTAGGTCTTTATTTTAAATTGGCATCTCCCACTATTTTCATCAAACTATATCACCCTCAATATATAGTTCGGCAAATCTAATTAAAGGTTTGGTAGTGAGAATAAGGATCCCATTTCAAATGTATATAGCCTTGTGGTGACACAACAAACGATATATAAATAAATAGGTAGACAACTATTGTCAATTACATCTCTATGTAATTCCTTGTATTTTGCCTCTTAGATTATTTTGATCAAGTGGTGACACATCCGAATCAAAATTATCCAAGTTAAGTCCATCCTAGCACTTCCATATATTCGAAAGAAAAACACTGTCCTTGTGGTGACACAACAAAACAGCATTGTTCAGTCTATTTATAAGCATCAAATGTGGTAAGACAACATCTTAAATATTTAATACTTTCCTTGTGGTGACACAACAAACTCTTATTAAATATTTAATACTCTATTGTTATACCATGCTAGAAGGCGACGTTCGATATTCCAAATATCTTTGAACGCTTAGGACTTAATATAATTACTTTGAGAGGTTTATTATTATTAGTCTCATCTTGTTTAGCACGCATGCACATATATATATATAAAATATGCGTCATATTATTTTACATGCGAAGCATGTTAGATAATATATAATATATATTTAGTAAGCATGCACATATAGAATACTATATTCTACCCGGATTGATTATGGACTTTTATTCTAGTTTGGTTCACTAGAGCCACCAAGTGAACCAAAAGGTCAAACCTAGGGTGCAAGAATTAATTTAAATATAACCATTATATTTAAACCCGGACTCCATTACAAACGGGTCTTTATGCGCTCCTTGCTCCTTTGTCTCCAATTCTTCAAAATTAATTCTAACTAGTCCTATTACAAAAACTATTTACAATAAATAGAAACCTTGATCGGCAGTCAAGGGGAAGTACATAGGAGGGAGATAGAATTTACATTAAGAAAAATTAGAGAAAACGAGGTACGCAAACCCCATTTATAAAAACCCATACATTCAAGCATCCACTAAAATAAATCCAATCACACATTGGTTAACAGTCCATAATCAATCCCTATTTATTATCACACATATCTCTATATGTATCAATAAATAACATTCGTCCCATGAATAATAAAACCATTCTATATATACATTGATATCAATTAATGGGCAAAAGTTTTGCTAATATTTAGTTTTGAAACCAAAATAAACTCTTTTATTTTAAACTTTTATCAATTAAATAAACCATTTATTTTAATTGAAAAAAAAAATTCAAAGTCTGCACACTAGCGCGGCCGCGCTCTAAATTGAACTAGGAGCGGCGCGGCCACGCTGCCCCCTATAAACGTTTTCTGGGTTAGGGCGCGGTCGCGCTCCAGAATGAACTAGAAGCGGCGCGGCCGCGCCTCGACGCAGATTCAGAAAATTGTTTCTCAGCCCAAAAATCCGATCGTATCGCATATCAATTCATACATGGAATCATCAAAATCAATAATTAACGCAAGGATTAGGCTCTAATACCACTGTTAGGTTTGTATATAACACAAGCATGCAATCCAATTACATAAATTCGGCGGAAGCGTGATAAAACAGATTTTAAAATTTTAATACAAACCATCACCATGATCTATCCTTGTGTTCAATTATCAATTAAACGAAAGAGAAAGAGAATAAGAAATTATACCCTCGTAGATCAAAGCTTCCTCGGGTACAAGTTTAACTCCTAGTCCTTCGTGTTCTCCTCGAATTCCACCGATGATATTCCTTCCTTTGATCAACGTTAGCCACTCAAGTGTTTGGTCTCTAGAGGTGATCCACCAAGGAAGAATAGGTATTCAAGAAGTTGGGTATTGGCAAAACCCTAATTTCTATCTCTATAGAAATTGCAAGTACTCTCCACAATCTAATGCAAGAGTGTGTAACCCTAATCTATGATAAGACTCCTCTTATTTATAGATGTACGAATAACCCTTCCCTAAACTATTTAGGATTAGGGTTTCTATTATAATTAAACTTTTTTAATTAATTATACTCCTAATCCAATTAGGAATTCATGGGAGAGTACTTCTATTAATTAGTTCTCAATCCCTATTAGGAATTAAATAATAGTAATAGTAATAATAATAATAATAATAAGACTCCTCTTATTAATTTATATTTAATATTTCCAAAATATTAAATAATAAATATTAAGCTATTTAATTTATTCTATCTCCATAGATTAAATTAAATACACTTAATTTATTATTACAATTATGCCATTCACTTCTTAAATAAATATTTTTCTTTTGCGGTGTGACCCTTTAGGTTCTCCATATTAAACCGGTTGTGAATAAATCAATTAGAATAATTCTAATCTTATTTAAATAAATAAATTAAATTATTTAATTCATTTAAATAAATAATATTTATTCTACAATAAGGGTAAGCCCCCTTAGTGATCAACGACTTTTCAAATAATATAGATTTCAACATTAATCACAAAAAAACCTTTCAGTGAATAGTTACTGTACAATTCAATCCTTCTACCATACAATGTCCCAATTAAATATAAGACATGGATTTACTGTCAAGTCTTATTTTATTTAATTATATGTATTTCGATTCCCAAATGCACAACTCTAAATAATGCAAATTAGAAACTCCTTTCTAATTTCATTTTGCCTTGGCCAAGGACTACTGAGTTGTCATTTATCGAATCACATAGGACATTCACATCTTTTACTAAACGTGGTAGATTCTTTGTTGATCATTCACCTATCTCCATGCACAACTTATTATACCCAATCATACCCTTTGATATACCCTAAAGGTCTTAAGAGACATGTCAAAGTATAACTCATCATACACAAGATACTATGATGATCTCAAGTCCAAGGATCACTTGTACTACTATCACTAGAGGAATTCCTATTAACAGGCAAGTAAAACTCCATTAGGTATTCCTTAGCGAGCCACGTTCAGTGAACTTATTCTCCAATAAGCACCTACATACTTGCTTTAGTATCTCCACACAAATGATTATGAGATCAATCATCCTCTTCCTAAGAGCAAGCAACGTATGTACTAATCTATCCGGATTCACTAATCCCCTATTTAGTAATCCAACGATTAGGAACGATTTTAGTTTGTGAGCTATCTTGAATTTAGATCTCATTAGCATGATCACCATCATGATTCTAAAAGCATTGCTCAAAACTATGGGTTTATCACATTTAATATAACAAAACTATGTAGATAATATAAAATGCCTTTTAAGAAAATCAATTCTTTTATTAATAAATGAATAAGATTACAAAGTATATTGTTGGTCGATTTCGCAATCGATAACACACACGTGCAAGTATACACGGTCAACAAGTAATATATGATAAGATATGAGTCGAACCCACAGGGAATTGTGACAAATAATAACCAAGTACCAATCGTCTATCAAATTGATCTAATTTAAACAATGAAGATTTGATAATTTGTTGATTGGTTGAGTTCACAAGTCAAATAATGAGTAAAGTGCGGTAAAATATCAAGATAGAAGGGTCTAAGATTACAATTTCCCCCAACACGTCATTTGAATCTCCTAACTCTCTCTTTTCAGTCAATTATAGCATACGAATTGACAACCGAGAAATCAAAACTACATAAGAGCCTCTGTCGATGGTCAATCACGAATCTTCCTAAGCGGTGCATAGGTATATGTCTATCCTATACACTATCAAGAGACTAATTTCAGGAATGATTTATAGACATGTGTCACCAAATCTAATTAATCCTCCCTTCCATTACCAACTTTCACCTCGGAAGTCATTAAGACTAGATTCTCAATAGGTTGCATGCGGTAATTAGGTATATATCTATCCCAACTACTATCAAGATACCTATTATTGCAGATAATTAATAAGACACACGTCACTTAATCCGATTAATAACCCGCAACAATCTATACTCTCGCATGTTATCATAACTAGGTCTCAACCTATAATCCGTTCGTCAAGTTCATATAGGTTCCCACGGTAATTACGGGCCAAACAATTAATCTAGAAGCAAAGGTTATGACAATCAATTCACACATGCAAAACTAAAATCAATAGAGAGAGAATTCAATTCAAATTAAGTGTTGGGTTCCATTGCAATCTTAGAATAGAAGGTTAGTTCATGATAGCTACAATAAACATCATTTTCAATTGATACATTGTCAAATTCGAATTACAAAGGAGATGACAATCTAGAAATGAAACCACTTTTGAAGCTATTCAGCTGGTGTTCCTTAGGTTGCTGATGGTTTCTAGCTCTCCACCTTGGCCTTGCAATTCTTCTTGACTGAGTTCCTTGGCTTTTGGCTTGATTCAGCTTGATTTGCAGCCTTGAGCTCTGTTGGTTGATGTATTTTGTAGCCTCCCTCTCTCTAGATGTCTGATATGTAGCTTATAAGAGAATATATATAGTCTTCATCAAGAAACCCTAGCCAAAATCGAACAAAATGGAGCTCAGATCGCACTATGGGCTGTGTCAGATCGCACTCAGCACGGCGGCGTGCGCCCGCACGCCCAGGCGTGCGCCCGCACGCCCGCGCCTGCATGTCGCCCAGCTGCCGAGGCCCCGCGCCCAGCTTGCCACACGCCAACGCCGAGACCGCCCGCGCGCGCCCGCGCGCCCAGGCGTGCGCCCGCACGCCCGCGCCTGCATGCCGCCCAGCTGCCGAGTGCCAACGCCGAGTTCGCCCGCGCGCGCCCGCACGCCCAGGCGTGCGCCCGCACGCCCGCGCCTGCATGTCGCCCCCTGGACATGCCGCACGCCCATGGCGCGCGCGCGCGCGCGCTGGCTGCCTGGTGCCAGGCGCCGTGCGCCCGCACCCATTTCCGCGCGCCCGCGCCAGTTGGCCTGTATCCCGACTCAGCTTTGACCTCTGTTAGTAAAATGGCCATAACTTCTTCGTCTAAACTCGGATTAAGGCGTGTAAATAGGCTATGGAAAGCTGAGAAAGAGCTCTACAACTTTCATAACTGGAGCTTGACGAGAAAATGTCCGGAGAAAAGCGCAAATTGAGCCCGAAGCAACTGCTGTGTAAAATACATGCCAAATCCGATGGTAAAACAGCCATAACTCTCTCATACGAACTTCAAATTGGATGATTCCGGATGCTCCCGAAAGCTGAGATTAATATCTACAACTTGTGTTCTTTGAGTTTTGAGAGATACGGATTGGATCATGGGTCAAATTGAGCCGCAAGCAGCTGCTATGTCCATGTTAGGCTCAAAATGGCAAACTAGGCATCCACGAGCATTGGTGACCAACTAGCACTTGCTCCATTTCTTACAAAACCAAGTAAAAACACATAAAAATAATACAAAACATATAAAAGCAATATAAAATCACAATATCTAAAAATAAGATAAAAACACAATAAAACCACATAAAGTACCCAAAGAATTCCAAATTATCAAGGTCAAAAGTACCCAAATTGTGTGTATAAAACACACTCATCATATATGCCACATCAAATCAAATATGATTGGCTTGTGTGCATACTACTTTCAATCTAATGGTCCATATGGGACATTTGGAGTATAACAACGCCGTGGAGCATGGTATGCTTGGATAGACTAGTTAGTTATGTGTTTAGCAGTACATGATTTTGTATATGTAATCCCGACCTTTTGTATTATGTGTGGGATAAGTTTTGTATACCCCAAGACTTTATGCTTGATAGAGGGTACTATGTTAGTAAATCCCCATCTTTTGTGTATTAGGGGTGAATGGTGACGTACATAGCGGTGTGCTAGAGGACGATAACATATGATGTACTGGCTATTGACTTATTAATGAAATGTTCTTGTCAAATGTGTTGTTTAATTGTCACATTACTGAAAGTAGTATGCACACAAGCCAATCATATTTGATATGATGTAGTATATACTTTGTAATCTTATTCATTTATTAATAAAAGAATTGATTTTCTTAAAAAGGCATTTTATATTATCTACATAGTGTTGTTATATATTAAATGTGATAAACCCATAGTTTTGAGCAATGCTTTTAGAATCATGATGGTGATCATGCTAATGAGATCTAAATTCTTGATAGCTAACAAACTAAAATCGTTCCTAATCGTTGGATTACTAAATAGGGGATTAGTGAATCCGGATAAATTAGTACATACGTTGCTTGCTCTTAAGAAGAGGATGATTGATCTCATAATCATTTGTGTGGAGACACTAAAGCAAGTATGTAGGTGCTTATTGGAGAATAAGTTCACTGAACGTGGCTTGCTAAGGAATACCTAATGGAGTTTTACTCGCCTGTCAATAGGAATTCCTTTAGTGATAGTAGTACAAGTGATCCTTGGACTTGAGATCATCATAGTATCTTGTGTATGATGAGTTATACTTTGACATGTCCCTTAAGACCTTTAGGGTATATCAAATGGTATGATTGGGTATAATAAGTTGTACATGGAGATAGGTGAATGATCAACAAAGAATCTACCACGTCTAGTAAAAGATGTGAAATGTCCTATGTGATTCGATAAATGACAACTCAGTAGTCCTTGGCCAAGGCAGAATGAAATTAGAAAAGAGTTTCTAATTTGCATTATTTAGAGTTGTGCATTTGAGAATCGAAATACATATAATTAAATAAAATAAGACTTGACAGAAATTCCATGTCTTATATTTAATTGGGACATTGTATGGTAGAATGATTGAATTATACGGTAACTATTTACTCAAAGGTTCTTTTGTGATTAATGTTGAAATCTATATTATCTAGAAGGTCGTTTATCGCTAAGGGGGCTTACCCTTATTGTAGAATAAATATTATTTATTTAAATGAATTAAATAGTTTAATTTATTTATTTAAATAAGATTAGAATTGTTCTAATTGATTTATTCACAACCGGTTTAATATGGAGAACCTAAAGGGTCACACCGCAAAAGAAAAATATTTATTTAAGAAGTAAATGGCATAATTGTAATAATAAGTTAAGTGTATTTAATTTAATCTATGGAGATAGAATAAATTAAATAGCTTAATATTTATTATTTAATATTTTAGAAATATTAAATATAAATTAATAAGAGGAGTCTTATTATTATTATTATTACTATTACTATTACTATTATTTAATTCCTAATAGGGATTGAGAATTAATTAATATAACTATTATTTAATTCCTAATAGGGATTGAGAATTAATTAATAGAAGTACTCTCTCATTAATTCCTAATTGGATTAGGAATATAATTAAAGGAGTTTAATTAAAATAGAAACCCTAATCCTAAATAGTTTAGGGAAGGGGTTTTCCTACATCTATAAATAAGAGAAGTCTTATTGTAGACACCCAAATTTTGCGTTTCCTTCTACTAACCTTGACAGGAGGGCGAAATCGTCAAATGAACCAGCTTGCAGGAGCAAAAGAGCGGGCACAAGGGCGAGCGCCCGGCACCGCCGCAATGATTTGGGCAGCCCAAGTCGACGTGACAGCATGACCGTCCGAGGCAGGCATTTCCGAATGAGGTGGCACGTCTCCCGGAAGTTCCCGGACTGCGGAATACGAGCCTGTCAGCAAAAACCGACGTTGCGGTACGAAAATCGAGGCGTGGCACGAAAATCGAGAAAGTCAAGCCCGCCAGCCGCGGATAGATCTGCGGCCAAGTGGGTGCGCCAGCACGAAAACCGGGAAATCAGCACTACCAGCTGAGTGCGATGGGAGGCGTGCCAGCTGGCCAGCCGCAGATCCATCTGCGGCCAGCCGCAGATCCATCTGCGGCCAGCCGCAGATAGATCTGCGGCTGGCTCTGGCCAGCCTATTTAAGCCAGCTTCGGCAGCATACAGGAGGTTGAGCAATTTGGCGGAAGAAGAAGAAAATCAGTAGCAGTTTTAGCTCGGAAATAGAGAGAAATAGCAAAAATTCTTGCAACAATTGAGAGAAAAAAGAGAGGAATTTCCTTTGTTGTTAGATTGTATCAATACATCTCATATTCCACTTGAATACATAAGTTTCTACACAATTTTGGTATCATTTGCAAGGTGAAAATCTCATTATTTTTGCAACTTCTATCATGTCATTTAGCTAAATTTGATTGTAATTTTCAAGAATATTGTTGAACAATCATGGATTAGGGATTATTGGTGAGGGTTCCATTGGAACAAAATTCTTCCTAATAATCCGATGATATCCAATTGATGAAATTTCTAGCTTGTTTATGGCAATTCATTGGGTGTAACTTATTTAGATTGTCATTTCCGGATATCATGGTATATTAGATAAATCCGGGTTGGTTAGTTATGTAGTATCCATTTTGTAGGCATGTATTAATCTCGTGTGAGCCTAGGAAAGCGACCCCGAGGTCCCAATCCGATGATGGACATATATTGATGTAAGAAGTAGAAATGACGTAGTTTTCATTGTAATATGTAATCGTTGGGCCTTAAAACGACGCTAAGGCGAGAATCGTGCTTAAGGCCCCGAAATAGTGAAATTTGTGATTGTTGGCGTTCGGGGACATTTTGATGGTTTACATGCCCATGAATAGCCCCGACGCGTGTTTATGCTTGATTTGATTTATGACACGAAATTGGTTTCAAAGCTAAATGATAAGATTTTCATAAAAAATCAAGCAAAGTAGGATATTAGAATCACGAGGTTAAAATTTGAGAAATGTTAATGAATGTCGATTCCTATCTAACGAGGAAGCTAAAGAAAGATCGTTTTCCAAAACATCACACGAAATGATTTTATAAATAATTGACGTTTTATTAAACCGTTGTGCATAGGGTTAAAGAGATTCTAGAAATTGCCCATCATTTTATGAAAGCAACGTATAGATCTCGATTCCTATTTAGACGAAGGTTTAAAGCCCTTATTTTGCCAAAACAACATTTAATGAAAATCTCATAGTTTTGGACAATTAAAATCAAACCTTTCTCATAAAGAATAAAGCTTTCTCGTGTATACCGAAAAGACATTCCGAAACGTTCTCAAATTAAAAGCACGATTTTCCCTCAAATCCAAATGACTCTTTCATACAAACTCACCACATCATTCACATAGACACACACACCCACACACAAGCGCGCGCACACACACATTCGTGAATTAAAGGATAGGAAAGCATCAAGATTGCGGTAACCGTATTTCACGGAAGTCGAGGGGTGCCTAACACCTTCCCCTCACTTAAGCAAGCCCCCGAACTCTATGAATCTCGATTCGCAGACTAATTAATTCGGAGTCACACATGAGCCAGCGATTTATAAAAAACGAAAACTCGGATGAGTTGGTACATCCATTTCAAATATACCAACTGGCGACTCTGATTAATTGGCTCATCATAAAAGCGATCTTTCAAAACCCCGTCGACATCAATGCCGACCTTTTCCAAACGTCATCTAAATCAAAAGGCTAAAATTTGGAAGAGACCAAGAGAAAGCGAAAACCCGGCGTCGACAGCTGGCGACTCTGCTGGGGACATTAGAGGGCTTAAGCCGCTTTCAAATCTTGATGACTATCCTATCCTTAAAAAATTTATGAATATGTATGTGCGTGCAACATTTTGACCTATTTTACTTATTGTTGTGTGAATGTGTGCTTTTGTCCAATGAATGAATGATTGAATGGAGTTGATTTACCTTAAAGTAATCATTTGCATACGGTGAGGACGATGAATGTGAATGTATGTTGAGATTGTACCTCCTCCTGAGGCGAACCTGTCGGTTGCTTATTACTGGACTCGATGGGGCTGCTCCCCGGAGATGGCTCAGGAAACGCACCACTCAAATCCGCTCCAATCGAAAGGGCTCAAACGAGTAGATTGCGAAGATTTGGGAACCTTCATGCCGAAAAGCCCGTGAGAGTAACCCTAGGATAGGTCATCCTCAGAATAACCCAACGCAGGAAAAGTCTCTTCATGCCTTTTTACGTTTATATGTCTAAATGTCATGATCTCATTCAATATTCATACATCCCTTTTCTATGTCGAAAGAGATTACTAACCGCTGTGAATTGCAGGGAATAGTTGGGGGAGCATAATAAAGCATGTTTAGCATTGGTTATGGCACTAAAGGACTACTAACTTTCTCTTTTGCAGGGAAAGATTAAAGAACCCCAAAACACAAAAAAAGTTATAGCTTTAGCATGCATCCATGTTTTCATTTCCCCAGGACTAAACTTCGAACCATTTGTCTCTGTAGGATTGCTCCTCAAACCCGTTCGCAGTCTAAGAAAGCCCAGGTCTCTACATCTGAAATGGCTGATCTTCCTAACCATATTTCCATATCTCGGGAGGAGTTTGATGATTTTAAAAGACAGATGATGGAAATGGCCACAATGTTAAAGGAACAGTTCTTAATCAGACAAGATCCGGTAAACCAGGGATCGCATAATACTCCACCACCAGGGGATGATCAGAATCCTCCTAAAAATGGTACAAACTTGCTTAAAGAGGACCAACCCCGACTCAAGGACGAGCCAGTCATCCCAAAGCCCGTTTCCATACCTAGCAGGACAGTGATTACTATCCCAGAAGAGGGGGATAATGACGACCTTCGGAGAAAAATGAAACACATGGAGGAAACCATCCAATCTCTAAAGGGCATAGGATCCCTGGGCAGGGTTAATTACTCGGATTTATGTGTTTTCCCCGGAGCCAGATATCCAGAAAAGTTCAAAGTTCCCGAGTTTGAAAAGTACAATGGAAAGGGAGACCCCTATACACACTTGAAAATATACATTGGAGAACTCGGGGCTTATGCCGAGGACGAGGGGTTAAGAATGCAACTATTCCAGAAAAGCTTAACAGGGGAGGCAAGAATCTGGTATGCCCGCCTCGACAACGCCCGAATCCACAACTGGGAGGAATTGGCCCATACCTTCTTGACCCAATACAGCTTTCAGGCCCAGATGGCCCCTGACAGGTACCAAATGACAAAGGTTAAGAAACAGCCTAGGGAGTCCTTCAGGGAATATGCCCAACGATGGAGGGGCATGGCCGCACAGGTAACCCCCCCAATGAACGAATCAGAGATGGTGATGACCTTTGTAGACATCCAGGAGGCACCATATTATGAGAGGGTTATCTCGGGGATTGGAAGACCTTTTGCTGAAATGATTAAACATGGAGAGATGGTAGACATGGGGTTGAAATCGGGTAAAATCCGGGATCTTACTGCTTTAGAAACTGCTGCTGAGCAAATACAGAATGGAAACTATGGCAGCACTTCCCGGAGAGTCCAAAAGAAGAAGGAAGAGGATGTCTCCCTCATCCTACAAGGGTCATCCAGAAAAGCAGAAAGCCACCTTCCGGTACAGGTACAGAGGGGAGGGCAATCCCGACAGCCCAATTTCATAGATCAAAGAGCAGAAGGGCGAAGAAGATATGAGGCCTCGCAAAACCGAGTATTCACCCCGCTCGGGGAGCCGCTTGAACGAGTATTAGCGGTATTGATGGCCCAAAAGAAGATAATCAATTTGGCTCCCCCAAGTGACCCGAAGGGAAGGAGATTTGATCCAAGCAAGCGGTGCGCCTATCACTCGGGTTCCCCGGGTCATGATACACAGGATTGTTGGACATTGAAACATATAATTCAGAACATGATCGACAACGGGGAAATTGTGGTGGAGCAGCCAGACTCCCCGAATGTTAAGGCAAATCCCCTGCCAAGACATGATGGGGGGGAGTCAATGTGACGGAGGCAAGTGAGGCTGGGGGGCCGCCAAGGTTGAACTATGTGCAGAAAATTGAGGAGATGATCAACGTGATACATGATCATGGGGATGCACGGGTAGCGCCCATCAGGTTGATAGGGGTAAGTACGAATAACATAGAGGGGCCTGTCAAGCTGACAGCCCCGAGGCCCATCATCCTTGCAGCAAGGCCGCAACTCCCTATCAGTAGTCTGAAGACTGTACCCTGGAATTACGGGGGAATACCCGAGGAAGCGGCCAGTTGTGCTTCCGTGACGACCAAAGGGAACCCCTTATATCTTCCCGGGCGAGTCCTTGAGAGCCAAAAGAGAAAAAATGAAGAGGTTTCCGAGGAAAGGGCCATAGAGTTTTTGAAAAGGATGGATCACCCAGAAATAAGGGGGATCCAGGTTTTAAATGAGGAATCAACCCTAACATCAGTCATGGACTTGGTGTTGTCATCCAGTGAGCATTGCAAAGCCCTGATGAAGGTTCTGGAGGAGGCATTTGTGCCCAAAGAAATTAGTGAGGAGGGTTTCGGCCGGTTGGTAGGCCACTTATTGGAAACCGATGCAATATCCTTTACAGATGAGGACATTCCCGAAGAGGGAAGGGGGCACCGAAAACCGCTACACATTGCAGTAATCTCCTCAGGATATGTCATGAATGGGGTACTGATCGACGGGGGATCGGCATTGAATATATGTCCTCTCAGTACGCTGAAGAAAATGAACATCAGTCCCAAGCGCTTGCGGGCCAGTCATGTGGTGGTTCGGGCTTTTGACGGATCCCGGAGGGACACCATCGGGGAGATAGAATTGCCAGTGGAGATAGGACCCTGTACTTTTGATATCTCCTTCCAAGTCCTGGATATCACGGCAAGCTACAACCTGCTGTTAGGGAGGCCGTGGATACACATGGCCAGGGCAGTTCCTTCCACGCTCCACCAACAAATCAAGTTGATCATCGATGGGAATCTGGTAACAATCTCGGCCGAATGTGATGACCCTTCTCCTCCCAGGAGTGGCCTACCAGTAATCAATGTGGATGAGTCAGCGGCGCCTGCCAGCTTTCAAGCACTAGAGATTAGCACTCCCCATTATAGATGCCTGGGAGCTCCAGCTGTGAAACCAAGGGTCCCTCCGGAACTCACCTTTGTGGCAAAGGAAATGATTAAAATGAACTTCCAACCTGGACAGGGACTAGGGAAAAGCAGTCAGGGAATCACCGAGCCCATCCACCTACCACAGCAGATAGGCAAAGCAGGATTGGGATACCATGTGGGCGCAGTACGGAGACACCGTCAGGGTGCAACTCCGATTCGACTAGTTGGCAGTCCAGTGACCAAAGTCGACAATAAGCAGGGGATCAGCGGACCTGTGATTGGGGCAGGGAATGAAGAGTTAACCCCCACACGTAATGAGTCGGCCCGGAGGGAAAGTTTCCTGCAGGAGGTCGCAAAAGAGTTTGAAACCAAATGCTATATCCCCGGACAATCAACAAGCAGTAAGGAGGGGACGAATGTTATCACACCATCGGCAGCCCAACAAGTTGTGCCTGTCATTGATTGGGCAAGGCTGATTATTCCTGGAGAAGATATAGAGAAGGATTCAGGCGACGTATCCGTAATCATCGGGGAGGTGTCCGATGTGAGGCCCTCCTTTATCCAGCGCATTTCATCTGACCTGACCATCGACAATTGGACCCAGAAACCAGTAATATCCAAAAAAGGGTAAAGCTCGACGTCAGGGTGATTGACCCCAGATGATGGGGGAATGAAGAAGTTTATTTTTGTTGTTGTTTTATTTCTGCATCATTATGTCGTTTCTTCTTGTTATTTGAAAATGCGATCATCGTGAAAAATCGATTTGTATATGACAAGTATTTTGTTTCATGTCAGGTGTACCAATTTGAGTAATCCTTGCCTAACAAATGGTCTTTCAAATTTGAATGATGATTATGATTTTGACATTGAGCTGGATTTCGATTTAATGGGCATTGAACAAGATGAGACAGATTACGACGACGCACCTGACGAGATCAAGGGATGGGTCGAGGATAAACCCAAACCCAACTTGGACCAAACCATCACCATTGATATTGGAACCCCTGACCAGCCAAAGGAACTCAAGATAGGGACGGACCTTACCCCCAGCCAAAAAACAGAAATAATTGAGTTACTAAGCCAATATGAGGATGTCTTTGCCTGGTCGCACGAGGATATGATCGGATTGTCCACCGACATTGTGGTGCACCGGTTACCTATCAAGGAGGGTTTCAGGCCTGTCAAGCAGAAACTAAGAAAGTTGAAACCGGAGTGGAGCTTAAAAGTGAAGGAAGAGATCATCAAGCAGTTCAGGGCGGGAATCATTATGGTGTCCACTTACCCGGAATGGCTATCCAATGTGGTCCCAGTGGCTAAACCTGGAGGAAAGGTGAGGGTATGCGTGGACTACAGAGATCTAAACAAGGCCAGTCTCAAGGACAACTTCCCGGTGCCTTTCATACACATCCTGGTAGATAACACGGCCCAGTACGAAATGTATTCCTTTGTGGATTGCTTTGCGGGATATCATCAGATAATGGTGGCGGAAGAAGACCGGGAAAAGACCGCATTCATCACCCCTTGGGGCACTTTCTGCTATAGACGACTGGCCTTCGGTCTCACAAATGCAGGGGCTACTTATCAGAGAGCCATGATGGCCTTGTTCCACGATATGATGCACAAGGAGATAGAGGTCTACGTGGATGACATTATTGTGAAATCGAAGGTAGAGTCCGATCATATAACTTATCTCAAAAAGCTATTCGATCGGCTCAGAAAGTATAATTTGAAACTCAATCCAGCCAAGTGCGCTTTCGGAGTACAGTCGGGCAAGCTCTTGGGTTTCCTGGTTAGTGATCGGGGCATTGAGTTGGATCCAGCAAAGATTAAGGCCATTGTGGATATGCCGGCACCCCACACGGAAAAGGAGATAAGAGGATTCCTGGGGAGGATAAACTTCATCAGCCGTTTTATATCCCACTTGACGACTACATGTGAACCGATTTTTAAACTGTTAAGAAAAGGGGTGTCCCAAGAATGGAATGAGCAATGTCAAAGGGCGTTTCAGACCATTAAAAAGCAATTGACTGAGGCACCAGTGCTGGTACCCCCGAAGGATGGGATCCCTCTGTTTATGTACATATCGGTCAATGCCATTGCGATGGGATGCATGCTGGGACAGAAAAATGAGGCGGGTAAGGAGCAGGCCATCTATTACCTCAGCAAAAGATTTAGCCAATGTGAGCAGAATTACACTCCCATCGAGAAGACTTGTTGTGCTCTGGCCTGGGCGGCAGGGAGATTACAGCACTACCTCCATGGGCATACAACGTACCTGATATCAAGAACGGATCCCCTGAAATATATTTTCGAAAGGCCCATGCTGAATTGTCGACTATCAAGATGGCAGTTAATTTTACAACAGTTTGACATGGTGTACGTGACCCAGAAGGCCATGAAAGGGCAGGGAATTGCAGATCAGTTGGCAGAAGCCCCGGCAGGAGGGATGGAGCCGTTAGAAACTCCTCTCCCGGGCGAGGATATATTTTGGGTATCGCGCGAAAAATGTGATGACGAGGGACAATTCTGGAAGCTGTATTTTGATGGTGCCATGAATGCCGAGGGGGCAGGAGCCGGAGCGGTCCTAGTCTCTATCACCGGAGAACAATATCCCGTGGCCACCAAGCTTCGTTTCAGCAATTCGAACAACACCGCTGAATACGAGGGGTGTATCTTGGGACTCCGATTGGCCCGCGACATGGGAGTGAGGAGACTAGCAGTGTTTGGGGATTCAGAATTGGTAATCAGACAAGCAATCGGGATATACAACACTAAGGAGCTTCGGTTACTCCCATACCATCGTTGTGTCACCCAGCTTATGCAAGAGTTCGAAGATATCGCCTTCCGCCATATTCCTCGGGGACGAAATGATTTTGCCGATGCATTGGCGACTCTGGCTTCCTTAATCCACGTGATCAGGAGTAGGGACAGTCCACAGATTGAGATCACCGTACAGAATGCCCCGGCATATGAGGAAAATGTGGCAGTGTTATCAAACGAGGTGGTGTTGACAAGGCCGCCCTGGTATCACGACATAAGGGAATATGTGAGAGACAGATCCCTTCCCGATCAGGCAAATCGGACTGAAAGGATGAGAATTCAAAAGATGGCGATGAAGTTTTACCTGAGTGGCGATTCTCTTTACAAAAGGGATGCCGGATTGGGACTGTTGCAATGCGTAGACGAAACGCAATCCCAAAGGATTATGAATGAAATCCATGGCGGGGTGTGTGGGCCACATATGAGTGGACCGATGTTGGCCAAAAAGATCTTGAGGACAGGGTATTATTGGTTAACGCTGAAGGCCGATTGCGATGATCATGTCAAACGGTGTTATCAATGCCAGGCGCACGGTAATGTGATCCATACACCTCCCAATGAACTGCATTGTATGACCTCCCCATGGCCATTTTCAATGTGGGGAATGGATGTAATCGGACCAATAGAGCCCAAAGCGAGCAACGGGCACCGGTTCATTTTCGTCATGATCGATTATTTCACCAAATGGGTAGAGGCAGCTTCTTTCCCTAAAGTAACTCAGGAGGTCATCGTCAGCTTCATCAGGAATAATGTCATTTGCCGATATGGGCAACCTGAGGTTGTAGTCTCCGACAATGCCAAGAATTTAAACAACGCCCTCATGAAAGGACTGTGTGACCAGTTCAAGATTAAGCATCTCAATTCCGTCATTTACCGTCCCAAAATGAATGGGGCAGTGGAGGCGGCCAATAAGAACATCAAGAAGATCATGGCAAAAATGTCTGCTAATCATCGGGGATGGCCAGATCTGTTACCCCTCACCTTGCTGGCATACCGAACATCAACGCGTACTTCTACAGGGGCAACCCCTTACGCTTTGGTGTATGGAATGGAGGCTGTTCTACCAGTCGAGGTTGAGATGGCGTCCCTCAGAATAGTGATCGACGCTCAGATAAGCGAAGAGGATTGGATGCAAAGTCGATATGACCAATTGGCCCTGATTGATGAAAGGAGAGTGGCTGCCATTTGGCATGGTCAGCTATATCAACAGAGGATCTCTCGATCGTACGATAAAAAGATAAGACTTCGGAAGTTCAAGGAAAACAATTTGGTGTTGAAAAGAGTCATGCCTTGTCAAGACGAGGCCAAGGGGAAGTTTGCCCCGAACTGGGAAGGGCCATTTGTGATCAAGAAAGTACTAGCCGGAGGGGCCCTCATATTGCAAGAAATGGATGGTGAGGTATTTCCACAACCCCTCAATTCTGACTCGGTGAAGCGGTTCTACGCTTAAAATCATCAGTTCCTTTTTTTCCCCTGACAGCGAACTACGTAGGACCTGATCTTCCAACTTGTGGGGGTACGTAGGCAGCCATCATGGCGCGGTCCGATCCTTTAAAAATAATCCTTTCCCTGACCAAAACCAATTTTCGATAGCCAGATAAAACCTTCCTACACCCTCAAAACCTTCCCGAAACCAACTGCCTAACCAGTTTCATCCCAGAATACATACCCTGATCCAACCCAAACAGTTATCCAAAATCTGAGATTCAATCCGACGAAATCAAAAGGTGTGCGGCAATATCTGTCAAATCTCCATCAAGTCTTGAGGAAAGAAAGAAGGCGAAATGTCAAAATCATGGTCAGTTGGACAAAATGATGATCCAATGGAGGGCAATGATACGACAAAAGGGGAAAATGACTAAATTTAAATTCATGTCTATATATATAAGTCGTTTTATTACAAGATTTCTCTTTCAATAACTGATGAAACCAACATAGTCTATGCAGGAAATAAAATAATCTACAAATCTGAAACTAGCCGAAGCAGGATGGACAGGGTGGTGGATAGATCTGAAGCATCAGCATCTCCTGCAATCTGCTGCCCCATCATATCAATACGATCCAGTAAAGCAGTAGCTCGGCTGACAGTCCCAAAATGAGCATCTACCACTGCCCTGGTCTGAAATACAATGGCCTCTCTATCAGCAATGGCAACATCTCTAGCCCGAATGGCCTCATCTCTCTCGGCAAGGGCAGCATCCCTCTCGGCTTCAGTAGTAATCAGGGCCAGGCGGAGTCGGGAATCCTCAGCGACCCGACTCGGGGCAGAATCGGCTGAAATGGAATGGTCTGTGGTATTTTCTGTGAAAATCACTCCAGAGTCATCAAAGGCCCCAGTCCGACTCAAACTAGCCGAATCCAGGTCTCCACGCAACCACTGTACGTAGGCAAATGTCTGGATGTGACAGCTCGCACTATATTCGGCAAAGATCCTGCGATCCCAAAGCTCGTATACCTGCAATAGATCCCTCTCTGTACAGGATGATATAAGGAATCGGTATGAGGCTGCACCCGCGAAGGGGTGTAAATCCTGTGTCTGATCAAACTGCCCCATAACCGCCAGGGGATGATAGGTCGTCACACCCCTTAACCCAGCAATGGGAATGAAATCCATGCCAGGCACATGAGTCAAGAAGCTCATGAAGGAGCAATAGCCCGAGTAAACCAATAGATGAAAGGGGTCCTCAATGATAGACAAAAATGATGTCCAGGAGGCCACATCAGTACAACTCGCCGGGCGGGACGAAGCGAAAACTGCGTGGTTATGTCATGACTGAAGCAAAACCCTTGGCGACGGAAATGGCCGAAGGGACTAAGATGACTCATGAACCACATATACAATAAGGTCGAACTCCCTCTGAAGAATCTTCCTCGGAAGGACTGGCAATATGT